>FR990053.1:14842500-15252538 GCA_905404095.1 Glaucopsyche alexis
AGAGGGGGAGGGGGGTTCTTGAGGTTTTTGAGGTATATCCCGGGTCCCGTTGGGAATTTAGGGGATCTGATTAAGCCAAATTATAGGGCTCGTTCTCGCGATTCCAATGATAGCTGACTCGAGGGGTCTAGGGGTCCAGTTGACTGAGATATGCCTCGAGGGGAATTTTTGATGGGTGGGGGGATGGGGGGAGGTTTCGTGGGAAGGCTATTGGTAAGGCCAAAAAATTTTAGAGGGGGAGGGAGGTTACATTGTATAGGGGGTGGGGTTTTTGGTGTGGAGGGTTGTTGGGTTTGGTTGATTGATGATGAGAGAGAGAGAGAGAGACAGAGAAACACACTATGGCAAAAAGTGTCGTTACAACTTTTGGTCTTAATTTTTTCCGTCTCCCTTTTGCAACGCGCCATAAGGAACTTCGTTCCAAAAGAAATATTTACTTGCTCAACAGAACAAATGTACCTACTATTATTAATTATACTGTGGTTCGATCGCGATCTGTGGATGCGGCGTAAAGCGACGTGCTCTCTCCTCGGAGTTGTGTGGCGTACTGACCGCAGCGGGCGCTCGCACATGTATTTGTGGAAACTCGCCAGTTCATAGTAATTTGTATGAAGAATTTGAGCGAAAAAATTGGGCAAGTTTATGATTTCTTAACACAAAATAAGAATATATTTACTAAGAAATAAAGATTTCATCTACTTCTTTATAGTTTTAACTTTATTATTTGATAAAATTAGTTTAATAATTCTTGATAATTACGACTCAGTTATTATAATACGGGAGTGCGATTTACACGTTTTCAGTGATATTCAGATTTTTTTTTACACTTATCCATAAATATTATCTTAAATTCGAATGTTTCAGCGGCTAGTAACATTCATTAACTAGCCGTGTGATTTTTTTCAAGGTTGTGGAGTATCTTTTTCTGTATAATTCTCTTATATTCCCGACCCTCGATTGCCGTATAGGGCCCTTAACAGCCTCCTTTTACGTGAACCAATATTATTTAAACAGACCATACGTTACAGTAATAAAATTATTTTAAACAAAAAATGAAAACCGATTTCCAAAGTACTTTAACACGTTCATTGCGTTATCAGATCTCAAAGACCCGATCGTGAACTTACCGCTGAAGCGGCATAGAAAATAATTTTCGTAACGCTGGTGCGGGATCAATATCTTCGGTTTGCTAAGGAGTAGAAAAAAGTCAGTTACTGTTATTTAATTGTCTCGTTAAATAATGTTACTTTTTACAATTAAAACGTATCGGGTCAATTGGTTCTGATACCGACTTAGGAAGATTTTTTTTTCATGTAGTGCGGATAACAGATCCTTTCGACCGTATACCCGATGACCTGATAGCAGTGATAGCCGCACTAGATTTAGGGACAGTTTGTCTAGTGTAGAGCTTAAGTGCAGTTGCAACACGATAGATATACAACTATCAATGCGATTTTATCAATAATAATTGAATTGCCAAGTTAATAATATTAAAATATGCTCATAATATTAGTAAATAGTACATTATTTTTTTCATTTTGGTTACATAATATTATTTTCGCCATCATAGAGCGATCTAGAAGGATGCTTTTGATTTCTACTGGGGATGATGAAGTGATTGAAAAGTGGAATAATTGTTAATTTTTAATAATTATTATTCTAATAGAAAGAGAAAACAGTTAAGTAAGTTTAAATAAAAATTATATTCTTTTATCATTATTTTATTTGCACATCACTAAAATTTTATCGATAATTCATTCTTTCTACGCGGACATAAGGTCCAAAAGATCTGTTATTTTTATTATTTTTTTACATGTTTCCAATTATCCGAATTCCGATTTGAAAACAAGTCAAGAGGTAAATTTCATTGAAAATATGTCAGTACCTACATTAAAATAAACTGAAATGATTACTTTCAGCAAGTAAATTGCATATAAACTATAAAATATATTCGACCCTATGATGCTGCATGGACTAGTTTACAAACAGGTCTAGGATGCCTTATCAGGCAGCAGTTCCGACAGAAAGTTAATGAAATAGGCTGACGCAATGAAAGTGTTAAGACTTATATGGTGTTCTCATGGATGCCATTGTCAGAACTGGACCAAATTGAAATGGGTTATGGGACAGCACCGGAAGCGCCATGCTTTCAAATAAATAAGAATCATCAAAATAGGTTCATCCAGTCGAAAGTTCTGAGGTAACAAACGTAAATAAAATAAAACACAGTCGAATTGATAACCTCCTTTTTTTCAAGTCGGTTAAAAAGTACAATTTATCACAATAATTTTTGCTAAGAAAACTTTAAAACTTTATAAAGTAATGGAATATTGTATTTGTGTCGCCGTTAACTGTTAAGTGGATTATGCTTAAAATTTTAAGATTTTCGTCGTAAATCGCTTTAAGTAGGTTTGCCAATACTATGTAATGAGAAAGCTGGGAATTAGCAATGCAAAGATACGGCTCATGCAGAATTGCACAGTGAAAAATATTTACTTAGTCACGTATTTAATTAATATTATCATTGACGTACTGTAATTAATTTCGGCGAAGCTATAAATACAAAGATACAGTAATAAGCGGGTACAGTACGCTTTAAGACCGTTAAATATTTTCAATTCCGCAAAAGTAATCTTTGTCACATTACCTTATATTAAAATCTAAAAATAACTTAGTAGCGTTATCGTTGACGTTATCTCAAGGCGAGAACGGCGCGGTGCTGTTTGTTGGTTTGTGTCGCGGTCGGTATTCGTCTCTACTCCACAGTCCACACTGCACTGAACACCGCCGCATTTGTTCTATTTTTCGTGTTTAAAGCAACATTACTTATATCATGGTTTCGACTTTTGATTTAAGAAAATTCAAAATATATATTTCAGTATAAAAATCCAACATGCTTTATCGGATAAACAGAGTCTCTACAGTTAACGCTTAAAATTTGTATGTATTTAAACGTCAGCACTCTGCAAATATTACTATACAATATACATATTATGATATGTTCAAGATTAATGTAACTTGTGTAGTGTAAATAAATGCATGCTTTACGAGCGAAAGATAAACTGTAACATTTGTCATGACGCAGTCGCGCAGTTATCTACAGAATTATTGCTGATGAAAAATTTGAGAAAGTTTTTGGATGCGCATCATGATTCATGTTAGATGTATTTTCATCACACAACATTAGGTGATCATGTAACATGTTGTACTTATGAAGTGGAAACGTGTAATACGGTTTCTTGAAATCGACCGGGGCAGTCATTTTGGCAAAATAACGTCATGTCAATTGGTTTAATCGACCGCCGGCTGCGAGCCAATTACTTAGTTGACAGCAGGCTAGCAATTCCTACATTTGAGGGCGGAAAACGCTGCAGGAAGACTTCCCATTATTTAGTTACAGAAATAGATACCTATTCGCTTGAATGTAAGAGATATTTAACGTAAGAATGTACTACTCGACCAAGCTAAGTTTGCACCTCGCGTCGAGACAAACTGACGCATATGTGCGATCTGCAAAAAAGGAAGAAAATTCGTATGACGCGTATCGGTGACAAAAATGATAATTGATAACCGTACTGACGCGACAGGGCGATCGCGGGAAGGTGAGCGAGGAAGCAAATTGTTATCAAATTATTAATCCGGCGAGGTGCAAACTTAGCTTGGTGGAGTAGTAAGTTTGCTATGCAAAGACTAGGTAAATATTAACCGTCATTTAAACTGAAAAAGTAATGGCTACACCCATAGGCTACGCCACATATAGAGATAAGCTTTATGTACGGTAGTCAAGAGAGAAAGTCAAGAGATTCTGTGTGCAACTTTTCGACCTTATTACTTGGAAGTAAGGTTCAAAAGATTTACACCGGATCTGTCAGCGACTGTACAAGTTATTTAAATACTTTCGGAAGACAGTCGTCCTTCGTGAATTCTATAAACAGATTTTAATGATATCGCTCAGTAAATAAAGGTTAAGGCTCGAACATTTATAACAAACATCACGTGCAGAAAAACAAATAACCTCGCCACCTATAGGTAATCCAACCGGCTCATAATCTGAGAATCTTTCCAACATTATTTCGCTGGCTTGCATTTGCAACATATCTGGCTTGCATTTGCATGATCATGCGAATGGAACTCATTTTGGAGGAAGTGTGTTAATCAGATTCAAGTGTAAATTCTGACCCCGCCTGACAAAGGATGCATTAAAAGTGCGCCCGCTTTTAGTGGCTCTGCATCTCTTGATTTTAAAAACGCCAAAAACCGTGCCTTAATAGTTCCTATTAAATGGGAAAACGAGACTAGAGTAAAATAGTACCTTCTCCATACATGAAGAATTATCCGTAAAAGAGCGTAAAATAGGGGTGGTGCTACTGTCGCAAGGGTATAATGTGGCAAAATTTAAACGGAGAAATAAATATTTGCATGTTGATTAATTAGAATTTTCACGGTTTTCTGAAATAACTACCTACTGACTAAAATATACTAAAGTCTAATTCTCCCACTTTCACTCCATCTCTTATCGATAACTTCGTGATACTCACTTGGCCTATGTCCAGTTTTGAAACTGTTATTTAATTGATTTTGTCGGACACTTTTTAGCTTTTCAGCCTTAGAGAGATGGTCCTCATTTACTTTAAAATTAAAAAAAAAAATCTCCTTGGTTTCAACGTTTCAGCGGGTAGTTATAAAAAATCATAAGTAGGTACTTTTGGCGTTCAGTCGATAACGGTTTTTTAACATATTGATAGAAAACCAAAGATGAGCATAGAAATTCATGATATCTTGCATTTATTGTACTTTAAAAAAAGCTTAGTAAAAGAGGAACAAGTTAAAGTAGTTTGCGTTTTGTTACTGAGCTACATAATAGCGTTATATTGTTGCAGGTACTAGTGCCGCGGTGAAGGCAACGGCATGTGGCACAGCGCGCGGGTGCTATTACTCGCGGCGCTGGGCCTCCTGGCCGAGCCTTCAGTCGCCGAGCTGCGCAAGCCCTTCGACATCACAATCGGCTACCTGCCGTCCATCAAGGGCGAGCTTCGGGACCGCCAGGGTCTGGCCATCTCTGGCGCCCTGTCTTTGGCCCTCGAAGAAGTGAGTACGGAAGCATCGTTATAAAATCCTTTTGAATTTATTTAAATTATATTAAATATATTTGAACACACTGCGTTTGAAAGTGCAATTGTTAGCACTGTGAAGGCGCCAGGTTTATTATGACACCTGTTTTAAAAGTTCATCGAATAAAAGCTTTAGTTTGGTAACTAAAGCTCTTGGTAAATAAACCAAGGTAGCTATGCTCTCCGGAAATGAGTTGCAGCTCAGAAATGAAAAGAATATAGATAAAGTAAAAATGGATATGTATTAATTATTATCTATGTATTTCTATGTGCTCACAATGAGGGTGATTGATATTTTTTCTGCCGTTATTGGGCAGACTCAATGCACACAAAGCGTTATCTGGTGGCGTTAGTGGTATCAACAACAGTCAATAAGAATTTTCGATTCTTTTTCTGTCACCAGGCGGCGCTGGTAGCACGACGGTCCTTGTCGTGTCAAAAAGCTGTCAGTATGTCACGAATTTAAAAACTCTTAGCCAATGCTAATAAGGTACGAAATGATTTGTAGATAAACAATGATACGCGACTGCTGCCGGATGTGCACATCAACCTGGAGTGGAACGACACGAAGTGCGACACGGTGACGGCGACGCGGCTGCTCACCGACATGAGCTGCTCGGGCGTGGTCGCGTTCTTCGGCCCCGAGGGACCCTGCCACACCGAGGCCATCATAGCCCAGTCCAGGAACCTGCCAATGATCTCCTATGTAAGTTCAAAGTTTTTCAGTAGAGGTTCCCACATATGGGCACATATATTGACAAACTTGGAATTTCGAAAAGAAATTCCTCGTGTCATCCTTATCAAGTTTATTTTGAGAGAGAAAATGTCGCGCAACTGTTCTATCGCGTATGCAGGCCTTAAGAGACACTAAAATACTGTTTTGCAAGGGTCGTATATTTATGAAAAATCACCATTTTTTATAAATTACAGAAAAGACAAACTTTTGAAATTTCGAAAAGAAATTCCTCTGTCGTCCTTATGAGAGAGAAAATGTCGCGCAACTATTGTGTCGCGTATGTGAGCTGGCCTCAAGGAAATTTAAAGTACTTTTTTACTTTTAGAGTCGGGCATTTATAACAAATCACCGTTTCTTATAAATAGCTTAAAAGTCCAATATTTTCCATATTATTTATTTTAATGCATCTAATTTATAAGAAGCTAGTCGGTGTTTTAGTAATTTTATCCCATCTCTTTTTAGAAATGTTCCGACTACCAAACGTCAACGCTTTCTAACTTCGCGAGACTGGAACCTCCGGACACACAGGTATTTATTTTGTGGTAGAGAATTACTTTTAGAAGTAGTCAAAGAGCACTTAAACTATTTTCCTTATTTAAATCTATGTACATGTTTATAATATTTTATGGGGTTACTGTACGCAGTTGGACATTAACGGTTATGGTTTCTGCGCATATCGAACGTCATAATATTGTAATAACAGAAGTGACTGTTGCATTCAATAATTTTAATTATAGCCATTATAGATATCAGTTTATCCTGTTTTCAACCAGACTCTGTCATTCGTATTCACAAACATGTAATTAAGTTTCCATCAATGATTTGCCCCCTTACTAATAAATTATAAATAGAAATAAGCTTAAGCTAAACATACCTGTGAAAAGATCATAAGACTAAGCAAAATGTAAATCTTCTAAGGACCAATGTATACGCTTGTACAATAGGATGCCAGAAAACATTCAAAACTATAATTAATTTTAAAAAGTAGGCAAAGAAGTAAATTATTCTGTTAACGATTGCACACTTTGGCATTAATTTCAAAACTAAGGATGGTATTATAATACTATTTGACAGAACAAATCTACGTACTAGAAAAAGTTACGCCATCTTGATTTCACCATACCTCAAATGTCACAATGGCCCCAAACAACCCTAAAAGTGAGGCCATTTAAGTGGAGACAGTTTTTGCTTCGTCTATAATAATATATACGTCTAGGCACGTCTTGGGAATAAAAGTCCCCTGCAAGTCTGTCTCTTTTTATCCGACTGTCAAGAAGGATGTATGTATGTATGTTTGTAAATTCCTTTATTCCCACGTCTGTTCCAAACGGCTGGGTGGATTTCGACAATTAAGGTATCGTTAGATTTGTCTCAATAACCCAAGTGTCCTTAGATAGCTAGTTCAAAGAAAAATACCGGTGCTAGCTTTTTCTGTTGACTTTCCAAAAAAATATTGTAAAGTTTCATTTGGAAATAATAAAAAATCATTTTAATTTTTCAAAGTATTAATTAGGTATTCGATATTGCTGTCTTTGTCTTTGACTTTCTAACATATCAGACAAACACAGCAACAATGAATAGCTAATCAGCTGTGTAAATATATTATTAGTATGGGGGTTGATAAATATGCACCTAGTGATAAAATCCTAGTTAGGGACTTGTTTATGATTACATAAGTTACATGTTATTATGAACTGTGCTACGGTACTATGTACATGTAAAACTGTATTTGTTTCCATATTTTTAGGCGACAAAGTCAGTGATATCGTTGCTTAAATACTACAGATGGAACAAATTTTCTATACTATACGAGGAGAGTTGGGTGACGGTGGCATTGACTTTGGAGAACCACGCCAAGAAAAACAATATGACGGTGAACCACCAGCGCGTGGTCATAGACGGGTTCAAGTGCTGCGAGGAGAAGTTGTCGTGCTGCGCGCCCGGCTTCTGGTACCAGTTCATACAGGATACCATGAATAGGACTCGCAGTGAGTTTCTGTCCCCTTTAACAGTACATAGTCAAATAAGATGTTAGGAGAACATAACTTAACCAAGAGCATGTGAGGACATAATATTGTCTAACGGCCCGTATCAATAACCTATCTATTTACCCCCTTACTAATAAACGCTGTATAAGCTTTGAATAGTGAAACAGTGTTTTGTTCACATCACACAAGTGACATGTTTAATTCGAGTGAAGAAGACAAAACACTGTATTACCTATTTAAAGCTTACTATACAGCGTTTATTAGTAAGGGGGTGTATCTATAACTATTTGTTAAAAACTCGGTCGCGCCGGTTTTTGAGATACACTAGACGTTGTTAACAAATAGTTATTGAAACGGGTCGTCAGGAGGTTTCCTTATTTATCAACGCGAAATAGGTTTTCTTTTAATTTCTCCAAAAGTTGTCCGATTTCGACCAAAATAATTTCGCTAAAGAGTTTTGTCAGGATATTCAGGATGGTTGAGCTGGCGATTAGGTGTCTTAAAAATATATAATAAAAGACAGGCTTCGACTCGACTTCTTGTATTAGAATTAAGTATAGACTAAAGAGGTGTTGCCAGTATAATTGAATATTATCTATACGTAACATCTCCCCTTTTAATGAAGATTGACAATAAGGTAAGTACAACATATTTTTATTTTACATTATGTGACTAAGTATGACCATGACCTACAGACAATTTAAAAAAAAACAAATCTGACTTTGACAATTCCAATGACAATGACATTTGACAGTAGTTAGTGACAGCTGACATGACATTAGACTGACAATCTTAAATTAGATTTATACATAGTAAACAATAAAGTGTTATTTCTTAAATTCTAGAACTTAACTAACTTATTTTAATTATTATCATTTATATAGTATTTCGGAGGTTTGACAATACGTCCTGACCGTGTTGTTATAGGCAATCTAATAATATCTTTTTCTTTTTCAGGTATTTCAGAATCAGTGACTGAAGTTACAGGTTTTATAATGTGTTCACGATTTCTACGGAATGTTCCTTCCGGGGACTGAATAGTGTAGCTACGAGGTTCACTGTCTACCTGTTTTATTCTACCCGGAACCCAAGAACCACTAGGCTTGTGTTTAAAATATATGTTATCACCGACTAGTAAATCTGACAATTGCTTAGTGTTTTTATTATAATAAAGTGATGAATATTCCTGTTGTGTTTCAATATAATTAGATAATTTTCTCATATCGACTAGTGATGGTATTAATTGAGTGTCTGTGACTGGTAATTTAGTACGTAAACATCTAGACATACAAAGTTGTGACGGAGAATAACCACTTTGTTTTGGTGTATTTCTGTACATGAGCATTGCAATATAAGGATCTGTATTATCTGCTTTACATTTATTTAAAATATGCTTAACTGTGCCTATTGTTCGTTCTACCATACCATTTGAGCGACTTAAATATGGACTTGATTTTATATGTTTAATATTCCAATTTTGAGTAAACATTTGGAGCTCTTTTGAATTAAATGGAGGTCCATTATCACTTATCATAATTTCAGGTATACCATGTCTAGAAAATATTGACTTTAGATGAGTTATGACTGTAAAAGCATTTGAACTATTATTTAATAAAGCTATTTCAACATATTTTGAAAAATAATCGACTACAATTAAATATTTTTTACTATCAAAATCAAAGAAATCTATCCCTACTTTATTCCATGGCAAAAGTTTATAGTCATGATGAATAATATGTTGTTTAGAGTTATTTCTTCGGAAAGTAAGACATGTATGGCATTGACTTATAAATTTTTCTATATCATTGCTCATTTGGGGCCAAAAAACTGTAGTTTTTGCTAGACGAATGGAACTGTTTATACCTAAGTGCCCTTCATGTACTAATTTTAAAATGTACTCTCTCATGTTTTCAGGAATTACTATCTTATCACACATTAATAGTATATTATTCAAGACATGTAATTTATCTTTTAATGAAAAATATGGTTTAATTGACTGATTAACAGACTTTTTATGTTCAGGCCATCCATTCTGACAATAATAAATGATTTTTGACAATATAGGATCATTAGTTGTTGACTCTTGAATTTCTTGTAGTTTTTCTTGACTCATTGACAAATTAGACATTATAAGATTGATATGTAGATCAATATCACTATCTAAATCTAATAACGTATTATCTGGAAGTGGTGCCCGTGACAATGTATCAGCAATGTATAAATATTTGCCTGACTTATAGACAACATTGAGATCATATGGTTGTAAGCGTAACATTATTCTCTGTAGTCTAGGAGGAGTATCATGTAATGATTTTTTGAATATAGTTATTAGTGGCTTATGATCTGTTTCAACTGTTATTTTTCTACCATAAACATATTGGTGGAATTTTACACAGCCAAATAGAATAGATAGAAGTTCTTTTTCTATTTGTGCATAATTTTGTTGACATTTTGTTAATGAGGCTGAAGCATAGGCTATTGGCTGCTTGTCATGTAGTAAAACAGCACCCATGGCATCTTTTGATGCATCTACTGACAATGTAATATTTTTATTTGGATCATAATATGCTAAGACGGGAGTATTCGTAATGAGTGACTTTATTTTTTGAAATTCAGCTTCATGCTGATCTGACCAGATCCAAGTATTCTTTTTTAATAATAGTGACCTAAGAAGACTATTTTCTTTAGACAAATGAGGTATGAAAGGACTAACATAGTTGACCATACCCATAAATCTTTGTAAATCATTAATACAAGTTGGAGTTGGCATTTCACAAATTGCCTTAACTTTACAGGGATCGACTTTCACTCCTTCTTGACTAAAAATATGTCCTAAATATTTAACTTCTGTATTGCATATTGAAGATTTTTCCTTATTAAATTTTATGTTTAATTCACGTGCCCTATCTAAAACTTTTTGAAGAGTCTGATTATGCTCTTGTAAAGTTTTCCCATAAATTAGAAAATCATCCATCATTATTTTCACATTATTTATATCACTAAACCGTTTAACCATTTCTCGATGAAAAATCTCTGGTGCAGCATTAATACCAAACGGAAGACGAGTAAATCTGTATCTACCAAATGGTGTTATGAATGTACACAGCTTGGAAGTGGCCTCTGTGAGACTCAACATCCAGTAACCTTTATTTGCATCTAACGTAGAAAAGTATTTAGCATTTGCAAGATCAGATTTTATCTCATCGATTGTAGGAAATTGGTAATGAGACCTTAAAATTGCTTGGTTAAGTTTACGAGGGTCTAAACATAACCTCAGTGAACCATCTTTTTTGGTAGTTAAGACTAAAGAACTTACCCACTCAGTTGGTTCTTCGACATGACAAATTACACCTTGATTTTCCAAGTCATTCAGTTCTTTTTTCAATCTATTCTTTAGTTGAAATGGAATACGTCTGCATGCATCAATGGATGGTTTATAATCTGGCTTTAGTTTTAATTCACATTTGAAATTTTTAAGACAACCTAACCCGCTGAAAAGATCATTATATGAGTCTAAAATTTCTTTACATGTAGTACTCGGGACAAAATTCACTTTATATAACCTTTTTATCAAATTTAATTCTCTACAACTGTCTCTGCCTAAGACATTTGGCGTATTAAGATCTACAATATGAAAATTAATATTATAACTTTGAGTATTGTTATTAACTTTTAAAATACATTGACCTACTGTAGGTATAATTTCACCACTGTATGATGATAATTTATGCATACTCTTTGTTATTATATCTAAGGGACATCCTAATTGTTTAAAGGTTCTAAAATTCAACAAATTAGTGTCAGCTCCTGTGTCTAGAAGAAAATTAACATTATGACTATTTATTAACAAATTCACTTGCCAAGACTCTTTGCTTACATTATTGACATGAATTGCGCCCACATATAAATCATTATTTGTATCAATGTTGGAAATATGACTTTGTGTTTCTACAAAATTAACATTTTTGTTTTTACACGCTACAGCAAAATGATTATATTTACCACACTTTATACATTTGACGCCTATTGCTGGACATTTATATCTATGAACCTGCATACACCTACCACATTTTTTGTGTAATTGGTGACTCGACTGTTGTCTGGAACTCGACGACTGTCTGCTCCGGCTTCGCTGATTATTTATTTGATGTGGTGTCCTGGACCTCTGCTTCTTAAAACTGGAAGTAGATTGTACTTGTCCCACGAATGAATTAGATGACTCTTCCAATGTTTTTGCTTGTTGCTTTGTGGACTCCATCTGTTTGGCTAGTTGAACTGCCTGTTCCAGTGTCTCCGGCTTCTGAATAAGTATTTTTTCTTGTATATAGTGGTTTTTTGAGTGTAAGTTCCAACTAAATATATCTCTTATAAGGTCATCTTCCAATTTATCAAAATTACATTGTCTGCCTATGTTTTTTAAATCAGTGACATAGTCATCAATTTTTTCATCTGATTTTTGCCTTCTGTTAAATAATTTATGACGTTCCATTGTAATGTTTATTTGAGGAATAAAGTGTTTATTAAACTTTTCTGCCAAGTCCTCGAACGATATTTTATCGATATCAACATTAAATGAATAAAATATGACTAGTGCGTCTTGACCAATATGATGCAACAAAATGGCGACTTTGCGTTGATCCTTTTCATCTTCGAGATTATTAGCTCTCAAGTATATTTTAAGTTGTGTATACCAATTTTTCCATGCTAATGGCATATTTGAACTCCTTAAATCCAATGGTTTGAGCCCATATGTAATTGAAGTTGAATTAGTTGTAGACTTACTCGCGTGCCCGCCATGTTGTACATGTGTTTCGTCTTTTTGCATTTTCTGTTTTCTTGCAAGTGAACTCTGGGTTTTCTCTTCTTTCTCCACTAGACTTCCACTTCTTACACCATGTCAGGATATTCAGGATGGTTGAGCTGGCGATTAGGTGTCTTAAAAATATATAATAAAAGACAGGCTTCGACTCGACTTCTTGTATTAGAATTAAGTATAGACTAAAGAGGTGTTGCCAGTATAATTGAATATTATCTATACGTAACAAGTTTTTAGCATTTAATCTATCGGTATGGAAACTTACAAGTTTCTATATCCTATAGTTTAGAAATACCAGGGTGGGGGACCAACTTGTAAACCACTTCGGAGACCGATTACTCAAAAATGGTTGAGTTTGTGTGTAAAAAGTAACGTATCAAACTTTACCTTTATTTAAAAATACCTATTCGATGATATCCTACACGATGGGGTAGAATATAAAAAATATTTTTCATCCCAACATCACATGTATGCAGTGCCACCCCTAAAATGTAAAATTATTATTATTTTATGATGCCAAAACCGAAAATCAGTCATATAGTCTTTAGCTATACCAAATTTTATCAATTTATATAATTACAGAAGCTAGAGGTGCGGACAGACAGACAGACGGACAGAGCGAAACTAAGGGTTCCTTGAGTATTACTAAGCCCTAAAAAAGACACATGTTTATGTTTATAGCTGTTGTGGATAAATTTTTTAATTGAGCAACTATGAATTTAAATTTTAAAATGAAGTACCAAAACTCACCAGCAGCACTTTATTTATTTATGTAAATTAAAATGTAATTACATTTCTTATTTTTATTATTGCCAGCTGGTACGATGCACTATAAAGAATTATTAAATATAGCAGTTACATAATGGTTATAAAGAGATTTGGGTAGAATAAAAAAAAATATTCTTTACATAATCAGTAAATTATGTACTCAAAGTTTCTGTAATCGATATTGGCGAAACGTTAAATACTTGGGAAGAAATGAGGAAAGAAATAATTATTTTCAATTTTCATGAATTCTTTATTATAACGTTTTAACGTTACAACATTGTAATGTTGTGAAAATTTTAATATACACACACATTACATAATATAGACAGATTCATCATTATCATAATCAGCCTATCGCCGTCCACTGCTGAACGTAGGCCTCCCCCAATGAGCGCCAACCATCCCGATCTTGGGCAGCCCTCATCCATCCGCTGCCAGCCACCTTCTTTAAATCGTCGGTCCATCGTGCCGCAGGACGTCCTACACTACGTTTGCCTAAGCGTGGTCTCCACTCTAATACTTGTCTGCTCCATCGATTGGCTTGGTTCATAGACACATTATAAGAGGATAATATTATTATGAATATTATTATATAGACACATTAAAGGAGGATAATATTATGAATATTACCTATTATCCTCCTATAATGTGTCTATATTATATAATGTGTGTGTATTATTAAAAAATTCACAATGTTTCAATTTACGTTGAGTAATGACTGTAGGTATAGCTTGTTTAACTACCTATATTATGGTTGTTATACCAAGAAAATAATATGACGTCCGCGTCTCCAGCTATGCTGTGGTAGATCACCATTACAAACTTGTTTTTCGTAGACGCGGTGTCACCTATATAATATGACGAATTCTGACGTAAATCTATTCTTCGAAGTTTCTTTATTACTTTTATTATAAACTTTTACGCATTTGTATTCCTTCATTTATTATTATTAATGGCCGGTAGGTATAGTTATTTCTGTAAGTTCGATAGTAAAAATAAGGAAAATGCATCTGTCAACTAGATATCAAAGTATTAGTCAGCAGAATGTGTACAATCTGTGATACCGTCATAATGAGACACCGCGGATTTTCCGGGGATATGTAGCTAATGAACATCTAGACTTTGAACTGTACCTAATATTATGTATAATAACTTTTGTCCGCGGCTCCGCCCGTGCAAAAAAAGTTTCCCACGGGATCACTGTACTTTTTCGGGATGAAATATAGCCTTAGCGTTAATCCAGCTTAAACTACTACCATGCCAAATTTCATCAAATTTCGTTCAGTAGTTTTTGCGTAAAGAAGTAACCAACACAAAACCAACATAGATATCCATAAACTTGACATATTTATTTTATAATAAAATTAATCCGACAAGTCGATTTTTGTTCATCTTGAAAAAGTATTATCAAGAAACTTTATTTTGCTATTCACGCTTTACAGTTTACACACCAAAGATTTAAAAACTTAAGATAGGCTATGACAAGGCTGCTCAACCCCAGGCCCGCGGGCCACGGTGTGGCCCGCGAAAGAATTTTAACTTTTTTTTTCGACAATAAGTGACATTTGTAACTTATGTCACTTTTTGTCGAAAATTCAATCAAAATGTGACTTCTGTGTGAAATAAAGTATTTTAAATAGATTTTGCGACAATTGTATTGCAAAATAAATAGATGTGCATATAAATTTATGTAGTAATAGTATGAAATTACCTAATTAATGTCCATTGTTTTTTTGTATGGGAAACGAACCACCTTAACGACTGAATCCATCGTTTGGCCCGACTCTTCAAAAGGTTGAGCAGCCTTGGGCTATGACGTACATTTGACAGAACAAATCTTCATACCTACAAGAAATAGTTACGCCATCTTGGTTTTCACCATACTTCGAATGTCAGCCATCTTGTTTTCACCATACTACAAATGTCAAAATGGCCCCAAAAGCCTCAAAAGTGGGGCCATTTAACTGGAGACACTTTTGCCTCAACATTCCTCGTCTGTCACCGTAAAATTGTAAAAACCGTTAGATTGTAATAAAACTAGTGAAATTGTAAAATATTGATAGACTTCCGACGCGAATATTCTGCCAAAATTTTTAATATAATAATTTTCGTTAGATTATAAATACTTATATAGTTTTAAATCTTTCGACATATTTTTACAATCTCGTTAGTTATTTTACAACCTAACGGTTTCTACAATCTTACGGTGACATCTATAATATATACGTTTATGGTTTCACCGTATACGCTATTGTATATTTCAGTATACGTATTCTTGGGTACGACGCCGGGCCTGATAGATATGATGACCGCTATGGAGTCGCTGCAGCTGTTCGTGAAGGGGGAGTACATGGTGATATTCGTCGACACCATCACCTACTCGCCCAAGGAGTCCTTGAAATATTTCATTAGTAAGCATGTACATACTTTATTTGTTATTATGTCATTTATCAAAATTTACAAGCTATAATTTGAATAATTTTTAAGACATCTTTTGAATTTTAATACCCGAATTATAATTAGGCAAAAAAGAATGGAGTTATAATAATTCGTGCTGATAAAATATAAATGGCGACGGAACATGAGCATAGTGTATTAATACTGAATTTGACAGCGAATTAATAATATGTTGGCGAATAAATCGACGGCGCCTACGTACAATATTGTAACTGCAAAATGGATTTTTGTATTACTATTTTAGAGTCTACTTGACATCACAGTAAAATATCTAATAGGTTTTATTTTAAAGATTTTATTTTTAATTTTCATTTTTTTTATATATATATATATCGTTATTTAAACATATTATACATACTAATTAAATAAAAACTTTGGTACGTGTGTCGTAGTATTTCGCTATAATTTAACTTCAAAAAACCGACACAAAATATTTAATTCCCGGTGAAATTATATTTGATATTTTGCATGTTAAACGATATATTTCTTGAATTTCTTTTTATAAAATGTGTAGAATGTTTATTCTAGCTTCCAAAAATATAATTATAACATGCCAAGGTTTTACTAACGATTTATCTATGAAAATCGAAGAACAAACGCCTTCTGCCGTATGTACCGTGACAAAAAATGAAGCAACTAATGTGATCGCAAGTTCTGCTAAGCTAAGAAAATATTTGTTCGCCAAAATAATCAGTTAAGAAAATTGGTATTTTGTATTTCGACAACATAGCAATTCTTTATGCCATATTCCCTTTTTTATTTATTTATTTATTTACACTTAATGCACAAAAACAGGTACATAGGCGGACTTAATGCCATCTGGCAATTGGCAGTCAACCTTTAGGCGTACAAAAGCAAAATTGTGCAAGCGATTAACGAAGCGAAGTAGAGCGTTTTTCTTACAAATGTCTCATTGGCAGTGTTTGGCACAGATGAATGATGATACTCCACAAAGCCATCACTAACTAATGTCTCTTTCAAACGATGCGCATTCCTCCTGGCCTGCTAATATTATACTATTCAATGTTTATTCATGAATCAAGTTTGAAATTACATTTCTTTCTTTCAGAAACGGAAGACCGTCGCAACTCGAAACCAGTATGTCCGAATACGCCGGAGTTTAAGAAGCGAGCGCAGTCGTTGTTCGTGGTGGTGTCATCGGAGCCCGAGGGCAGTTACGAGGAATTCACCGAACGAGTACAAGTGTACAACCGTAAAGAACCGTTCGATTTCAAATTGCCGGACGTATTTGGAAACAAGTTTAATAAGGTGAGCTAAATTATAATCTATACTAATATAATGAAGAGGAAAAGTTTGTTTGTTTGTTTGCATTGAAAAGGCTAAGAAACTACTGGACCGATTTTGATGAAATTTGGCACGGATGTAGAGTAGACCACGGGGAAGGACATAGGCTTTTTATCGCGGAAAAATATACGGTTTCTGCGAAATTACCCAATTAGGCCCAATCCCCTACCCTATTCCCTTCCCTACCCTCCCCTATTACCCTATTCCCTCTTAAAAGGCCGGCAACGCACTTGCAGCTCTTCTGATGCTGCGAGTGTCCATGGGCGACGGAAGTTGCTTTCCATCAGGTGACCCGTTTGCTCGTATGCCCCCTAATTTCATAAAAAAAAAAAAAACTTTTGCGCACACTAAGTCGCGGGTAACATCTAGTATATTATTATAAGCTTCTAAGGTTTTTGTAAAAAAGAATTAGAATATGAACACTTGAATGAAATAATTATTTGGTAAAATAATTAATTCATCATAGATACTTAAATGTAAGTAATACATACTTAAATACAACGCATTATATACTTAAATATTTAAAATATGACCAAACTCTTTTAACAAATTTACCAAATAGGGTCCCACACAGCATGTGTTGGGTTAGGTTAGGTTAGGTTAGTTCGAATCTGGTTTTCAGTGGGATCGTTGTTAAGTGCAAAGTGAACAATTTATCACCAAGTGAATTTATTATAACTTTGTGTTTACCATCATGCTGTTGTTTTTCAGTTTGTGTCAATATATGCAGCCTACCTGTACGACTCAGTGAAACTCTACGCTACTGCTCTAGATAAAATAATAAGGGAGGATATTAAAAATGAAACATTGACACGTGAAAAACTATTCGCCATATCAACCAATGGTTCGAGGATTGTCGCCACAATGATAAAAATTACACCCTTTAAAAGTAAGTATTCACTGATATGTTTAGTCGGTGGTCGGACGAGCGAACAGGAAGGACAAGTTACACTTAATTTATTAATAATAATAAAACCTACTTCCAGGTGTTTCGGGAATGTCGGTTCGTTTGGACGAGCGGGGTGACTCTGAGGGTAACTTCTCGGTGCTGGCTTTCAAGTTAAACAGTAATTCCTCTAATAGTTCCACAATAACCTCGGAAGATGAAGTCAACTGCACTTATAGCATGAAGCCGGTCGGACACTTCATACAATCTGATAGCTCTAAGGAATATCCTGTAAGTAACAATGTATATAAAGTTACAAACATTGATTATAATAAATGTTTTGTATGCATTGTTAAAATATGTATTTGCATTTACATTTTACATTACACACGGAAAATGGTATTTATAATATGTTTTCAAATAAACGATTAGTGTACAAATAATGTGGCTTCCTAATATAATATCAATTCAATAAGAGTGTATAAGTTTGTGATCATCTGACAGCTATTTGACACGACTAGGACCCGACTTTTACGAAGCCGCCACCTGGTGGCAGAAAAAGTGCCGAAAATTCTTATTGACAGTTTTCGAAATCACTTCCGCCACCAGATGGCACTTTGTGTGAGTCGGGTCCAAAGAAATATTACACACATAGAAGGTAAACTAAAATTGAAGCCGTAGGCAGTTATTTGTCTCACAAAACATCAACCCGGCTGGAGTCCAGTTTTGCAACGCCGAAATTTCGACTTTATTGCTCGATAGCAATAAAGTCGAAATTCCGACGTCTCCAGCCGGACTGGAGTCCAGCCAATCTTAGAAAAAAAAAACAAAATGACATGAAGATGGCTTTCTCTTTCACTCTTATTGGTTTTTGCCTTTGAAGTTTTGTGAGACAAATAGCTGCCTACGGCTTCGATTTTAGTTTACCTTCTTAAATGTAATATTCTTTGGTCGCGTCTGCCTCCTATCAGCAGAAAAAATATCGAAAACCCTCATTCAACAGGAATACAAATTGAATTCCCGCGTACCAGTAGACTGGCCGGACAATGTTAAGCCAGAGGACGAACCATCATGCGGTTTCATGAACGAGAAGTGTCCCAAAGACGACTCGCAGATAACTTCGCTCGTGGTAGCGGGCACGCTGGCGGTCACATTGTTCTGTGCGTTAGTGGTTACCGTCAGTATATACCGCAAGTGGAAGATCGAACAGGAAATCGAAGGTCTGCTTTGGAAGATAGACCCGCACGAAATAGCTGACTATTTCGGTGGCGGTGGAATGGTGTGGTCTCCTAGTAAGGTAATGTAGATCATGGACAAGATGTCTTTTGTAACAATTCTCACGGAATATATATTTTTTATCTATAGATGTACCCCCTTACTAATAAACGCTGTATAAGCTTTGAATAGTTACACAGTGTTTTGTCTCCTTCTATCGAATTAAACATGTCACTTGTGTGATGTGAACAAAACACGGTATAACTATTCAAAGCTTATACAGCGTTTATCAGTAAGGGGGAATTAGTATTAATATAAACATGTACAAATATTAGTTGTCTCTATGTTGACTTCTAAAATAAATGTTATATTAGTATAATATTTTGTTACAGTTAAGTTTAGCAAGTGGAATGTCCTTAGAAAGCAAATGCTGTACGCAGATATTCACAACCACAGCGCACTACAAAGGAAACCTCGTAAGAATAAAAGAGTTAAAGTTCTCTAAGAAAAAGGTAAGGATCATCGGTATTTAAGTTTTGTGATACGGTGCTTGTAACATGCTATTGATATTATAGTAATATAAATAGACATTTATCTTTAAACATAACGTTTTTCAACAGAACAACTCACTTTTGAAGATGACAATAATAATTAATTAGATTACAGGTTGATAATAATATAGTTATATTCGATGATTATTGATTTTAATATATCAATGAAACAATTTTTGATGAATGAAATTATTTCGATGAAACAGTTGGCATATGCAAGGCCGTCCACACGTCCCACACTGCACTGCAAGGTGATGTGTGGATTGCCTAAAACTGTTTCTGTTATTTGTGTAGGACATCTCTCGCGACGTGATGAAGGAGATGCGTCTCCTGCGCGATCTGCGGCATGACAACCTCAACTCCTTCATCGGCGCCGTGGTGGAGCCGCTGCGCGTGCTGCTCCTCACCGACTACTGCGCCAAGGGCAGCTTGTATGTGAGTGTCTACAGGTGTCTCTTTCACACCTCATGTCAGCTTCTATCGCTATCTCTATATCACAGAGTGCTACACCTTAAGTGTCAAATTACTGCTGTATCTCTCCTATATAATATAATATATCTGTGAAAGGACAGATTTTATATTAGTGATTAACCGTAACTGAACCATGCACAATATTTTTCGGAAAGGGACTAGGCATAAAATATAAATGGTATAATTAACTTTAACTCTCTTATTGCTGCAGGATATAATCGAGAACGAGGATATCAAATTGGATAATATGTTTGTGTCGTCGCTTATGCATGATCTCATTAAGGTAAGCTTTCGTTACTTTAAAATATTTTTGTGATAATAATATGTTATAAAAAAAAAGGTTCATCGATAGTCATTGTGGTAATAAACAACCAAACGCCATATCTTTATATTTAAAAAAATGACGAAGACAAGCAATTTAAAGCGATACGAAAGAGTGGTCGGTGGACGTCATTGCGATAGTCCGCCGTACCAGGCGTTCATCACTCGCTCAAGGACACGCGTTATTTGCCTACCACTCGGCGTGTCTCTTACGAGTCAATCGACAAAGGGCCAGAGTAAACGTGAGTCACACGGCTGGCAACACAATCTCAACTCTTTGTGCGTGTACTTACGGTATATTATTAAAACAGATATTGTTAAGATTTTGTAGGCACTCATAGCATAGGTATTTTCGTTTTTGCATAGGGTGATGTATCTGTTACGTAGTAACTATTAATCTGTGGCCGTACATTTGTCATAGCCAAAATCGTTTATGAGATAGAGATTGACATTATATTTGTGAGCTTATAATTTTTAATCGCGCAAAACAAACCAACTTATATAAGTTCGCCTATTCATCAACAATTAAATTGAATTTATTTAAATGTGATATACGACACTAGTAAACCTATTACAATGATACATTATTTTCTATTAAAGCTAACAACACCTATTATTGCTTACAATGAATGAAACATTTTTATTTCAGGGTATGGTTTTTATTCATAGTTCACCATTGATCTTTCACGGTAATCTCAAGTCGTCGAATTGTGTAGTTACATCTAGGTGGATGCTACAGGTAAATATATATCAAGTTTAAGGTGGAATTTTTCAAGTGTAATATTGTCGTGTTACGTATGTTTTTTTTTAATTTCGCAGGTCACTGATTTTGGCCTACATGAGTTAAGATATAGCGCCGAAAACGATTTGATGGGAGAGCATCAATATTATAGAGGTAAACACCCGTTACCAACTATGGAACAACTTCTTACAAAATTTAGAAATGCTAAAGTTTGAATGAATCTAAATGCGTCTATAAAGTCCGGAGTATTGAATTTCTTGGACATCGTTTATCACATGAGGGGGTGAGACCCTTGGATAAATATATTAAAACTATAGAGACATTTCGTGAGCCTTTAGTCATTGAAGAGCTTCAGATTTTTTTTGGGACTGGTGAACTATGTAGGTAAATGGATCCCTAACTTGGCAACATGGACTGAACCATTGCGTAATTTGTTAAAATTAAAGCTCGGTAAAAATTCAAATATAACACGATTTTGGCGTAAAAATCAAGCTGTGAAGCATTTAATGTTTTAAAACGGGCTATGACTCAAATTACGTCTTTAGGTTATTACGATCCAAAGGACCGCACCCAGGTTTTTGCTGATGCAAGTCCAGTGGGCTTAGGAGCAGTATTAGTCCAATACGGCTCTACGGGTCCGCGAATAATTGCATATGACAATAAAAGTCTCACAGATCGTGAAAAACGTTATTGCCAGACTGAGAAAGAAGCCCTTGCCTTAGTCTGGGCAGTAGAACATTTTAATATATATTTGTTTGGGAAAGACATTTTCGAGCTGGTTAGTGATCACAAACCTCTAGAGGTAATATTTGGCCCTAACTCAAAACCTTGTGCTAGAATTGAGCGTTGGGTTTTGCGACTACAATCGTATAAATTCAAAATTGTGTACAGTCCAGGTAAGAGAAATATCGCGGATTCATTGTCACGATTGAGTTCCTGTAATGAGACACCAAGCCCTTACGACGATGAGAACTATCTAAATTTAGTTGTTGAAGAGTCCTGCCCTAGGGCAATCTCTTTGAATACCTTAAGACAGGCTTGTGAGGCTGACCGTGAATTACAATTAGTAAAAGATGGCATTTATAATAATAACTGGGATCCGAGTATTAAAAACTTCAAAATTTTCGAACATGAACTTTGTTTTCAAGATAATTTACTTTTGCGGGGCTCTAAAATCGTAGTACCTTCCTCTTTGCGGTCAAAAGTGTTCGGACAAATGTACTTTATCTGAGAGACAATGATTAGGTATATCTGAGAGATCTATTTTGACGACCTCTGTGGCTCAGTGGATCAACGCTTTGGTGCCCAAGCCGGGGATCGCAGGTCCGAATCCTGCCGAAGGAACAAAAAGTTTTTCTGTGTTCCTGGGTCATGGATGTATATTATATATGTGTATAATATAAAAAAAATCTTAAATATATGTATAATATAAAAGTATTAAATATACTTCCCGTTTTCTGGTACCTGTAACACATTCTTTGGATACTTAGCACGGGGCCAGATTGACGTGGTGGTCCATAGATATTATTATTTTTAATGATTTATTTTTAATTTTTAGCCATCTTACTAAGTACAAACTTTTATTCGTAGGTCTGTTATGGAAATCTCCAGAACTATTACGTCAGTTGGACGACCCTAACGGCACGGTTGGTGGGACGCAGAAGGGAGACGTATATGCATTTGGCATAATACTATACGAAATTATCGCAAGAAAAGGGCCCTTTGGACCCACAGCTTTAGAACCCAAAGGTAAATCTCAATAATGAATTATAAGCTTTGTCATTATTTTGGTTCATCGTGGTTCCTCCTAGTAGAGAAGATGTTTGCTTTTGATGTTGTGATGTTAGCCACATAGAATGTACGACCATCAAAAGCCTCCTTTAAGGCACGCTAAGCTACAAATACAACGCGCTCAGTGTTATGTGTTTATGGTCGCACTGCGACTGGAAATTGTCCAATTCAAAGCATTGAGTTTTTCTTTAAGACTTGACCTAAACTTGGCCAGATATTGTTTTGACATAAGGCAGCATTTGTTTGCCGTAAGTTAATTCAATTTACGTAACATTCTTCTGTAGGCTAGTAATACCACAGAGTAACTAAGAAAAGCCAGGATTACGTGTAAAAATAAATAGTCTACAACTTGCTAGAGCAAAAATGAAATTATAAATCTAATAATAATAATAACTCCCGCACCGATCTCGGTGACGGTGGCCGGTTTCATTGAAACCAGGCCAGTTACGCAGGAGTGATTTTTATAGTGCCCAAGTGTGTGCGCAGTACACAAGAGCACTCTCTCTTTCCTTTTACTCTCGTAACCCAGTGGGACGGATGACCGACACGACTGGCGAGAGATCAGGCGCAGGTCCGACTTTTTACATGCCCATCGCATGGATCATCTTTCTTGTCAGACAATCAGGTGATCAGCCTGCATCGTCTTAACCAAACTTGGAAACAACATTTTTTGTTGTTCGCAGAGATAGTGGAGCGCGTGAAGCGGTGCCGGCCAGGCGCTGAGCCGTTCCGGCCGGACACGGGCGCGCTGGCGACGGACGAGCCCGTGCTATCCATCCTGCGCGACTGCTGGGCCGAGGAGCCCGCAGCCCGCCCCGACTTCCCCACCATCCGCGCGCGCCTCAAGAAGTTAAAATCGGGCAAGTGAGTGAACGGTTTTTATTACAGAGATAGGTATGAAAATTAGTGGACTATTTATTGAACAATAGGTATGACTTTTTTTTTAAACAGTTCTATACATAATATTTTTAACATCTATTATTTGAAAATACATAATATTCATATGACAATAACACAAGGTTTTAAACAGCTATTTTAATTACATGTTTCGATATTAGTGCAAAAACGGGATGTTTAGAACGAAATTTTCCTTATTTTCGTTCATATTTCTGTTTGTTTGTCAGTTGTTCCATTTGCATTTTAAATTGGTAAAATCATCAGATCGATGAAATTGGTAAAATGATCATCAGATAGTTCAAATATGTTGATATTTCCGTTATTTTGTAAAAGAAACCACTATTGAGGAAAACATTAAGCCATGCCCAGTATTTTACTGTACATTAACTCAATTTTTTCAAAACCATTAAATTAACCGTATAATTTTCATATTACCATTTAATGAAGATAATAAAATAAAGAAACCGTAAATGTTAGTGGTTTTAAATATTTACCAATTATGTATAACCAATTTTTTGTGGTTTGATATTTCTTTAGTGTTTTTTGATATTAAGAAAAAACTAGAGTCAGGCGGCAACACAGTTGCTGTAATCTTACTCATCTATATAAATGGCAAAGCTGATTTACTGATGTATCAACGCACATACCCATTAGGCTAGAAATTTGAAATTTTGCATTTAGGCTAGAAATTCTGTATTAGGCTAGAACGTATTCCTCATATGACGTAGGCATCCAATAAGGAAGGATTTTTCTAAATTCAACCCTCATGGGGGTAAAATAGGGGATGAAAGTAAAAAATCTAATTTTACTAAAAATCTAATTAAACGGGCGAAGCCGTGAGCAATTAATGCTAGTCTGTAATAACACAAAGTCATTAAATCTCATTTGTGTTTGAGTGAACATGGTGGATTTCTGTGTTTGGAAGTTTTGTTTTAACAATAGATTTATTATATACTACTAGATCGTCAATACGAAAGAGATACAAAATATATAAATATAGACACTCATGTGTTAGAGCGAGACAGAATGCCGAGACCACTCGTGTACCTACACGCTAGCGGCCTGTAGCAGCCCAACGTCAGTTTTTCACGAAGTAAATCCCGCTTATTTTTATTAATCTCGCGTTGAAAAGTGTAAATTTGATGTTTAATAGACGTAAATAGTTATGGTTACCTGTGCAGTACCTGGTTGTAATTTTTCTAGGAAAGAAAGTCCACAGAATTATTCATTTCACATGTAAGTACAACTGAAAGATTTAATTCTCTTAATGCTATGTATGTAGAACTCTGAAAAGGAAATGATGCACAAATTAATAGATCATAATATCGCATTTTATGTTCTGAATGCATAGGAATTGAATTCAGCGAAATATCAAATACGTGAATTTCTTATTTAATTTCATATAGAGACTGTATGCACAGCACTAAAAGTTAGTGTTGCCCAAATCAGTCTTGGTCTTGGTCTTGCAGCAAGAGTCTCGCAAGAGTCTCGCAAGTCTCGCAATTACCTATTAGCCTATTGCTATTTATTAAACGTTATTTTAGATCTCAGAACAACGTTATAGAGTAGGTATTACGTTACGTTGTTATATTAAGTTGTTCTAATATCTAAAATAACGTTTAATAAATAGCAATAGGCTAATAGGTAATTGCGAGACTTGCGAGACTCTTGCGAGACTCTTGCTGCAAGACCAAGACTGATTTGGGCAACACTACTAAAAGTCCTGTACAAATACCCGTTACACGCACACTATATAGTGTAATTTTATTTTGGTCTCGCCTGACCGAGTCTATTGCCGATCTTCGGTAGTATGTGCTAAATCTATGGTCTTAACGAATAAATTATTCTCGCATTATAAATGAGCATTAACAAAAAACCTTAATGTATTTATTTATTTAATCGATTCACCAACAGAACAACATTTGGTACAGTTTTACAAACAATTAAATTTTTAAATATATGGATGAAATATGCCCATAATGATAGGTGAAATACGAAATGCATAGGCGACAATGAAAATGAAATAAAAATGAAATTGAAAATGTATGTATTAATCATATTAAATTAGTACATATTATGTTAACCATATTTCAGTGATTCTTTAGCAAAGTCATTATGCCTATTCTCGTAATGTATTATATTCGATATAAAATCGTTTCGCTTCGCACGCTGGCGCATTCGTACACGCGTCAAATCGTGCATGAGCGAGGGGGGCAGCGTGTCAATCTAAACAAGATTTTACCAAAAATAATTACGTGAATTGCCCCTCTGGCGCGGAGGTCGAATTCACGTAATTATTGGTATCAACAATTTTAATTAATGATTACTACAAACATAATATATGTAAAAACAACTTATAAGTTAGGTACCTGTACGTAGGTGTCGTTTGTGTTCCTTGCTAATATTAAACTTTGTATGTCTTCAAATTACTTACCAGCGAATAAACTCGCTTGTAAATCGACCGCCAATTTTAATTTATTGTTGTAATTATTGTATTTGTAATAAACGTTTTGCTTCTTTTAAATTCTGAAATTTAATTATATATTAATGAGATCGTAGTGGTTTATATATTATAATTCCAAGGAATCTTGGCGGGGATACTTTCCTTGAATACACAAAATCTAGATTGTATCCAGGGGTTTCAAAAAACCATGACCTGAGCCATATAAAAGCAACGACAATCGTGAGTACTCGTTAAGTCGTGACAAGTCGAAGTTAAGTTCACACCTATGCAGATATGGAAGCAGCAACAGAAATTGTGTAAAGAAATTCGATTCTTACGCATGAAAATAATCAGCTTAACTAACAACTTATATCTATATATGTATATACAATGTACATGTTACAAAGTATTTAAGGTGTCGTCGCCCTAATAATATCCTTAAGCTTAATTGTGTCTAACGTTTTTAGGGTTCCGTCTACTAATTTCGCTCTACCCGTCTATCTGTTTTCCGTGTGTGTGTCTGCCTTTCTAATTTCTGTCATTATAAATATAAATGGGTGAAATTTGGTAAAGTTATAGATTGTGTATAGATCTCGGCTTTGGCATCACGAAACAATAGGTAATAATTTTAAATTTTAGGGGTGGTTCTCACTACTTGTGAAGTGGGGATAAAATATTTTTTCAGTGTACCCAATCGTGTGGAGTAACAAAGAACAAGTATTTTTTTAAAGTCAAGGTTTTTTATACATGACTTTTTTACAAAGTTTCGAAAAACTCAAAATAATTTTCCTAGAGAGTTTTTAGCATGATCAGCATGGTAACTTACAAGTTTAGAAATGCCAGGGGAGGACTAACTTATAAACGACTTTGTAAAAAAGTAATGTATGAAACGCCTTTATTTTAAAAAACCTATTCAACGATACCCCACACGATGGGGTAGCATGAAAAAATTTTTTTCATCCCCACGTCACATGTATGGAGAGCTTTGAGTATCCAACTATACGGAGACGACATGACAGCTAATTTCTATGCGAAAAAGTCTCGCCACTTTCTGCGGGAGGGGGGACCGCACCGCTAGTGCTTGACACTATCCATGTTTTACTATCGATGAGTTCGGCTAGTAATAATTATGTGGCAAAAGTAAATTTTTAAAATTATATCTATTAAATCTTAACTACAATATTTAATTTACAATTTCGCTCAGTATCATATAAAAGTAAATAAGTATTAAAATGTTGAAACATGCAAAAATGGAAGCGTCATCCAGCGTGAAGAAGAATTTTAGCATTTTTAGCAGTGTTGCGAATATCATAGTTGCGGAGCGGCTGGTGCGTACAACCAATTTGTAGCATTCCGTAATACTCAAGAAACCCTAATAAATTTGCACTGACCATCCGTCTGTCTGTCCGTCTTTCTAGCATGTGTAATTATGAATATATATAAATGAAATTTTGTATAGTTTATAGGTATTTTAAAATTGAAATAAGAATTTATAAATTACCTTTTTACAAAGTCAACCATTTTCGAGTATTCGGTCTCCATAATGGTTTATAAGTTGGTCATCCTCCTGGCATTTCTAAACTATAGGAGATAGAAACTTGTAAGTTCCCATGTTGATTGACTATGCTAAAAACTCTTAGGGAAAATTATTCTGAGCGAAATCAATTCGAAATCGATTTTTTCACCTATATTTTCTCTTATAAGTTTCTGTATGCCTAACTAGTCTAACTAGCACATAGAATAACTAATGAGAGAAAGTATAGATAAATATTAATTGCGGTCTAATCTGACTGTACGTCGTTTAAAAAAATATTTGTTTATAAACCTAGGTAGTATATAATAATCTATACTAATATTATAAAGAGGAAAGATTTGTATTTTTGTGTGTATGTTTGTAATGAATAAACTAAAAAACTACTGTGCCGATTTCAAAAATTATTTCACCATTAGAAAGCTACATTCACCCTGAGTAAAATAGGCTATATTTATTGCTAGAAAAGATTAGGGATTCTTACTAAAACTTTAGTAACGTAACCCAAGGTGTCAAAAATGCCATTAAACAACTTTCGTCTCATGCGCTGCGGAAACTATTGATGATAGAATAAAAGTATGTTTTACAATATTAAAGAACATCCATACATTCACCATCCATCCATCCTCACAAATTTCCACATCCTATCCTAGTAGGTAATAGTATAAAATGTGAAAATTTGTGAGGATGGATGGATGGATAGATGGTTGGATGTATAGATGGATGCTTGTTACTCTTTCATGCAAAAACTACTGAACGGATTTTGATGAAATTTGGTATGGTAGTAGTTTAGGCTCTGGATCAAAACATAGGCTACGTTTTATATCGGAAAAGTAGAGTATTCCCGCGGGATAACCGATAGTATATTTACGCGGGTGAAGCAGCCGTAATAACTAAAGTAAAATAGATAATAGCTTCAAGAATTAGCCTCATACGTGTTGAAACCCATTATCTAGCACGCTTCACGCTTTTTATTTGTTGTTGTAAAAAAAGGAGTCCGTGGGTCTACCTACGTAAAACAAGTTCTTCGATAACTTACCACGAGACCAGATTGACATGACGTGAAGCATCCATATATTATATTTAAAATATATTATAGTATTAAATATAAAAAAAAAATACCAAAATCGTACTATAATCGTAAGTATGTGTTGACTTGAGAACCTCCTTCGGTTTTTTGTCGGTTAAAAAAGGTAGAGCTAAGTAAAAATGCGGAATCGTTTTGATAAAGAGGGTCCACCCTAAATACGTTTTTTTTTTTGCATTTATAATAGTTCTGTTCCACCTCAATGTTTACCAATGTTCACCATAAGTAGTTCAAAGATTGGTTCAAATTCACGGGCAAAAACTAGTTAATTATAAAATGCACCTTTAATAATTTCAAAGTTGGCAAGGCGCGCTGTTTTAATCTCCTACTGTTGTTCGTCTGAACAATAAAACATGAAACTTCAAAATGCACCGAGCAAATTGTACTCGTACGTTTGGGAAACCAAGAAAAATGATTAGCGCAATCTTGGACCCAGGCATTCCTAATCATCCTATTTTTAGGAAATCTAAAAAAAATAATGGTCAGAATAAAATACTGATAAAGTCGATATCGATATTTCTTTTACGTTGTCACAACCCTCAGTTTTTATGAAGTGTGGCCTGTTTATAAATTAAAAATGCATAATTTCAGGATAAATTTATCCGCACATATTTTATTGTAATAAATATTAATTAATATAAACAAAAGTTTGTTAACACAATTGAATAATTATTTTATAATAATTTGCAAATTTTCAATGTGTTTCGTGAAATAATATCATGAAGAAAAACAAAATTGTAAATAGTGTACTAATTAATTAGTCATGTTTCTTCATTATGAAATAGTAAAAACAAGAACGAATATGAAATAGAAGTTTTTATAAATTACTAATTTTAAATATTACCCTAAATTTGGATGTTGTACGATTTAGTAGCAACATTTGTTCATCGAGTAAAATTTTTGGATTTTTGCTAATATATCGCAATTATTGTTAATATTTAGGCAAAATAATACATACACATGGAAAGTAACACCATCCTTTTGTTTATTTGATGTTTCCAATCTGTGTTTGCAGGAAAAAATACAGCAAGTCGGCATTTTCTGCTCCGGTTCGTTCCGCCTCGCTGTAATTTTCCGAATACGTCAAAAACGCGCAGCAACTAGTTTTATACAACCCTCACGACCGGAGGGTCTAACCTTTGGCAGCGGGGAACGCCTGACAATGGCGTCTCCGTTATAGTTGGATACTCAAAGATGGAGAGCCACTCCTAAAATATAAAACTATTATTATTTTATGATTCCAAAACCGAGATGTGTGCACAATTTATAACTATACCGAATTTTATCTATTTATATTCATAATTACAGCAGCTAGAAGCACGGACAGACGGACAGACAGATGAACGAACAGAGCGAAACTATAAGGGTTCCTTGATTATTACGAAACCCTAAAAAGGTACCTCTTACAGAATCTAATACAAAGTAGAGATATGAGGGCAGAGATCATGTCTGAAACTGATTGAAGTATTTTGTAAAACATATTGAACTTATTTAAGCATGCAATTAAACCATTACAAACAACAATTGCTATAATATTACGTCATACCTTCGTTTTTAAGATAAAAATAAATATTTTGTGTTAATCCCAATAAATTCACCTGAGTCATTTAAAACTTATCACTTGTAATTAGCATACTTAATGTATGCTAATTAAATATTATAAAATATACTTAATGTAAGTAAATTTTCACAGCTTAATTAAGCCCACACATTTCATTTTTAAATTACGTAACTCATTTAACACATTAACAAAGGGTTTAAAATAAGTATGATGTTATTTAGTAAACTTATTGTTACATTTTCATCATAGTTTTTTATCGATAAATTGCCAATAAACGTACTTACAGTTGCATTGTTTCATCATGCTTATTGCCTCTTATCAGATGAATATGAGACAGATCTGTAGAATAACTGTAAAACACTACCTTATAAACAAAGTCCAAATACGCATCTATTTTGTTTTTTGTTTTTTTTTTTTTTTCTATTCCGTTGTTGTAGTTTAATTTTTTCAAACATTGAATTCTATATAAATTTCAGGTCGAGAAACATAATGGATCAAATGATGGATATGATGGAGAAGTATGCGAATAATTTGGAGGAACTAGTCAAAGAGAGAACAAGGCTTTTAGACGACGAGAAGCAGAAGACGGAGGATTTGCTGCACAGAATGTTACCAAAGTGAGTATTGGCCGTTTACCTGTATCTCTGTCTGATGTATCTCAAAGAAATCGACATTATGTCCTCGGCATAAGATCTAATATCATTCATTCAGTACGGCTTAATTAATTACTTGTATGTTTTATGTCTTAACATAGAGCTGCTTCACGACTCACCACAGAATGTTTCGCGTTGCCTGTATACATACGACTGTTAAAACGATTGTGCCTGTACTTGTATTAATTAAAAATGGTTTAATGGTGGTTAATACGACAAGATTGTTGCCAATAAAACGAAACTCCTGACACGATCGAATTTTAAAGGAGATCCGATGTAGATTATGTTTAAAAAGCGGTGCATGGTACATGTTGTAAATTAGTTAGAAATAAGCGAAATAAGTGTCGATGTTACTAATATCTCGATGTAACAGTTTAATGTTATCAATGTAAATGTAAGCACTGTCGAGGAAGACGCAAATACAACAAGCGGCATCTGGCTGACTGCAGCGGTGTGCACTGGTTTACATTTAGTCCAGTCTTGTCGGTCAGATTCACTCAATATAAAGCAAAAAACAGATGAGAGAAAATTTATCCTCATATTCGATGCCACCAATTTTCACAAGTGAATTTAATTGCAGCATAATATGCTCGATGTATTCAAATTCGGTAGCATTTTCCTATTATAGCTCTTTTGTTGATAAAAAATATTGTAGAATGCAGCACATTTTATAAAGGGTTATAGAAATATATAAAGTCATTATTATTATAATAGTTTAAAAATGATATTACATTGTGATAGTGGAGTATTTAAATTTGTTTATAATGGATATATTAAATAAATAAGGTAAAATAATGTCTAGTTTTAGAAACTCGTTAGTGGGGGTGAGTACAAGGATTTGAGTGATCCATAGACGTGGACTCGATGTAAAACAGTGGTACATGTATCAAAAAGGAGAAATGTAATTGTATTCACTTTGTTGTACTTGTGTTCTTTTCCAGATGTGGGGGTTGAATCCATTATAGAAATGTCGTGAAAATGTTATGAGGTAATTAACTCTCTACTGGTGATTGTAGATTAATCTCGTCTCTGCTGTAGGTCGCCGGCTCAGTTGTCTAACAACGGAGTAACGTAGCGCTTGCTTGGGGAATGTGATCTAACTCGGCGCATTGCGGTTGGTGTTGGACTGTTTTTCGCTTACACGCGGTTTGAGTATTTAGATATAGTCTGTACATAGTTTTGTCTTTTCGGTTTACCGAAGCATGTCAACCGTAGACGTCACCTAATACTTTTGTTTACAGGTTCCATTATTTTATTACTTTTAACTTGATTAATTACTTAGAGTAAGTTTCGCAAATGGCAATAGTGAGTTTGCCATTTTATATTTCGTATAATAAGCTTTTTTACGAATGTTACAAATTCAGTAATTACACGTTACTTTTTTATTGTAGATAGATAGCATGGTAGCGAAGTAAACTTTACATACTATATTGATATAGTTCCAAATATTTTTAATAGTTCTATCCCCAATACCTTAGCGACGTCACTGACTTAGGTGTTGTTGCAGGTCGGTGGCGCACCGCCTGACGACGGGCGAGGGGGTGGAGCCGGAGTCGTTCGACTCGGTGACGATATACTTCAGCGACATCGTGGGCTTCACCGCCATGTCCGCGGAGAGCACGCCGCTGCAGGTCGTCAACTTCCTCAACGACCTGTACACCGTGTTCGACCGGATCATCAGAGGCTACGACGTGTATAAGGTGGAGACGATTGGCGACGCTTATATGGTGGTATGTCTGTTTTGATTTTAATTTATTTATTTATTCAACCTTAAATATTTGTGTTTGTTTCGCTATATTATTAACTTCGATTTATATTTATTTACTAGCTGATGCCCGCAACTTCGTTTGCATAGAATGAACGAATACGGAACCCTATTTTTTTAAACGGAACCCTAAAATTAAAGTAACCTATGTTAGACCTTATAACATCAGCTATCTTTCAGTGAAAGTCCCGTAAAAATAGGTCCAGCCGTTTCGGAGATTAGCCGGAACAAACAGACAGACAGACCGACAGACAGACAGACGGACAGACAAAAATTAAAAAAATTGGTATTTTACTGTAAGTACCGAATATACTTTCATATGCATTAATTTGAATTTACAAACAGACACTTCAATTTTATTTATCTGTATAGATAGATATGTATTTATAGGTTTGACATATCTGTCCATCTGTTCAAAAATAATAATGTATCACACTTCACAGTGTATTGAAATCCTATATGATAACTCCCCACACCGATTACGGTGGCCGGTTTCATTGAAACCAGGTCAGTTACGCAGGAGTAATTTTATAGTGCCCAAGTGTGTGCGCAGTACACAAGAGCACTCTCTCTTCCTTTACTCTCATAATCCAGTGGGACGGATAACCGACACGACTGGCGAGAGATCAGGCGCAGGTCCGACTTTTTATATGTCCATCCGACGCATGGATCATCTTTCTTGTCAAACAATCAGGTGATCAGCCTGCATTGTCCTAACCAAACTTGGAAACAACATTTTTTGTTGTTCCAATGCGGGAATCGAAGCCGTGACCTCCGAATCGAGAGCCAATGCTCGAACCACTAGACCACGGAGGCTGTTAAAGCCTATATAACATTTTATTGTTTGTTAATTTCAGGTGTCCGGTCTACCAATTAGAAATAAAGACAGACACGTCGGTGAGATTGCATCGATGGCGTTGGAGCTGCTAGAGGCAGTAAAGTCACATAAAATATCGCACCGACCGAACGAAACCCTCAAATTAAGAATTGGAATACATACAGGTAAATACTACCAATTTATATTTGTAAATCGCGACTAAACATCTAAACGAATTTCAATGAAACTTCATTTTGACAGATGATCATTGTTTACGTAAATTAATATCCCTTGTTTTTAGTATAGATTAGTATTTTACTTACTTTTTAACCCGATACCCGCACTACATAATTGTAGTAAATTCATAAACGTTTATATTATAGAGGCATGTCGAGACAAAAAGTGTCTCCAGTAAAACTGCCCCATTTTTGAGATTTTTGGGGCCATTGTGACATTTGAAGTATGGTGAAAACCAAGATGGCGTAACTATTTCTTGTATGAATAAAAAATTGTTCTGTCAAATGTGTACGTCATAGTCTATCTTGAGTTCTGAAATCTTTGAGTAAAATATATTAATAGGGGGTTGGACTACATTTGAAATATTTAGTTTCATTAATATATTCAGAAATATTGAGGCATTACTACTCGGTAAATGTAAAAAAAATTATTATATTATGTGTAGTTTACTAATTAAATACATTTAAAAAGTACCAAAAATTTTTTTTTTTGCGAAATTGGTAAACAAAACCTACATCCATTAGTTTACTTACATCATATACAAAAACATTCATTATAGTAAGTATGAACTTAAACGCACAAATATCGGAGATATTTACAAATATATTCCTGCAAGTGACGTCACTTGTAGGTTAAGTTTAGTATGGAGCGTTTTTACGAGACTTGCGAAATTTTGTATACAAATCGCTGTTACCTTTGAAAATATTGACTTTTGATATACGGTTTCTTCTGAGAAGTTACTCATATCATAGTTTAAAAATCAGTCCGCTTGCCTATTTTATACTAATGTTAATGAAGCTGTTGCTAATTACATAATGTAATATTACAGGTGCGGTGGTAGCGGGCGTGGTGGGTCTGACGATGCCGCGCTACTGTCTGTTCGGGGACACGGTGAACACGGCCTCGCGTATGGAGTCCAGCGGCGAACCGCTGCGTATACACATCTCGCCCAGCTGCAAGCACGCGCTCGACAAGATAGGCGGCTACATAGTGGAGCCCCGGGGTACTATACCCATTAAGGGTAAAGGAGAGGTGCGTATACCGCTTGGATTTCTTACACGTTGCGACTTTTTGCATCGATATAAACGTGCGTTCGACTGCCGCGCGACCGTACATTTATTTGAGTAGGCGTGACTGTAATCCTTGCAAAGGTTTATCTGTGTGAGTGATACCGGAGTGAGTGTGAAAGTAAAGTATGCTTTTTATAATCTACCCGCGACAGAACTAATAAATATTTTTTTTTTCACAGCTACAAACGTATTGGTTGGTAGGTGCGACCGAGAAGGCGATACAAAAGCGACCCGTGGAGGGTGAGGAGCGACCTCTTTTCTGTCGACCGCGAAGGAGTCCGCGACTCACTGATTCCAGACACCCCTCCATTACAGGTACACTTCAGTTTGAAAACATGTTTTTAAATTTGAGTTTAGATATTATGATAATTTTTTATCTGGACATTGTTATAACAGGGAATATGCGTGAAAATTTAATTTGCCTGAAATATTTTTTTCCCTGTTCTTTATTATCGTCACATTATAACTAAAAGGATTTTTTAAAATTTAGTTCTTATTTAAACCGAAAAAAATATATATAAAAAATGCAAAATCAGCCCGGGATATTTAAAATTGCGAAACGCGTCACCATTGGTCGCGAGTCGCGACCAATGGTGACGCGCGTGTGTGACGTCACGCTACACGACGCTGTCTTTCATGACAATGACATGACTGACGTATAATATTGAATTCTATGCTCTGACTCGTCTATGATTTTAACTGTCAACTGTCTTTTTCGTGTACGATGACGTCACAACCCAAGCCCGCGAAAATGGAGTGTTTAAACCGCGCAAAAGTTGTAGTGATTTTTAAACATTTTTTCTAGCTAAATGGATAATATTTTGGATGTGTTATATACATTTTTGGTAACGTTATAACCAGTAGAAACGTTTAAAAATAAAAAAAATACATGCATATTCCCTATTAACTTTTTTGAATGTCTTTCAGAGTTGAAATCGGAGGGTCGGTCGGGAAGCGGCGGCGTGCGGCAGCGGTTACACAGCGGCGCGTCGCTGCCGGCGCACCCGCAAATGGCTCTAAGCGCCGCACCGTTTAAGAATCCTATGCCCAGGTATTATTAATTTTTTCGTGCAAATCACAGGGTATTCGGTTTTTCATTAATATTCTTAAAAGTTTTTTTGAAATGCTTATTAGTCGGAAAATAAAATAAACGATCATATCTTATATTATCAGTGTACGGTACAGATAGAACATGGGGTCGTGTTGGTAAAATATAATGTTATCACACACCTCAAATAAGAGATATCAAATAATTCTTTCACGAGTGTTTTTCAGAGAGAATAACTAAGCTTACATTTAAAATTAGTGGACATTTTCCATTGCCTCGAACATATTTTGATTAAAAAAATGTAAATTTTAAGGGTTGATTTATTTCCGCTACTCACCAGCCACACCGCTACTCTGAAGTTCCGTGTTGAGATAGGAGAGGTGTAGGATAAGTTGCCAGCCGGCTTCAAATACCTTCCCTAATAAAGCGAGAGCCAGTGAACCCCAGACCTTCGTCATTTTGTTACGGCTGAAAGTTTGTCAGCGCGTGCTCCCAGCACAGGTAAGAAATATGGCCAATTTTGAAGTTTGGCAGAAGGCTTTGGCAGGTACACGGCACTGAAGGTGTGTTAATACCATAATACTTTTTAAGGGTTATTTTTTGATATTTGTTAAGAGTGTTTTTTTTATATTTGCTTCAAAATATTATTATAGAAATGCGTCTCATCGTGGAAAGCCCTCGCCGAATACCCTTATCACTGCGGCTATTGGATTCCCCTGGCGGAATTTAATAGCAAAACGCAATCTTGTAGAGTAGTTGCTATGCGCTTTCTACTGGCCGCAAATTAAGGTGTCAAGGACATCCGGCGAGGGGTTTCACGATTTTAAGTGTCTTAGCAATGAAAGACGTATTTCTGTAACAATAACAATGAAAGAAGTATTTCTATAACAATATTTTGAAGCAAATAAAAAAAAATCACCCTTAACAATTAGAGGAAAGTAGGTTGGTATTTTACACACCTTAAGTACCACGTCCTCAGCGGCGTGCACACGGTTATGACACTGGGTATGCGGCGGAGTAGTCGGTCACAAAAACTTTTTCTTTTATAGATTTTTAGCAATTAGCATAGCCACAGCCAAGCGACGGATTTCTAAATCGGAAACCATGCCAACAGAACTAACAGAACTTCATAACTTTTAACATGAAACTTTCGAGTTACATTCCCTTTTTGCTGATTTAATTATTGTAACTCGGATACACACCTACCTTTAGTAGACACAATTTGAATCTTTTTACTGAATGACAATTGTGAGAACTTATTATCACTCAAATCAATTAAAAAGCAAATCACTACCTACAATTTTTATAGAACTTCAGTAATAAACTGTTAAATGTACACACTTTCAAATGCTAAAATGAAAAATCTTTTAAGAAAACTATAAATATTAAATATAATGGCAACCGAAAAATAACAATGCGTTTTCACATGAAAAAATGGCTTCCTTGAATCTGATATTTAAACAAATAAAACCTTACTAAAACAAAAACGCATCATGTGCGTAGTGAGTAATTAGATTTTACGTCAATTATAATTACTCGCATTATAGGCCACCGTGCCACGAATATACCCGATTACTTCCGTGTCCCGACAACTGCCGAACTTCGCCGAAGTCTATAAGCATGCCGTAGGAGTTGGACGACTCGCGCCTTGGGATATTCATAGGTGTGTGCGTTTGCGAACTGTGTACGGACACTAAAATTACTACACACATGCGAACAAATCTACTGCTACACGACAAGGCAGGAGTCGCATCACCAACATGTCGCTAAACGCCTGCCAAACATAATGTACTTGTAAATAGGTGCTATTATAAAATATTAGGCGTTTTTAAGTTATTATATTTTGTTTATTCATTTATTTACTATTAATTAAAGTCATATAAAACGTCCGAACGTTTTATTAAAATATCTGTGAATGGTAAGTAAGTAAAGCACTGCATTTCTGCCTTTATGGAGCGCACGCCACTGCACGTCCTGCCAACACCACTATCACGGAAACTTCATGATTGGCTATTTTTCTTACCTGTGTTGAGAGCATACACTGACAAACTTTCAGTTTTAACAAAATAATGAAAGTCTGGGGTTCACAAAAAGTAGAGGTATTTTTTTGGGGGTTTTTAAAAGACGCTCTATCGTGCTTCGTGTTGAAAACTTTCGTGTCAGCAATTTTTATTTCTCCTGTGTAGGCCCGCGCTGCGATCTATCGCGTCGGTGACGGCGTGCGAGGCGGCGGGAGAGGGCAGCGGGTGCGAGCTGCGGGCGGCGCGCTCGCTGGACGCGCTGGCGGGTGCGCGCATGCGTCGCCAGCACACCTCGCGCTCGCTCGACGTCGACGTGCCTATCTCCATCGTCTACGGCCCGATCTTCAACGGAAATGCGCTCTGCAACCTCGCGGACGACCTGCCGCGGACCGACGAGGACAGCCCGCTCCTGCGCAAGTCCAGCCTCTGCAACAAGTTCGACCGAGGCCGCCGAAAAGTGCCCGAATCCGAGTACATCGAGTACAAGAAGTGGCACTCGCTCGAGAACGTGGTGGACCAGAAGGGGGATCTCGCCAAAAACACGCGGTTCGCGATCCGCTCGTGGCTGCTGGGGATATTCGGCGCCGGCACGCGCAGCAGCAACGCGTCGCTGCGCCGCGCGCCGCAGCTGCTCGACCGCGAATCCGCCGTGTGAGCGCCCGCAGCGCCCCCTAATCCTCGTGTAAACTGAACGATCTTATATTTTTAAATGTATATTAGATTATGTATATGTATATGAAATGCCGCTGTAAATACTTTAAATGTAAGTAAAACGATGTTACCGTAAATTGTGAAATAAGAGTTTAATGTTATTAAATAATTTCTATTGAACGGAGTCTCTTAATAATACTGACATAGATCACTTCGATTAACTAACGAACCGTCGTTTGACGAAATAAACACATTTCAGTCTCTTGCATAAATTAAGTACGAGAAAGCGCCCGCTCGACATCCCTCAAAAGTCTAAGCACAGATACACCGGCACGTTTGAGAGTGAAAGGCGCGTTAGTGAGAATGGATACTGGCCTTGCGTTGAGGGATGCCGAGGCGCCGAGCGGGGGCGGAGCTATGACTAGGGTCGGGCGTCGGCGAGCAGCGGCATGGCGGCGGGATCGCGCGGGCGGGGTGGCACCACCAGACACACGGCGGACGAGTGCTCGATGACGGGGCACGACACGCTCGTGTGCTCCAGCAGGCTCGGCGCCTCCAGCAGGTTGCCAGCCGCGCGCCCCTCGATCACCTGCTGCAGAATAATTGCTATTAGACGAGAAATATTGAATCGTGCATAAATAGACCATTGGACGGTTATTTATGACCTTTGGACGGTCTATTTATGCACAACTGAGCGGTGACGCTGCGGCGTCGCAGGTGGTTACCCCTCCCGCTTCGTCTCAGGGGGCGCTGTCCGTCGTTCGTGCGTCACAGCGTTGGGTCGACGTAAGGACGGTCTATTTATGCACGATTCAATATTTCTCGTAATTATACTAAATGAGCAGCTTTAAGCAGTTAAAGAGCAGTTCAAGTTTGTAACTTTTTAGGTGTCAGGTCGTGAAAATCCTACTTGCTATTTTATAATCTACGAGCAGATAGGAGCGAAGTTGCAACAACTAGTTGTATAACTTATATTATGATATATTATTAATTTATTAAGATTTAAACTTACTTCCATGTATTCATCGCTTCGGTGGTGAAAAACGCTATCAACGTGCGATTCTAAATGGTTTCCCGTAGCAAACCGTAGCTTCTTTGGAGATTCTAAACTGCAACATCTGTAAAAAATACTTTAATAAAAAATAATGTCTTTTTATATAAATGCAAATATTTGAGCGATTCAACGTTTGAGCAAATGATAAATTTAACCATATGCCCATTTGTACACTCACCGGCTCCAAACTGTTCCTTGAATATACACAAAATTTCTGTGCGTTTTTCACACGTTGCTTTTGTACATCAAAAGTAAACGTGAACTTCTCATCACAAGCTAAGCGCCGTAATAAGTGTGATGTATCTATATTGTAATACAGGTAGGAGGCAGTGCAGGATTTAGAGGTTTGGAGGCCTCTGGCAACAAAGGAGTGGAGGCACCCTGGCCCCACATTATTTTCCAAATAAAATGGACAATTTTTTTCAGTCGAGTTTTCCAGTAAATAATTTATTGTGAAACCAGGCACCTATAGATTATTTTATTATTTAACAAACATTTTATACGAGTACATAACTGGTCGACCACTGGGATAAATGCGGATGCATCGGTGACAGATTTTCGTCTTATGCCTCCCCGTAATCGAGAGGTTATTATTCGAAGGCCCCTTTTTTGTGGAGGCCCGGGGCTGCAGCCCCGGTTGCCCTCCCCTAAATCCGGCCTTGGTAGGGGGGTCTTATTCCGGCTAGCGCATCCATGTCAGAACAAAAGTGAACAAACCTATGTAAAGCGCTGCCCTCCAGCCGCGAGCGCGTCTTGAGCGACGTGCGAAGGCGCGCGCCAATGGGGGCGGGGCGCCGCGCGCGCGCCGGCCGCTGCTCGCCGCGCACCCAGTACGTGAGCTGGTCGTGCTTGCCCTTCATAGAGACGAGGCCGCGCTCCTCCACTATGTAGCCGCCGATCTCGTCCAGCAGCGCCTTGCACGCCGCGCTGCAGTGGATCTTCAGTGCTGTAACAAACGTCATTATTAGTCTTAATTGCGAACGTGTTAACAAGTAAATCAGGTTAATGTTTAGTCTGGTAAAATGAATTCCAGATAATTATCTGGAATCCATTTTACCAGACTAAAAATTAACCTCATAAACAAATAATTTATAAACAGTGTTTATAAATGTAAAACAAAAACTATTCTTACTGAAACTCTAATTTGAATGAATATGTATTGCTTTTCCCGGAAAGGTTTTTGTATAAACTACAATACAATTTCGTTTTAACATTAACACAATATAACCGTCGTCAGGGAGTTTTTTGTTTGTACTAGGATAAACCTGTGTTTCAAAATCACCAGGCAAAAATATATAATTCAGTGAAGTATGCTTAATTTATAGAACCGTGTTAATTTAAACAAGTTAAGCAAATTAATAGTAACAATATACATACGTATTACGTACTATATAGGACAAATAAATAAAATATAATTCAAAGATATGAAAGTATTTACTTACGCATGCCCGTCGATTCTAGCCGACTCGCAGTATTCACCGTGTCGCCGAATAAGCAATACCGAGGCATCTTGAGGCCAACTACTCCAGCACATACAGGACCTTAAAATATAATAAATTCTGTTACATAAAATGTTTATTTTATAAGTACCTACTATACATCATAAATTGATATTGTAAGATTTTAAAATCGAATCAACAGGAAAATAGATCTTTCACTGAAGCCAGGGTGAAGGGTCAAACAAATAAAAATATTGGAGGAGCAAAGTTTTCCTTCGAGGCAATGGGGAACGTGCACGGTGCATAGATTTTTTATTGGCTTTATGAAAAGTACATATACCTACCTAAGAGGCCAGAAAATATTATTTTCGCAATAGCATACTATCTATGATCAATTGTTCACGAAATAGGTACAGTCATCACAAAAGTGAGAATCTCACTTTTGTGATGACTGTATCTATTTCGTGAGACCTCTTCTTCTCACTGAGAGAGCGTTGGAGAGCGTATGACTTCTTCACGGTGAGTAATGACAAAAACTCGCCCTCAGCACACTGTCTATTTGATGGTAATTTTACCATATTACTGCCGCCTATTACCTACTATACCAGTATAGTCACAAGTGCGTTGCCAGCTTTATGACACACCTGCACATTCTATTGACTAGATAACACAAGTCTTATCGTCTGTATAGAAACCAAGGGTGCTATTATTTTTCTACCTGCTGTGACGTCACAAGACCCGAGTAAACGATTCAAAGGCCGACGCCGCGCGGCGCTCCGTCGTTTTTAGTTTTCGTTTGACGTTTGGCACCGAGAACATTCGAGAGGAAATGGCACTGTCAATAGACTATCTGTCTGTACTCTGTGCACACCTGAGTGTATGCCGATGCGCAGCAGCAGCCTGTGGTCGGGGCGGTGCCGCACGCGGAAGGTGCGCGTGGCGGCCAGCAGCGCCAGCGCCATGGACGCGATCTCGCCCGCGTGCATCATGCCGTTGCGGATGGGCAGACCAGACACCTTGGAAAATAACCAACTGCTTAGAAAAGTTTAAATCACGTGAGGTACGGTTGGAGACCAAATCTAAAAGCTTAGAGCACTTTTACACTAGCGACGCGTGCGCGTAATCGCGCCGTATACGTTCATCCAACACCTTCGCACGCCTACTCTGGATAAACGTTAGTGTGAATGCGCCCTTAAGTAGAATGGAACTGCTATAATTCTATAAATTTAATTCTATAAAGTACTAAAAGATTTTATTAACGGCACCCTAGTTTATTTTTAAATTAATTCGTCATCATTTTATCTTTTATCTATAAGAGTTATTATTTGGTTTATTATGATAAAGAATACTTTTGTTTATTAAAAAGAAGTAGAAAGATAAACTCACCACCATATAAGCGTCTCCTATTGTCTCCACTTTGTAAACATCAAAATTTTCTAATATGGAGTCGAAGCAGGTGTAGAGGTCGTTGAGGAAATCTACCACCTGGAACAATATATTGTACACGATATCTGGGGGGCAATTCTGCTAAATAAAACCTGCATTAATACAATTACAATCAAGTCCCGACACGCTTACACTCTCAAAAGGTGTTTTTATGAACGTTAAACCAACGTGAAACGCGCTCTGATTGGTCCAAACGGCATAAAATCCGTTCACGGTAACATGTCACTAAGTACATTTACAAAAATAATGAAGTAAAATGAAAGTCTACTTAAATACGAGAATTGAGGTTCTGATTAATTGTATACAAATAGAAATATACTGTTGACGTCCAAAGATTTTTACGTGGACTAAAGCTAAAGCCGAAAACAATGTAGATCGGCCTTTGGAATAAGACAAATAATAATAATAACAGCCTTTTTCAGTGACGGTGGCCGGTCCTATTGAAACCTCAGATCAAATAAAAAACCAAGATAGCGCATGGCGTTTGTTTGAAGTGAAGCCTAAAAAACTACGCTACTTCAATTTTACACACGCGCTCACGCACACACAAGCAAAAAAGTACTTTACTTTTTGTCAGTATAGATTAGTCGTCGCGACGACTCATTCGATACTGTCGAAAAGTAGCGTACTTTTTTAGGCTTCACTTCAAACAAACGCCACGCGCTATCTTGGTTTTTTATTTGATCTGAGATTGAAACCTGCAGTGTGCTTGGTGCGAGTTTCTGTCACTGCTCATCGTGAAGAAGTTAACTATAATTTGTATGGCATCGAATTAGTTACCATTGTTTGAGGCGTTGTTTCGATGCCATATAATTTGTAGTTAACTTCATCACAGCGAGAAGTGACTAAAACTCGCACTTGGCACTCTGACCAGCTGCGCAGGAATTGTTTTATGGTGCCTAAGTGTGTGCACAATAGGTATACAAGAGCACTCTCTATTTATTTAGGTATTATCGTAATACCCAGTCGACCGGATGACTGATATAACTGGTGACTTGGCGAGAGATCAGGCGCAGGACCGACTTTTTATATGTCCATCCGGCGCATGGATCATATTTCTTGTCAGACAATCAGTTACGATTGCTGCTTTGTCCTAATCAGACTTGAAAACTTGTTTTTTGGTGTTCCAACCAGGGATCAGGGAATAGATCCTACGAGCTCCGGAGTCGACCGCCGACCTCTAAACCACCGGACCACATATTCGGCTAGTGTCATTTTAACTTTTATTGAGCGTTTTTTCTTACAGACTAAGCAGTAAGCAATGACAGTTTTGCCTATGCGCGCACATTGCCATGGTTGACAGAGATGAGGTCTACAACGCCAACACTAGCCGTACAACGCAGAAAGCCAATTAGTCATTTAGCCTATCTACATGAGGTGCGCATGAAGTCACTGCATTAGTAATTCCCTTAATGTACGCTATCTTTTCACTGAATATCCGCACCAACACTGACGTTAGTAACTCGCCAACTCCTATTACAGGTCAGGCATATGCCAAAAGAATAAGAAGAAGAACAATGGCGCCTATTTTCAAAGGTCGATGTTGCATTATTTTCGACCGGGTACAGGCGGTACAGCTACAGGACTGAGCTCCGTGGCCTAGTGGGTAAACCGTTTGGTTCGCACTCGAGAGAGTGCAGGTTCGAATCCCAGGTTATGGCGTGTACCAATGATACTTTTTCAGATCTCAAGTACACTTTACGGACGCTCTAACGGTGAAGGAAAACATCCTGAGGAAACCCGCACATGGTTGGCCCCAGACGTATTTACCGGTTATTCCTCTGGACTAGGCTGACTATGTTGTGAGAATGCCGTATGTGATTAAGCAACCATACGACATTTAAAAACCAACTGTCCTAGGCACTACAGTATTTCAAGAGCGGTTACTTCACTCGGAGGATACTGTATAAATCTTCCATTAATGGATGAAAAGGCCTAAGTACTACAGTATACTACAGGTATTGTATGAAGAACCACGTACCTGCAGCGGCGTGCTCTCCGCGGACATGGCGGTGAAGCCGACGATGTCGCTGAAGTATATCGTCACGGAGTCGTAGCTCTCGGGCAGCACGCGCCGCCCGCGCTTGAGCTGCTCCGCCACCGGCACCGGCAGCATCTCCTCCAGCAGCGCCTCTGTCACATTACAAAATCACTTACCACAAAATGTTATCTATACTCAGGCCCTCCGCTAGCTGTTTCGTCGCCCGCGTGCAATACCGATTATACCCTACGATTACTTAATTACTATGAGTTTTGTCAAAAAAAGGTCGATTTGCCGCCCCCTGGGCGTGCCGCCCTTGTGCGGTGCACGCTTTGCACGCCCGCTTACGGCGGCCCTGTCTATACCATGGAGAGCCGCTTCGCTAAGTTGAATGTAAGAGGAATGGATGGTAAGAATGAAAGTGGACAAAGCGAAACAAGTATGTATCTAAGGGTCGTAGTAAGTGGAAAGAAGTGGTCACTGCCTACCCCTACGGGAAAAAGGCGTGTTTATATGTATGTATGTATGATATATATACCAGTGGTGGAGGCTGGGTTTCCTTCATATATTGGGAGGAATCCCCACACCGATTACGGTGACGGTGGCCGGTTTCACTGAAACCGGGCCAGTTACGCAGGAGTAATTTTATAGTGCCCAAGTATGTGCGCAGTACGCAAGAGCACTCTCTCTTCCTTTACTCTCGTAACCCGGTGAGACGGATAACCGACACGACTGCCGAGAGATTAGGCGCAAGTCCGACTGTCCGACAAAAGGTACTTAAGTGAAGCCGATTGGAATAGAGTCATAGGAACCCCACGCCACTGATCTATACTATTATTATAAAGAGCAAAGATTTGTTGGTTTGTTTCCGAAACTACTGGACCGATTATGATGAAACTTAGCACAGATATAGAGTAGACCACGGGGACGGGCATAGACTACTTTTTCATGGCAAAATGCATGGTTCCCGCAAGATTTCCTCTTGCGCGTACGAAGTCGCGTGCAATATCTATTACTAAAACAAGCCGTTGTCAAGCACCTGGCACATGTAAAACGTCGAAATTTCATAATATTAGGTACTAGAAAATGAAAAAAAAAGAAAAAAAAAACCACTAGTATGTTGTGATGTTACGAGTACCTATTTGCCATGTTATCAGACTGATTGAATGCGAAAATGTTTTACTAAAAAAAATTGACAGAAACAGGCCATTACCTTTATATATTCTATACCTCACCTCAGCTTGATCTGGGATCATAAAAATATTCTTTATCTATTCACCTGTTTTCTTTTTTTCCTCTTGTAACTGGTCAGTTCTCTCGTCGACTAATACTTCTAAGTTGTTCGCGTACTTCTCCATCATAGCTATCATATTGTCAAAAATATTTGGTTTCCTGAAATCAGATCGTAATGAGTAATCTTATTATACCCCCGTCACTAATTAAAATATTTTTATACAGTGTATAAGCTATGCAATGTTTTGTCCTTGTCCGATACGTCGGAAAAGTCGCTTGACGGACAAGGACAGAAAATTGTATAGCTTAAAAACTGTATGTTTTTTTAGTACCTACCTAAGGGGATAGTAGTTTTATTACTAGCTAATACATATATCATGATTAGTAGCTAATTAATGCGGATTTGTACACTTCACAGTATGTCCTTTCCTAAGTATTAGAAATTTCGCATAAATTTTATAATGTTAGATGCACTAAACAAAAATCATTAGCCACCTAGCTGGTTCCTGGCTACACTTGTAACGTGCAAGTAATTTCCTATTGTAGTTTGGACCCTCAAGGAAATACCAAATGTATCTAGTACTTACATGCCTTTCCTAAGAGGCCTCAGCTTGGTGCGTATGGCCTTGAAGTCCGGTCTAGCGGCGGGTTCCTCAGCCCAGCACTCCACGCAGCACTCGCGCACGCAGTCGAAACTTGTCGACAGCGCCTCTAGCGGCGGTCTGTAAAAAGTAAAACACTTTTTTAAGTAACTCTCGATTCACGCAACCAGTAAGCGAGGTGTTGAGTGATGATGATGAGTTTATAACCATCTCGATCACGTCACCTTTCAATCATAACAAACTGTATCATAATAGGGCCACAGCCTATGGAACTTACCTACTACCTTATCTCTTTATTACGCTGTGATAGGGCATTTTAGATGCCACAGACAGACTTATATCCACACACACAGACACGACAAAAAAAGGTAATTAAAAACATTTGCCAAACTTGTTGAGCGCCATTTGTTGCGCGTCAAATGTTGTCTAGTGGATACGAGGCCTAAAGGCTAAAATCGCTAAAAGCCACAGACAAAATGTAAGTTTAAATAAGTACCTAGTCTATCTTAACCAATAAATAATAATTAATAGGGTGAATTTAAATAATAACCCCCTTTTTGTCATGTGTAGGCAAATATCAAAACCCAGTATGTCCACCGTAAGTGAAACTTGGCAAATGAGAGAAATGTGTTTTTGGCTTTTGAGAAAGGTATTTCTTGGAATTTTCAGCAAATGGGGATTTATATATTAGGTAGTGTGTAAACTAAAATTTAAAAATCAAAATTTAATAAGAGATTACGCTTTAAAACCATGTTAAAGTTTGGACATATCGGTGTTTGATGTATACAGTCGAAATATATCGGAGTTTGAAAAATACCGCTGTGGACTTACCGGATTTCGAAAAATAACCACTGGACTTGCCTAGTTTTGATAAATATTATTTTGAGTCCCGTACTCAGGGTTGCTTCATCGTAATATTTTACTAATCCATAAAATAAAACACATATTTATTATTACAATATAGTTTAATTAAGTACGAGGTAAACTAATCATACAAAATCTAAGACCTCGTCCATAGCATTATCTTCGGAATTATTTATTAAGTCTTCTTCCCTGTCTCCAATTAGCTTTATATAATTGCTATATTATAACACACTGGGATGCTACTACTTTATTATGTAAACTTACGTTTTCACGGCAGAATCCCAGATGCCAGCTAGCTAAAATATACATACTTACATTTTTAATGCTTAACTTTTGTACAACCCTAGGTAAATGTTCTCCACTGAGACAAACACACTAACTACTATGTAAGAATTTGCTTTAACTTTTAGCTTTATTCTCGGCATTTTTCTTTTTAACTTTTGACACAGACATCTTATTTGACAGACAAATTGACAGACAAATTTTGTCTGTCAATTTGTCTGTCAAATAACTTTTTCGACGTATCAGACAAAGACAAAACATTGTTTAGCTTATACACTGTATAAATATTTTTATTAGTAAGACTAGCTGTTGCCCGCGACTCCACCCGCGTATGTACTGTATACAGTATCCCTCGGGAACACTACTTTTTCGGGATAAAAAATATCCTATGCTTTCCCAGGAATCTAAAGTATATCTGTACCAAATTTCATCAAAATTGGTTCAGCGGTTAAAGCGTGAAGAGGTAACAGACAGACACTTTCGCATTTATAATATTAGTATAGATTTGAATAAAATATCTTTAATTTGATAATGTTAATCTTTTGAGTTCTTATCTTTACAATAGGACTCAAAGGGTAGAGGTTAATAGTAAAAGGTCCACTGGGACTAAAATAGAATTAGGTGTCCCACAGGGATCTATCTTAGGTCCATTTCTTTTTCTCATCTACATAAATGACTTGCCTTATCTAGTTCAAGATAGGCATGAGATAGTACTTTTTGCTGATGACACTTCACTTATATTTAAAGTGAAGCGACAACAATTAAATTACGACGAGGTAAACAGTGCTCTCTCACGTATAGTAAACTGGTTTAGTGTTAATAATTTACTTTTAAATGCAAATAAAACAAAATGTTTAAAGTTTAGCTTGCCAAATGTTAGGCAAGTACAAACCAATTTACTACTCAATGATGAGAGAATGAACATGGTAGACTCCACTGTATTCCTAGGTATTACACTGGATTGTAAATTACAGTGGGGTCCTCATATTGCTAACCTAGCAAATAGACTCAGTTCTGCAGCATATGCAGTCAGAAAAATTAGAGAAATATCAGATGAAGAAACGGCGCGCCTTGTATATTTCAGCTATTTTCATAGTAGAATGTCTTATGGCATACTTTTATGGGGAAATGCTGCCGACATAAATTCAATATTTGTGCTGCAGAAGCGAGCTATTCGTGCTATTTATAAAATGTCCCCTATTGAATCTCTGAGAGAAAAGTTTAAGGAAATAGGTATACTGACTGTCGCCTCTCAGTATATTCTGGATAATTTGTTATACGTTAGAAAAAACTTAATTAATTTCAAGAAGAAAAGTGATAATCATTGTATAAACACTAGAAATAAGAATAAGCTAGATGTACCAGTGATAAGACTTAGTAAAGTAAGTAAATCTTTTAAGGGCCAATGTATACGCCTTTACAATAGGATCCCAGAAAATGTTCAAAACCTTTCTATTATTAAATTTAAAAAAGTAGTTAAAGAACGTTTGTGTGCTAAAGCTTATTATAAAGTAAATGATTTTCTTAACGATTGCACACCTTGGGAATAAGATGCACCCATACAAAGCTGTCTCTATGTACTTGTGTACTGACTTTTGTTATATGTATTTAACATAGACTTAAGTTTACAATGTAAAATATTTATTTTAAAAGAACAATTTTCCATCTTTTTGCTAAAAGATGGGCCCGTGCGAGTTTCTTACGCCGGTTCTTCTCGGCGGGTTAGGGTTGAACCGGTAGTAGCTTTTTTGTTGACTTTCCGAAAATAGATTGTTAAGTTTTATTTGGAAATAAAAATTTTCATTTTCATTTTCGTTACATTTTAAAAGGAATTCCGTGAACGCAATTCGCAAACTAAATAATAAATCAGACGGCAAAGAGTTTCAATTAAAAATACCCGATCGCTGAACACAGTTTATTGCCAATTAACTGTTATAAGAATTCAACAATCATCGACAACGCTTAATTAAACATCGAGAGGTTTTATTGTAAAAGTACAGTTAAAGTTTTGTAAGCACTTGGTTGTGTAGAAAGTTTTGCCGAATTTAAATAATTATTAAAGTATGTTACATCTGCCAGTAGTGACAAATAAAGAACAATAATAATGTTATATCAGTTAAGTAATTTTATTTCGCTGTTTTTTCAACAAGTCGCTGACAGACCCGGTCACGTACCTACAGCAGTTAACATTTATTTCCAAACTAGTTGGTGCCCGCAACTTCGTTTGCACAGAACTAGCGGAAACGAAACCCTATTTTATTAAACGGAACCCTAAGAAGGCCTATATTAGAAATTTTACTAGCATAATTCATGGTTTAGGTACTATCTGAAAAGCAATAGCAAAAAATTGTAAACCATACAATTTTGGAGAAAAACCATTTTGAAATATCGCAAAAAATATTTGAGTGACAACCCTCAGACGAAAATTTAAGTGGAAAGTGGAAAGTGGAACATGAATTTCCACCATGAACTCTCAGACTTCATCTGCATTGCATTAAGTTTATAATCAGGTGATTGTACACGTGGCCTTTCATTCAACTAGCCTTAAGTCTTTATGATCCAATCAGAAAAGTGTGTAAGAGTGACGACAATGTCTGTACTATTTTACTACGTTCGATCTCGCCAGCATCCGGGGGGCGCAGCCCAACGAGGTCATACAGCTGCATGCTAAACTATGCTAAACCCTAGGGTTGAGTGTGTGTACCTACTACACACACTCAACCCTAGGCCGACACAGCAAGCACACTATAAGCAGTAGGTACATGCAGTACAACGGATACGTAGAGTAGGTAGGCCCATAGACGTTGTAACTGTCCAAGCTTGCAGTACATGCATTGCATGTATGTAACATGCTTAAATCTAGAGTAGCTACTAGCACTCAACCCTCAAGTACACTATAAAAGAGCAAAACGGATACGTAGAGTACGTAGGCTCGTATTGTAACTATCCAAGCATGCAGTAGAGACATGCATTGCTTAAACATGCTCAACCCTAGAGTAGCTACTGCACTCAACCCTCAAGTACACTAGCAGCACAACGGATACGTAGAGTAGATAGGCCCGTAGACATTGTAACTATCCAAGCATGCAGTAGAGACATGCATTGCATAAATATGCTCAACCCTAGAGTAGCTACTGCACTCAACCCTCAAGTACACTATAAGCATCACAACGGAGACGTAGTACGTAGGCCCGTAGACATTGTTACTATCCAAGCATGCAGTAAATACATACATTGCTTAAACATGCTCAACCCTAGAGTGGCTACTGCACTCAACCCTCAAGCACACTAGCAGCACAACGGACACGTACCTACCTGTATGGCGCGGGGTGCGGGTGCGCGAGGCGGCGCAGTAGCGCGGGCGGCGCGGGCGCGTCGTGGCCGAACGGGCCGCGTCGCGCGTGGAGCTCATACAGCAGGAGTGAGAACGCGAACACGTCAGCTGCCGGCGACCCCGCGCGCACCTCCAGTGACGTGGGGAAGCAGTCCTTGCCCCAGCCCGCCGAGCGCAGCAGCTCGGGGGATAGGTACGATAAACCTATAGATTATAGAGGGCACTGCTTAATTTTGTCCCGGAGACTTAAACTGCTGGAAACGCACTTGAAACTCTTGAGCCATAGCACGCGGCGACAAGCGTCGATATAGCTAACGCTTAGCGACGCACAGTACTTATACTATGGGCTATTATAGCCTGATGCTGATGTTGTGATTGTATTATGTACAGAGGCGGTGGTGAGCGCTCACCATCAGACCACGGCAAAGCGAGTAGATTTTTAACTGATTGTATTTTTAGGAAAAAAACTTTTTACGAATTTACTTATACTTAAATATAAACGAGGTACCTACAAGAAAAAACTACTCACTATCAATATAAGATCTCAGCGCAACGGGATCGGATGGCGGGACTTCGCCCTTGCGGAACTCCCGGAGCCCGAAGTCTGCGAGCTTGACGACCCAGCGCGCGTCCACCAAACAGTTGGACGGCCGCAGCGCGCCATGGTACTGCAGCGGTGACTCGTGGATGAAGATCATACCCTGGTGTGTAACATTCCATATGATAAATGTCCTGGCCTTACATATATCTTGTGTTATGGGCGCAGTTAATCTTTCACGCAATAATTACTGAACGGATTTTGATGAAATTTGGTATGGCAGTAGTTTCGGCTTTGGATTAACACATTTTTTAATCCTTACTTTTTTTGTCATTGCAATTTGGCTGTCTCCCGCTTTGCTTGGGGAGGGAAACTGGAACACTTTCTACTCCTCCTACAATTTTCTGATTAATTTCATTGCGGGCCCCAAGACAGACTTAGCATGTACCTCGGGCACCCCTGAGATCATATCAGAGTTTTTGTGGTTGATTATTGTACCACTGTCGATCCTGGCTACACAGGAGTTGCAGTGGTGGGTATGTGTGGTGGGCCAGTTGCTCGTAAAAAATAGGCTACTTTTTATCGCAGTAAAATGAATTACTAATTACAGTACTTTTTGCGCTTACGAAGTCACGGGCAACATAAGGCGATCTGTTAGCTCGTTTTCAATTCTATTCCTTAAAAAAAGTTATATATTCATAAAGATTTAAATAAAAGAGATGTTTGATTTTGGGCCAGTTCTATGTACACTACATAGGTAAATAGGAAAAAAATATGGGAATATCATAAAAATACGAAAAAAATAATTTGAAGAAGGGTACATGCGTACAAAAATGATTATTTGAAGAGTTTTTTATTGCGAGAACACTATTTTTAGGGCGGCCATGACAGTTGTTTGACTTGACTTTTGACGTAGTAGACAGTTTTACGAAGAGACGTCGTCTTGAATGGCATACGTCTTTCTTTGTCAAAAGTCATGTCATTGACAAAATGACATTCTTTAGTTAATTCTGATCTGCCATGTTTTATTTTACTTTGTGTTGCTCTCCTTGACGAAGTTATTTTAAATGTACATGGAAACGAAGTGAAATTAAACAAAATAAAGAATAGAAAACGGTTACTATATTATGTAGCTATATAATGTACATATACTGTACATAGGGCTGGCCCAGGCCTCATACATTTCTTGAACATCTCTTTTGACGTTTGTTTCTTGTTTGTAAATTAGAAGCATTAAAAGTTTAAAATAACATAAAACTTACCCGAATAATGTCACCAACTAGGGAGGCGATAAACATGTTGTCCAACTTGATGTCCTCATTTTCTAAAATGTCCTGAAAATTAATCAAACTCAGCTTTTTTAATTTTCCATATTAAACATACTAGTTGGTTACATCGTGCGTAATTAACGAACTGCCTGAATTTTTGGGAAAATAAGGAGCACATAAATAAACTATTTAGTAATCTGACATAAGAAATACGGACTCGCCTATTACGTAGGTAGTCTATTTAAATTATTCAAATCATGACAGTTTATAGTTTTAGACATGGCGGTTTTGGAGAGGAGCCATAGAATTATAAATATCTTAATGAACCGTATTAGGCTTGTTATTTTAGTTCGGCTGTTTACGAATTCAGGAGGAGTCGCGGTGGTATGCAAATTCTGATGAAATATATTTATCTATGATTTCATACAACACACTTAACAGTAAGTTATATTAAGTCTGCACATGTACGCCATTCGAGCTGGTAATATCAAGTAATGGTGTTAATAGCGGAAATAATTTGCATTATAATCAGACATCCGTAACTTATGTATCCTGGAGCCTAGGACACGTCAACGTCTGTATAGTTCGCTCACACCAAATAAAAAAGTGATGACAGAGTTCTGCCGTCAACGAACCACACAGTGAGACCGCGCCTGTCTATACTACGCGGCACCGTGTAATGAGAGTTTTTAAATTCGTGACATCAGACAACTTCTTGACACGACAAGGACCATCGGGCTAACAAGCGCCGCATTGAAAATTCTTATTGACCGTTTTTGATACCACTTACTATACCAGATGACACTGTGTGCGTTGGGTGTGCCTCCTAACAGCAAAAAAAATATCAAACACCCTCATTACGACACTGTGGGTGACACTGTGTCACCCACAAACATGTAACGAAACTACGCCTTACCTTCTAAGGCGAGTTCTCGCAGTCCGTTATTTTTATGTACAATACGTATCAATAAGAATAGGAGCGTCAATGACCTTTTTCTGTCAAATATCACTTGAAAAGTGCGTTTTGCATAAAAACTTATTTGCATATCAATATTAATAGTCTTGCATCGAATTTAAATAAAAACGTTAAAAAGTAGTAAATTATCTAAACATAAATTTAATTATCGTAATATTTTTAATTCGAAACAATATGGCGCTGAGACGATCCTATTCTCATTTGAATCGCACTGTACGTAGTAGTTACTCGCGCTCTAAGTACATACTTAAATAAAAACCGGCCACAATTTTTGTTCGTCAAAGCTCTATCTTGACTTTTTTATTTGGTCTAAGATAGTACGTTTAGGGTAAACGATAAATTAATATACATACTATATAATAATACATACTATAATAATATGCAATAATACGCTGGCTTCACAGTCACCCAGTCCAGATTGAGAAATGATCGCAGTCAACACTGAGTATGTCATACATATTCCTAACTATTATGCCCCGTCCAGACTTCTCGCGAAGTAGGCCAAGGAAGTGCTCCGCGAAGTAACCCGAAGTACGAAAAGGCGAAGCGAAGTGCGTGCCCACAGTCTTATTCGGCCAAACTCGGCCTACTTCGCGAGTCTGGACGAGGCTTTAACATTTACCTACCTACTTACAGTGCCTATATAAAAAGTATTGTAACTTATTACATTTAAACTATTCAGGCCCACTTGCGCCAATCCGGGTTAAAGTTACCTTGGGTTAAAATATCATGCTTTCTCTTTCACAAATACGAAGAACGAGAGAGATAACATGATTTTTAACCCAGGGTTAACTTTAACCCGGATTGGCGCATGTGGGCCTAAAAATAGCATTATTCAATGTAAGTAGGTACTTACTACTCGTACTTTACGTACAAATAACATTTCACTGTCTGTGGTAATATATTTGAACCGCCCGCATACCTGTGCAGACCAATAAACGTTTTCAAGAACATAAATATTGAATGTTTTTCAGGACACATTGCACGTGCAGGTGATTGATGTCATTTTGGAAAGTCTTGAGATTTTAAAAGAAATTGCGGGTACAGGACCTTTAGTCAAGATGCATTCGATAATTTCGACGTCGAACTTCGAAATAAAAATGTATGGAATTTGACATAAGTCCGAAGATACCGGTTTTTAAACTATCTCTTTCATGTTTCACAGATTTCCTTATGCGAATGAACCATGGAAAAATGGATGAGTGGATTCAAATTATAAGGGAGTGCAAGGGAGAAAACGTTTGGAATCCCAGTATTTTTTATTTTATCCCAATTGTTTTATTTTCCGGTATTAGCATTTTGTTTAAAATTAAAAGTTACAATAAATACGATTAGATACGATACACAAAATATGAAAAAAAAAAATCACACAAAGTAATTGAAATATGTTTTAGTAATTATGGGTAATTGTTCGCATATGACAATTATTATCCTTGGTAATTGTTCACAAGTGGGGCTCCACCTTGAAACGACTGCAATTTTTTTTTATTGCATATTTTCATTATAAAACAGTCTGTTATGCAATATTAAGGTGGCGGAAGACAAAAAAAAATTTAAAAAAATATATATATAAAAACATGTCAACCTCAAAAATATCCAGCGTAAAATAATGTTTGTGTAGTTTTGGGTTAGGTTAGTTAGGTTAGAACTTTTTTATCTTGTTCAAAATGTCTTCGGAGTGGTAACACGGCCTCACAAAAACCTGGCGTGAAATAACGTTTATGTAGTTTTGGGTTAGGTTAGTTAGGTTAGAACTTTTTTATCTTGTTCAAAACGTCTTCGGAGCGGTAACACGGCCTCACAAAAACCTGGCGTGAAATAAACGTTTATGTAGTTTTGGGTTAGGTTAGATCTTTTTTATCTTGTTCAAAACGTCTTCGGAGTGGTAACACGGCCTCACGAAAACCTGGCGTGAAATAACGTTTATGTAGTTTTGGGTTAGGTTAGTTAGGTTAGAACTTTTTTATCACGTTAAAAACGTCTTCGGGCGGTCATTTTTTTTTTTACATTTTTTTTAAACTTTTTTTTTTTTTACTCACACAAAAAGTAAGTCGCCGCTATTGTTGTGCTTCACTCAATTGTTAGCTCATGTTCCGTCTGCCTTTTTTTCTACGTCTATGTCTTTAATATATACTAGCTTTTGCCCGCGACTTCGTCCGCGTGAAACATTTACTTTGGGATATCGCAAAAATTTACCCGCGACTTCATTTACTTAGAAGGAGAAACGCTTCCACCTTACGACTGCCCGCCCGCGCCGCGCGCCGTACATAATTGCGCGCTGGACTATTTTATTACTGCGATATCTTCTAAAATACTCATTGAAATCAAATGATGTAACTGCAAGTTTCTGCTAGATTAAATGCTTGTAATGAATATCGTATTTACTTGGATAAGGATTAATATCATCTTTATGAAAACACCCTTCACAAATAATGCTTAATTTTAGAACAAAGTTGATAAGCATAAAAAGGTTATTGTGAGCCAACCTTAAAAGATAGACATATACCGTCGCGGACTTTTTTTTAGAACTTTTAAAGGGGAACAATTCTGTCATACATCATTTTAGCGAAACTTTAACCGTTTCCGCAGCGTATGCAGCGAAAGCTCTCAAAAGGGGGAAAAAAACCCCGATTTTGAAACATTCTTGATTGGTGCTCCGCTCGTATTGAACTTAGCATGATGCTATATAGCCTAAAGCCTTCCTCGATAAATGGACTATCTAACACAAAAAGAATTTTTCAATTCGAACCAGTAGTTCCTGAGATTAGCGCGTTCAAACAAACAAACAAACAAACAAACTCTTCAGCTTTATAATATTAGTATAGATATCTACGTCTATGCCTCAGAAATGTCCATACATGCAACAGCATTAGGTTATTTATGTTTTCACAACAGATTAGGTTATTTAAGTTCTTACCTTAAGACTCCCCCTGGTACAGTACTCGGAGAGCGCGCACACGTTGGGAGGCTCGATGCACGCGCCCACGAACCCGTTCACGTTGTCGTGCTGCAAGTCCCGCATCTACGAATACATAAACTTTGTACTTTTTTTGCAATATACCGGCAAAGCTTGGCAAGATGGTAAGCAATTACCGCCGTTCATGGACACTGACAAACTCAAAGTGTTATACATAATATGTGTTATTTGCATCACCGGTTTGTAGTTTGTACCCACTGCCCACACATACTTTCCGTAAAACGCAACGCAAGCGTTTTTTACGCCAATTTTCATTTGGTAAATAATATGGAATATTATTATCAGCAGCAAGTACAGAAAGTAGCAATAAAAATTAAGACATTGCTAATTTTACCGGGGTCAAAAGTGTCCGAGATTTTTTACCTTTTCCGACTACCCCTAACTTTTTTAAGCGCCCGGTAAATAATCAAATTGATTACATTTTACGTGTTTGCCAAATGTTTTGATAATCATAGGCGGATTGTTTGAACCGGTTTGTAAAACAATGAACAAAGAAAACGTAAAGATTGTTACATACAAATTTAAATTTGTCAAATAATTGGCTCGTTTTCCGGGCACTTTTACGTTTTACGTGTAAGATCCTAAGCTACTAGGCAAATACTTAGAAGTGCAAGATCACATTTCTCCAGTAATTGCCTACGAATAACCACGTTATTCGTAGAGAATTAAAAATGAATAATATTTTGGTACCTTAGTTTAATTTTTTTAATTAAACACCGAGATATCATGACATAAAATAATATTATCCACTTTGCAATTTATTAAAGATTACATAATAATTTTATTACTTTTACATTTTATGTCCTTGGGAAAGACTTGTCCCGGTGAAACTCAATATTGAGCACCGTTGAATATAATGGTACTCCACTTTATTAAGGTCTGTAAATAACGACTTCAGGACAAATACGCCTGTGACAGATTCTATTTGAGAAGTATTGTGATACTCACCCAGTAGTCAGCACCCTTTGAGGAAAAATCGGTCTGATAGAAGAAAATAGGGTTGCCTTTTAATATAACAAAAATCAGTAACCAAATATTTAATGGATGTGCCTCCAAATTCTAATGACTTGACAACAAAATATGATAATTAATATGTTTATTGGTTGTGTCTGGAGACAATATTTTTTAAATATTTTTTTTTAGTTTCTATACCTACACAATAAACATTAAAATCAGTTACTATTTCTATCTTGATTAAGAACTCTGTTTTATTTAATTTAAGTGCCATTTGACAAAACGATCAGACCAACATCAAACGGTTGCATCAAACACGTAAGGTTTGAGTCAAACTGTTTGATCGTCTCGGGGGATGAGGCAAACGATCCGTTTTAGAGTTCAAACTTAAGAAAATATAAGTTATTATGAGCGAATGTCGACCACAGGGCGACCTCTATGGTTCTTTTAGTTAAAGTTAGTTGATTACAATTTTAATTAAAAACAATTACCAAGCTTCATAAAGCAAAGCCTTGCAAAAGACTGGTTACTTATGAGTATAATAAACCAAAGGCTCCAAATTTATCTGCACCTAGAGGCAAAGCGGGTGTAATGTATGACTCTAATTCATCACTTGTCATACCAAATGTTGCGTGAAACACATTACGAACTCGTGCACCAAAAACGGCATGTTTTCTTTAGAATTTTCCAGAACATTATATTACGAATCGTTGCCTCTTACTTCTCAAAGTTCGTAAATGTATGAAGTTTGACACATTGAACTTTCCAGTGACATTTTACACAGAATTATCTTTACTAATTACCATAAATATATAATATTAAACTACTAATTACAAAGTAGAATAGAGTAGGTATGATCTTAACCATTCTTAATGCAATATTTGCTTAAAGTGTAAGTAAGTTTTTATTTTAGATCAAAATATAAATACCAATGTTTATATTATGAAAATACGCGTACGGCAACTAAAAGCTTTAAGAATAAAGAAAATAAATGCTTATGAAATACAGGAAAATTGATTTATTCGTTTATACTTTATACCAATGATGTTTATGCCAGTACGTACTAGAAATATAACTTCGTCATAAAAATATATTGACGTTGAAATATTTGCGTGGACGTGTGTTTATAAACGATTTACAAGCATTAGTTTTGATACTGTTTAAAGCTCTATACTGATTCTATGATTTTCTAGTTTTTACTTTTTTTTGATAAAAACAATTAAATACTGTCTAAATATCTGTGAACTTATCCTTTTGTGCGTACCAAAAAATACGAAAGCAAGATTGAAAATAATAAAGTGTCGGTATTAAACGTATTACTTTTATGATTTGCATTAAAATAAAATAAAGGTTTGTTTGGTTTATGTATTTATTTACTTAAATTAATTAAAAACTCATCACAATTTCGTTGTTTTATACTAAAATCCTAAGAAAGCCACTGGAAATAACGCTTTCGTCGTGTCGTGAGAACCGACAACAATTGCTTACCATCAGATGATTTATCAGCTCATTTACCAGTCTTATAAGAAAAGTAGGTACTTACGATCTTCAATTCCTTCTTGATCTCCCTGCTGATGTCGATGTGGTGTCTTCGTACCCGCTTTACGGCCAGGAGCCGGCCGCGGTAGAACGCCACCTCGGTGAATATGGCGGAGTAGCGGAAGTCCAGGTCCGGGTTGGAGCTGAGGGAGACCTGGCTGGACCGGGCCCCCCCTGTGCTCCCCCCCTTCTCCGATGGCCCGATGGCGTTGCTGGAGTTCGTTATTATCCCTATACTGCTATCTTGCTGAAAGAAATTATTCTCTGACATACTTGCTAATCTTACTATGTGGTGACTATGAGTTGATTTTGTTTTTGAACGACTTCCAAAAAAAGGAGGAGTTACTCAATTCGACCGTAAATATGCTATTTTACAGATTAATTTCCCGCGACTTCGTACGCGCAAAATGAAAATTCTCCTGGGAACCGTATATTTTCCCGCGATAAGTAGCCTACTGCCTATGTCCTTCATTGTAGTCTTCTCTATATCTGTGTAAAATTTCATCAAAGTCAATCGAGTAGTTTCAAACAAACATACAAACGAATCCTTTTGTATGTTTATTTGAAAAAATTCCGAAAGAAAAACAGTTGACAACAAGACAAATCACGACTACATAATATGATACCTGTACGTCAATTTATCGCCACCATTTAATAATAACTTCCCACACCGATGACGGTGGCCGATTTCATTGAAACCAGGCCAGCGATGCAGGAGTTATTTTATAGTGCCTAAGAGTGTGCGCAATACACAAGAGCACTCTCTCTTAGTTTACTCTCTTAGATTCGCCAGTCGTGTGGGACGGATGACCAACACGACTGGCGAGAGATCAGGGGCAAGACCAACTTTTTACATGCCCATCCGACGCATGGATGATCTTTCTTGTCAGACAATCAGGACAACCTTACTTGGAAACAGCGTTTTTTGTTGTTTTAACACGGGAATCGAACCCACGACCTCCGAGTCGAGAGCCAAGCTCTAAACCACTGGACCACGGAGCCTGTTAACCATATATGTAGTCGTCAATTGTTGTCTATACTAAGTACATCTCTAGAATTAAATTTGCGTAGACATAAGTTGACGATTGTATTTTCCCACGAAAGTTTTCAGGCGAGCAAAACTTTATGTGGTAGGTGTGAAGTTTAGCCTAGACGTAATAAAAAAGTTAAGACAGAATTCTGCAAATCATAAAGTGGGGCCGCGCCTAATCTACGCTTCGCCGTGTAATTACACAGTGTCACACACAAACATATAACGAAACTACGCCTTATTTGTAAGGCGAGTTTTTGCTGTGTGTGGTTTTAATTTTAAACGACGAAAAGACAGGAGGTTGTTCTCAAGTCAACGCGTGTATTTTTTATTATGTAATTATGTAGTGCGTAGCTACACTCGCACTACAATCCTTCTACTAATCTTACTAATATTATAAATGTGAAAGTTAGTGAGTATGGATGTATATTTTTTACTCTTTATTGCCAAAACTACTGAAAAGATTTTGATAAAATTTCGTATGGTAGTAGGTTAGGCTCTTATTATTAATATTACAAATGTGGATGGATGGATAGATATTTGTTACTCTTTCACACAAAATCTACAGTATGGATTTTGATGAAATTTGGTATGGTAGTAGTTTAGGCTCTGGATTAAAACATAAGCTACTTTTTATCCCGGAACAGTTTAGTATTCCCCCGGGATACCGGAAAGTATATTATTTACGCGAGCGAAGCGCGGGAAACAGCTAGTACCTACATAAAAAACCGGCCTCAATTTTTGTCTGACAAAGCTCCGTCTTCACTTTATTATTTGGTTTAAGGCCTGCTCATGTAATAGTAGGTTGTAACATGTTAAAACTAAGATAAGTGAACCGTATATAATAAGAAACATTAATTAGATAAATACCTTCTTACCTTTGGGTGCATGTAAAATATTGAATTGTTTAATACTGTGCATTAAAATAGCCTCTATAGACGATTATATTGTAAGCTTCTTTAAGAGTAAGCTAAATAATACATGCCATTCTTGGTGACTTATTTTTATATAATTATTATGTAACGATTAGAAACATATCGCATAATCCGCAAAAAGACATTATTAATTGAGGATCAAATAGAATAAGCCTGTGTTTAATGAGCAAACAAAACAAAAATTACAGTTGCGATTAAAGTTCCTGCTCGACTAGTTTCTAAACTTTTTTCTAGGTGGCCTCAAAATATTTAAACACAAAGGAAGTGACCGCAAAGACTGCGGACGTGGTTGAACTAGATACGCATTTATATGAACGTTTGCTTTGCGCACGTTTCAAAGGCTCTGTTAAGCGATTTCGATCTTATATCAGGTCGAGCGGCAACTTATACAATAGTAGGTACAGTAAATATTGCGATAAGCGGGCAGAAAGATTAAATCAAAATCTCCAAAGCATGCAAACAACATACAAAGTGTCCGTTTACCTACTCATTTTGTTGGTGCGCTGGTCCTCAGGCAGGTGCAGGTCTCGGAAGTCGATCTTCCACAGTAGCGAGTCCAGCTCCTGCTCGTAGCGCCAGCCGCGGTACAGCGCTAGTGCGGCCAGCGCGAGTAAGGCGAGAGTGCCGCCCGCCGCGCCCAGCGCCCACGCACCCACGTGACCTGTACATGGTGTCTGCTAATTAAATCTTACATTAAGGGTCAGATTACACCGCGATACACAATAGCCCTCCCAGACCTAAAAATAGTTTAACCGAAACTATCCCCAATTCCCGGTTTGTACACCACCCTTAGGAGGGCGGTGTAGGGTCAAACCCCCTCTTCGCACTCCTACCATAAAGACTAGCCAAATAGCAGTCACCAGTCCGACTAAGTTAAAGTGAATTAAATGAAATTAACGTACTCATTCGGAAAAAAAAAAACGCGACGATAACGGTGCTACGCGGCGCTGAATTTTTTTAATAATTATTAAAATTTATTTATTCTCATTTAAAAAAAAAAAAGATACACGTTTCATATGACATCAGTCATACACTGCTCATGTGCTGCGGATATTTGAACTCTTATAATATAACGTGTAATGAATAAATATCTAGTGTATATAAATGAAGTTTAATTTTGAGTAGCTGCTCTATCGTAAAAAATGCAGCGACATGTCGTGAATGATGAATGATGACAGTGATCTGTCATCATTCGCGACATGTCGCTGCATTTTTACAAAACATTTTTTTAAAACAAAACAATACGCAACGCGAACTATATGATCATAGTTCGCGGAATATGGTATTCACGCAAACGTCAAACCAACGTCAAACACGTTTTGTTTGGTTCAAACTCCAAAAATCAGTTTATTATATCAAGGCGATTCATTTGTAGTTTATTGCAAGTAAATTGAAAGTCTAAGTTAAATACGAGAATTAGGGTTTTGAGCATGATTTGAAATAGACCGGCTTAACTGACATACTGGTTCGGTTGGCGGGGTTATAGGTGCCATTACATAAATACCAAAAAAACCGGTTTCCATTTTCAAAAATTCCATACATTTTGTGTTGGCCAAACGAGAACATTTTACGTATATTGTCGAGAGATACGCTCTTTAGATACCCAAGTAATTTCAAGAAGGATTAAGCTTATTGTTCTTGAAAGTGAAAAAGTTCGAGTCATTTTAGTTTTCTTTAAAAATAATACCAATAAAAGACTTCAACGCAGTATAATATAGGTATTAAGGGATAATGTCTTTCTATATTTAATTTCTTTCAGACTTACTCTTACTTACTCTGAAGTAAAATTATTATATACGTAACTTTGAAGCTCGAATAACAAAGTTGAATATCTAATTGCAGGCGGTTGAATTTTTAACCGACTTCCAAAAAAGGGAGGCAGTTATCTTTTACAAGATGATTATTTTAGAAATTATCTCCAAAGAGCCGATCACTGAACCGATTGTTTGAAATCCTACTAATATTATAAATGTGAAAGTTTGTGAGGATGGATGGATGGATGGATGGATGTATGTTTGTAACTCTTTTTTTTGTTTGTTTTCGATGAAATTTGGTATGGTAATTGGTAGTAGTTTAGGCTCTGGGTTAATATAAAACATAAGCTACTTTTTATGCCGAAAAAGTAGTGTTCTCGAGGGATACTATATTTACGCGGGCGGAGCCGACGGCAACAGCTAGTCGGTTAATATGTTTAGTTCTTGTGTAGTGCACTTAGGTGGTCTAAATAGTTTTCCATGTAGTGTAGCGGGGCGCAGCGGGAGTCGCGCCGCGCGTGTCGCGTGTGGCCGCTACCGTTACGCTCCGTTACGAAGCTTTTACTGTACCACTTACAATAATTTACTAAGCATGTTCAACACTTTCCGTTTTTAGGGTTCCGTACCCAAAGAGGTAAAAAGGGACCCTATTACTGAGACTTATCGCTAGAGTTGAAATTTTGACGACCTCTTTGACTCAGCGGTTGAGCGTGTTGGTGCTCAAGCCGGGGGTTGCGGGTTCGAATCCCGCCGAAGGGACAAATATTTTCTGTGTACCTGGGTCATGCTCATGGATGTGTATATTAAATATGTGTATAATATGAAATTATTAAATATATTTTCGTTTTCTGGTATCCGTAACACAAGTTCTTCGAGAAATTATCACGGGACCAGATTGACGTGGCGTTAAGCGTCCATCAATATTATTATAATTTTCACAGGTGTATTTCTGTTGCCGCTATAACAACAAAAATTAAAAACGGAGTAAAATAAACATTTCGTCCCTTACAAGAACATGATTTTTTGCTGTTTTGTATGGAACCCTACGTGCGAGACTCCGACTCGCACTTGGCCGGTTTTTATTTATAAAATATCTTGTATTAATCTGTTTATAAGTACAAAGTGAACACTCTAGATCTATAAACACAATCTCAATCTGATGTATATAAACAAGTTTAAACCACTAAAATAATATTATTACGGTGCGCAAAAAGTACTTAAGTATGACGCAGGCATTCCTTTTTAAAAGGTTTTTCTAAATGTTACTCTCACAGCGGTACAAAACGGGATTCAATCTTCTAAGATACACAATCAGAGTACGTAAACCTATAAATGTAAAAATAGATATAAATTTTAAATTACAAGTTGCGAAAGCATTCGATTTATCATGTAAACTTTTTCAATGAACCGAACCCGTAGCTCATTTAACCAACAAACTTTTATTTGACTTTAAGATTTAAAAATGTCCTTCCACTGTAAGTAGGTACGTAAAACTCCTATAGGAAATATATTGAATGCCTCCAATTAATTAGAATTTGTATAATTTTTTTATTCAATCTTTATTGTACTATCTACACTAATATTATAAAGAGGAAAAATTTGTTTGTTTGCCTTTTTGGATAGGCTCCGAAACTACTGGATCAATTTCGATGAAATTTGACACACATAGAGTAAACCACGGGGAAGGATATAATATATAGGCTACTGTTTATCGCGGGATTATATACGGTTTCTGCAGGATCTGGTTATGTGCGTACGAAGTCGCGGGAAACCTCTAGTATTCAATAAAAATCTGAGGCTTTAACATTGAACCTTATTTTGGACTGTGGTGAACCACAAAGTTCAGTGAACTAGAAATCTTTCACGAAATGAACATGAAAATTCTAATTTTGACAATGACTTTTACTTACCGACATATTTGGAAATTCTAATGTTAAGTACGAATAAATAATACTTACTGACACACTTTTCCCCGCGGAACCCGCACGGGGGCTCGGACAAAGGGACTCTGCCCCCGGGCCACTTCATGTCGCGAAGTAGACGCACCTCCTGTGAAATGAGGCTGGTTTCATTTTTGAACATCACATAGAATGCTAATGAGGTACTATCGAACAAGTGCTCGACCAGGCATAAATTGAAAATAGTTTTACAGCACCGTTGAATCATATAACGTGTAAATACGTAGTTCAACCACTTCTGCACTTGTCGCGGCCACTTCCTTTGTATATTTTAAGCATCCTAGTGCTTAGAAACTGATCGAGTAGGAAGTTTGAAGATATTGTACCAAGTAGAAACATTTTTTCTGTATTTTTTACATGTTATTTAGCATTTAGTTCATAACATAATAATAGCATGACAGTAGAAACTCAACAGTTTACAAATAAATATGAAAATATAAGTGAGAAATTACTACTTATGTGTACTGGTAATTTTGAGGTAAGAACTATGAAACAAGTATGTATTCTCAAAAGTGTGACGTCTATTACGTAGTTCTAAAACCGCTCTAGTTCGTGAAAGACGTTTATTTACCCGTACTATATTAGTGTCGCTTTTCAAGAATAAATTGAAAACTTGTATGAGGAAAAGCAGCTTGTATGTGAAAAATAATATTAGTGAAATACAAAGATAGTCTAATGAATAATATCTACTTCTATGTCATTTTGAAACTAGAGATGTAGGTATAAGAAGCAAAACCAACATAACCTTAAATTTTTGTCAATTTCTTTCTATGTCTCTGCCCTTAATGTAGGGACTTTAGTGTAAGACAAATCGACGGTCTCCGGATCTACATTAGCTGAAGTAGCGTAATAACAGATAATACCGTATAATCAAAGGTTTTAGGACTTCTTTGTGAGGAATTGTGAGTACATTTACATTCATCCATTAACTTCTCCAATGTGGAGAATTAGGATGAAGTTCACACGCTAGTCCTTCGCGGGTTTGCCTTTTAACCCCCGAGAAAAACAGTTTCACGTGTCTGTTTGTCTCTGTGTGTGTATGACTGTATGTGTCGTAGATCCCAAACGAATAAACCAATTTTGATCAAGTGTTCTTAGCTGTAGTCATCATCAGCTCGCTTAGTGCTTGACAATAAAAAGGGTTACTTAATTTTTAAATTTTGTTAATTGTAAATACAACACCTTATTTGTAAGTTGTACATTAGAGAAAATTGAATGTTAACGGTATGACGGTGACAATTTCCGCTCTCTAGGAAACTTATTAATATATTATTATAAATAATATATTAATAAGCTTAACTTAGTAGTAATATTTTCCTTGACTATCAAATAATTGTAACATGACCATTGACTAATTTTAGAAGCGTGTTAACTTGCTGAACAATGAACATTAAATTTCTCCGACTGTACATGTTCAGTCTTCTACTTGTAGTGACTTCATTAAAAATCAAAAAAGTTTTATTTCCTTAAGGGTTACAAAGTAATGCTTAAAGAATTGTCCCTACTTGATGCCTACCACCGGTTCGGGAACTAACCCAGCGAGAAGAACCGGCGTAAGAAACTCGCAGAACCGGCGTTAGAAACTAGCATTATTTACTTAAATCAAAAATTGTTTATTTTATTGCAGGAATTTATAATTTAAAAAATTGTAATAATAGTTATTTACCGGAGCAGTTTTGTGCAACACCGCCAGCGGATAGAGTCCGTCCGGTTGCGTGGGGTCAACCGACAGCAGCGTGTAGTTACCCTCGGCGTCACCATTGTCATCCATGTGGACCCAGTAACTGTGGAATACATGAGGTTGTTCAAAATCATTCTATAATAGCTCCCCACACCGATTTGGGTGACGGTAGACGGTTTCATTGAAACCAGGCCAGCTACGCAGGAGTTATTTTATAGTGCCCAATTGTGTGCGCAGTATACATGAGCACTCTCTATTCCTTTACTCTCGAAACGCAGTGGGACGGATGACCGACACGACTGGCGAGAGATCAGGCGCAGAACCGTCTTTTTCGACATCCGACGCATGGACCATCTTTCGTGTCAGACAATCAGGTCACAGGTGATCAGCCTGCATCGTCCTAACCAAGCTTGGTACCAACATTTTTTGTTGTTCCAATGCGCGAATCTTTGAACCGAACCAGTCAAGAGCTAAGATCTAAACCACTGGACCACGGAAGCTGTTCAAAATTAATCTATACTAATATAATAAAGAGGAAAGATGTGTTTGTTTGTTTGCATTAAAACTGCACCGATTTTGATTAAAATTTGGCACAGATATAGAATAAATCACGGGAAAGGACATAGGCTACTTTTTATTGCGGCAAAATGTACGGTGTTCGCGGTATTTCCTTTTTCGCGCATGAAATTGCGGGCAGCATCTAGTAATGGATATTTTAGGCATATGATCTTCCTGCTAAAGTAAAGACGTTTAGGCAGAAATATAATTTAAAAATGCGAAAAAATATATATACTAAATAAAATTACATAGCGCTTTCTAATGCGCTGCGATCATTAACCTCACAAAGACTTTTCTAAATAATATCAATACAATCGGCTGTGTGAAGTCAATGACGTTAACAGCGTGACGTAATTCTATTTGAAATTTCTTAATTATTTTTCAGCATAAATGTCTTGAAATAAGCAAAAGGGCATAATATGATTCCTACCTGATTGATTTGGAACAACATTTTAAAGGTAATTATTAAAACTAACAATTTCCTAGAGTCTAGTGTGAAATGCTTGTGGGGTCTTTTCTGTAGCATCAGAGGTTGCGAGTATGTGTGGGTGGCAAAATAAGTACCTACAGTCGCCGACAACCCGATGTACCACTTGTGAACCTTATCAGCATAGTAATAAGGTCGACACACTTTACACAAAATTAGCTGACTACTTTTTATACTCGCCTATGGTTGGATACTCAAAGATGACGACAAACTAAAAGATGGATGGTCAGTGTAGACGGCCTCTCATAGACATGTCATAAATAATAAAATGCTACTTATTTTGCGATTTTGCGACAAAATACGACTAGGTAGATATCAAAAGATTTCATACGCGGCGGCATTATTTATATTAATGAATTTCATTATTTATCTGCAAAGATTTATTCCTTTTAGTTTTGTGAATTTTTCTGATGAAGATTTTCCTGCTAGATAAGGCTTTACTACACAATAACATACTGATTTACTGCTCCTACTTTATCTTAAATCTCTGTCTAGTGTCATATAAAATTAACTATCCCGTATATTGGTATCCCTATGCTAGCCCTGTGCTTTCCTTTGACTATATAATATGTCTTATATTGGTAAAAATGCTAATTGGCTAATTTATATTTAGCTTTAAAGAAATATTTAAATGATCATCTAAATTCGGTCATTGTTTTCGTAAAATTCCAAGGTACTTTTTTAAACAGGCATCTACCAAGATATTCTACCACTGGAACTCCTATGTAGCCAGTTCTTATCCACAGCGGTAACCAATTACAAAAACCCTTTGATTCGAGAAAAAAGGTAGAAGGAGAAGGAAGTATTTCCGATTCACTTCCTCAAGCAAAGCGGGAGACAGCCAAATTATAATGAACTATTTTGTCTGAACTAGAAGGAGAATCAATTCCAAGGTTCAATTACAAGGTACAACAAATAATATAGGAATATTTCATAACTAGATTATCGGGCAACATGCGCGCGCGGACTTCGTGCGCAAAAGTTAATTTCGCAGAAACCGTACATTTTTCCGCGATAAAAAGTAGCCTATATGCTTTCCCGTGGTCTACTCTACATTTGTGCCAAATTTCATCAAAATCGGTCCAGTACTTTCAGAGCCTATTTCAATGTAAATAATCAAACTTTTCCTCTTTATTATATTAGTATAGAATAATAAAATCAATATAATAAATTGACACCATAATAAATTGCCGAAAATATTATACATACCCCATAACACTGCGATACGTCGTATTCCTCATACGCATAGCGATAGCGCGGCCGTCTCTTGGGTCCTCCCCTGTCCGTAGCGCCTCTACCAGCGCCCGAGCGTACACCCATACAGAGTCGTGTAGCCAGGCTGCTTCCACAGGAATCTAGAAAAATTAACCTCTAAAATGATAGAAAGGAATGAAACAGGGAGAGAAAAGAGGCAACGGTTGGAATACGATTGTCGGAAGCTACAAGTAAATTGTTTCGAAACGGAAATCCGGTCCAAACGCTTTGAAAGCGGGGACGACTTGTTGGATACATTAATAGCTATTATATTCGTATTAGAATATCGAATAGTATTACTGCAATACTTATTTAGTGTTGCCCAAATCAGTCTTGGTCTTGGTCTTGCAGCAAGAGTCTCGCAAGAGTCTCGCAAGTCTCGCAATTACCTATTAGCCTATTGCTATTTATTAAACGTTATTTTAGATATTAGAACAACTTAATATAACAACGTAACGTAATACCTACTCTATAACGTTGTTCTGAGATCTAAAATAACGTTTAATGAATAGCAATAGGCTAAAAGGTAATAGCGAGACTTGCGAGACTCTTGCGAGACTCTTGCTGCAAGACCAAGACCAATACTGATTTGGGCAACACTACTTATTTGGCCAGTCTCAATGGAAATCCGATAGAAATAGTATACCTATCTATCAAACTACGTACGTATTATTGGCGGTAAAGTGGAGAGCCTCGTTTCATTAAGCTGACTAATGACAGATTAACAAAAGTGCCTACGCCAAGATTCTACACAGTTAATGACTCCGGCAGTAAAGATAGACAAGTTATACGGATAAGAGTAAGACGGGCGATAAGTTTTCTAAGTCTTTGAATCGTAAAGAAAACTAGGAAATAGGTTTACAGTGTTTGTAGCAGGCGATCTTTACTGAATAATTCTTTAATTACCACAATTATAATTACGTTTGTATTTGGGTCACTAGTAAAAAGCTATCGTTATCCGGTTACTGATAACATGGTTAAAATTAACTTGCGTTTTATTGGTTTGAAATTCTTTGTTTTTCAAATAGGTACAACAGGCACAATGTGGCTTAGATAACTATCCCTTTTTTTTTTTTTTTTTTTTTTTTTTTTTTTTTTTTTTTTTTTTTTTTCCGGGGGGGAAAATGCTTTACGCATACCACCCAGGCGCAGGGGGCACCCAAGTGGTGATGTGGGACTCATGGTATACCCACTAAAAACCCCCCCATCTTCCTCCTCACCGCCCTCTGACGGGGCCACGGGAACGATACTCACATCCGCGACCCCGCCGGCGGCAGCCGCCTACAAGCGGCTCCATCTTGAAAGCCCGAAGGCCCTCCACGATGGGCGCACCAGATGGTATTAGGTGCGCTTCCTCCTCGGCCTCCACCAGTACTGTAGCAGACTCCCCCTGAGTCTGCTACTAGGAGGCCATGGGTACCAGATAAACTGGTACCCGGTGGCAGATCAGGTCTGTGGTTCTGCCACCGACCACACCTCGGTCGCAGAGGATAGGGCAAGCGGCGCACCGCAATACCGACATGCCTCTTCCTCTGCGGCCCCACCAACGCCGTTTCGACGGAACGGCCCCGCCAGCTCGCAGGGGGTAGGGAGAGTGGCGTACCGTAATACCATCACGCCTCTCCCCCTGCGATCCCTCCACGGCCGCAGAAGATAGGGAGAACGGCGCACCGTAATACCGGCACTCCTCTTCTTCTGCGGTCCCACCTCCACGCGCGTCCTCTGCGGGCATGTACAGCCCGCTGGGAGCGCCCTCCTCGGGCCAGCCGGCGGCAAACAGGCCGGCCCCGGTTGCCTCTTAGCTTCACCGTGGGTGACCAGTCCACGGTTACTAAGCCCCACCGCCACGACAAGGCGTGCAACCATCGGGGGGTAGATAACTATCCCTGTTATAACCTAACTGTGGTGGTTGCAATAAGATAGGGTCCAGGTAGGAAAATTTTAAAATGCGACGCATTTATCAATCTGTTCCAAGTACACATATCAGATAATATATAATATACCTACCCGCTTACTAATAAACGCTGTATAAGCTTTGAATAGATAAACAGTGTTTTGTTCACATCACACAAGTGACGTTTTTGATTCTATTGAAGAAGACAAAACACTATGTAACTATTCAAAGCTTATACAGCGTTTATTAGTAAGGGACACCCCCTTATTCTTATTATATTATATATTCTTTATTTCTTTAGCAACTTAAATCTGCAAATTTTTAACCACGAAGGACGAACCCGTGATCTCTAGGTCTACGTCTATTACTCTACACTACAGATACAGTGCGATTAGCAGTTAGTTACACAAATCACGATTTAAACATTTACGCGGAGATTAGCAAGATGATCCGCAACCTAAATTGTTTCGGGTCAAGGCTGACATCGCATATCGACAGCTGCTGAACATATCACTTCATACTTATCACTTTTATTAATATCCTTCTTATGTTTGTTTCCGAATAAATCTTCTCGCGTAGTTTTTAGGGTTCCGTAGCCAAATGGCAAAAAACGGAACCCTTATGGTTTCGTCATGTCTCTATGTCCGTTCGTATGTCACAGCCACTTTTTTCCGAAACTATAAGAACTATACTGTTGATTGAAACTTGGTAAGTAGATGTATTCTGATTTCTGTGAACCGCATTAAGATTTTCACACAAAAAATAGAGAAAAAAAAACAACCCCCCCCGGGTTCCTCATACTTACAACTTAAACTTAAAAAATCTATTTCATCACTCATACGTGTAGGGTATCTTCGGATAGGTCTTCAAAAATGATATTGGGGGTTCTAATATTTTTTTTTTTCTAAACTGAATAGTTTGCGCGAGAGACACTTCCAATGTGGTAAAATGTGTGTCCCCCCGTGTAACTTATAAAATAAGAGAATGATAAAACTAAAAAAAATAATATATAATGTACATTATCAGGCAAACTTCCGAAAATTGGTTTGATCGAGATTTAGTTAGTTTTTTATTAATTAAATTAAAAAAATACACTTAAAACATCGATCAAAGTTACAACGAACTACAAGAACTTGGGGATTTTAAGGACCAGGAATGCAATTCGCAACACCAGAGGAGTTACAAGTGTAACTCCTCTGGTGTTGCGAGTTTCCATGGGCGGCGGTAATCGCTTACCATCAGGTGATCCGTCTGCTCGTTTCCTGGTCATAACATAGAAAAAAAAGAACTTTTATACGATGTTACTTACTGCTACGGAACCCTTCATGGGCGAGACCCACTCGCACTTGACCGCTTTTTTGTAGATATAACATAATGATAGAGTGGTTACTGGGTATAAGACATAAGTAGTTCGAACACTCTTACGGTACTTTACATCAGTACATTATATTTGTTGTGTATATGTCACCGTAAAATTGTTAAAACCGTTAGATTGTAATATTACTAGAGATATTATAATATTCTGACAGATTGTCAAATACAAATTTCCCCATGCAATTGTACGCATTATTTTTCGTTATATTGTTATATTTACATGTCGCTATATTTTTTGCTTTTTCATAATAATAATTATAACGAAAAATTATGCGTACAATAGGCAATCGGACAAATTTTTTTTTATTGCATAAATGAATAGTACTCTTAAATATGAGTAACTTCTCAGAAGAAACCGTATATCAAAAGTCAATATTTTCAAAGGTACAGCGATTTGTATAAAAAATTTCGCGAGCCTCCTAAAAACGCTCCATACTAAAATCGATATACACATGACGTCACTTGAATATGAAGTAGTATGAAGTAGTATATGAAGTATATGGCCGCAGGAATATATTTGTAAATATCTCCGATATTTGTGCGTTTAAGTTCATACTTACCATAATGAATGTTTTTGTATATGATGTGAGTAAACTAATGATGTAGGTTTTGTTTACCAATTTCGCAAAAAAAAAAAATTTTTTTTTGGTATAAAGACTCGAAGAAATTTTGTATACAAATCGCTGTACCTTTGAAAATATTGACTTTTGATATACGGTTTCTTCTGAGAAGTTACTCATATTTAAGAGTACTATTCATCTATGTAATAAAAAAAAATCAGTCCGCTTGCCTATTGTATTGAGAAATTTGTATTTGACAATCTGTCAGCATATTATAATATCTCTAGTAATATTACAATCTAACGGTTTTTACAATTTTACGGTGACATTTATATTTGTTGTAAGTACTTATTTTGAAACTTGTTATTGTTATCATGATGTCGCATGCAGCTTTGGAGCTAATCAACATTTTTGCATTTTAGTAAGTAAACATCCGCCAGTAATTTTATGGGCAATAATTAAGAACCTGTACCTTGCAACATAAGTGTTATTTTATTTCAACTTACCACTTTGCCTGCCCCAAACGCGAGTAGTGGATTGACGAAATTAAAAGGAGGCATTTGTAGCCTCCTGTTGACTTCTTTAGCGAAAGCCGTGTACGAAGGCGCGGGCGATGGTGATACTGCTAAATATGATCGAAATGCCTTCAGCACTTTGGCTTCTGGCTCCTTGCGCAGTGGTCCAGCTAAGTATCTGATAGCTTCATCGGGCTCGTACTTTTCCACGTCAACGCCGATCGCCGCGTATTCTCCTAAAACAAACGGTGCAGAGTTTTTTTTTTAATCTTTATTAGATAATAAGGGATTTTAATCTATAAAGATTATGCCATCCCCATAGTTTTGCACAAAAAATTACAAACAAATAATAACTACATACTCAACTAATTATTGTTTAAACATTAAATCAGAATCCTATTTCTTAGCTTTATCGCTGATTCTACTAGTTTGTATAGCATCTTGGTTTCGTCCGATGTGGGACAAGCCAAAATGCTATTACATACACCGATTTCGTGTAGATTAATACGGTACAGAGTTGAAAATTTAAATGTTTATTTACTAGCGGGATTGAGCTAGTAATTTCTTTTTTTGTCCACACAACGTGTATTACTTTCACAACTAAAGCCAGCTTGTTGAAAAACGAGAAGAATAAAACATATAACAGCAAATGTTTTACTTTCGTGCGATTAGACAATATACATGGAATGTAAGTGAATTGCGTGAAACGTACGTGGAGGGAATGTTAACGTTATCGTGAACCCGTCCGTCAAGAGGACCATCAATGACATGGACCATTTGTTTGTGTTGACCCCTCACGGTGGCTTAGTTAATGTTGGTTTAGTCGGAAACCTTTTAGACTTAAGAAAGACTGGATACCCTTTGTAATCCAACGAAGGTAAAAATGTTTTTATTTCAAAAGTAATGTTTTTGCTACTTGAAATTTAATGTGCTTTTAACGAATTTCCCTAGGATAAGATTTAGGCAACATAAGGCCTTAAAGCTAACAATTTAAATGTTACTAAGTATATTTTGCGAGTTACGCCATGTTATACGCAATAGCTCTTTCTTTATGTAAACTGATTTTGCGAGCATATATTTGCGAATTCGTCTATGTGGAAAATCGCATGGTTTGTGTATATTTGTGATTTGCACAGTGTATACAATGTGGTAAATTTCAATTTGTTGATACATGGGTTATTTACTTTGGCGTTATACTATGTGGGTCATTGGTATCGACCAGTGTAACATTAGCCTAATTTTTATCACCTTCACCTAAGGTTTTGCATAGATTAAGGAATTGTTTTTATTCTTGTGGCCGTCCAATTTATCTAATACTGGATCTTCACTGTTTTTACTGTACTCGGCCAATCTGGAGATATGCCAACACTCCAATCATGAATTGCCGTTGAATTTATGGATGTTTTTCCTTGTTATCCTCGAAATCACGGTAAAACTATCCTCTTTTATTAAATTTTAAATTAGAGCCCATGACTCATCAGAAACTAAGCACTTTTGTCTACAACTAGTAACGCCTTGGTGCATGCTTAATAAATGAACAGTTGGGCAATTAGATTATTTTATTATAAGAATTTGTTTGTAAAATGTATTTTTTTTTTGTTTTATTAGGAGAGAGGATGATGTAGGGACCACACAAAAAACATGCTTGCAGTCTGGGTTTCAAGACATTATTGTATTTATTAAGTTAGATATCCAGTCTCGTCCTAATCTCCGACTCTTATAGTGTACTAAGCAAAACGTTGTATACAGTTATACTCGTATATGCGAAGTACAATAATATAATACTATCGGGACTCTACTTTTCATTTATCTCCAACATAACAAATACCCCACATAAATTGTTATACTTAAATATTGCATGTCAGTGATGTAGAATATTGGTCTAAATTATTTTTTGCTTTCGGCTGTACTGAATTTTGTACATAAAACTGCGGATAAAATGGCAAGCCGCACTCAACCTCTTACTTCGCGGTTAATGCGGGCTTGCGAACTAAATGAAACAAACAACGCGATCAAAAACCAACATAAGAGGCCGATTTATATTTAGGTTTATGGATTGTGTATTGCTGATAGACGTTTGAAGAACATAAAATTCGATTAGAAAATTACAGTCTAGAACTTGGTAATGTTAGTAAACATTATGTTTATTTACGAGCCAGCCGTGTATCATCAGCCGCATTTAACGCCGAAGATACTATAATATTTTATCTTATGACGCCTGGATATATTTAATACGTACGTAATATGAAAATATATAGTTATACAAACTGTATAGCAAGCGATATTTATATTAACATTAAATATTATAAGTACTCCGTCGTGTTATACCCTTTAAGGTTCAAAATCTTCTGATCATGAATATACTTGAATAAATTCATGTATGCTTACCTGAATCCAATAATTTCATAGCATCTAGAGCCAACATTAGCCCTATGTGGTCGTGATAATAGCCGACCGACACGTAAACTGGAATAAAATAATTCATTAATCTATTGTTGATATTAATCATTGGCTATACGGTGGCGAAGAGCTATCTTAGAAGTAAGAGCAAGCATTTATGGAGTTCTTACTAGTATATAAAAACGGAACTATTACATAAGATAACTATCATTTTATCAGCTTTTTGAAGATTCGTTTCAAAGAAAAGTGTGAACTTATCAAGTTCGTACAGTATGGTTTCTATCAGTCGTAAAAAGTCAAGCACCTAAACCGACCTAATAAAAAGCCAGATATATAGTATCCTAGAATTAGAATAATAAAAGTTGCGTCGGTGTCAGACTGTTACTTACTTCTTGTGTCTTTGTAAGTTTCCCGAATTATATCCAAAAAGGGATTTCGTGAGAAGTTTTCCCGTCTATTCTCGTAGTAATATGGCTGTCGGTAGACTTGGACAGTTCTTATGGAAATTTTCTTTTCATTAGCCGCAGTGATGATAGCAAAAGCGAGCCTCGAGAAATCGTGATTCGGCGCTTTTAGGTACACTACAGCTATCTGTAATAAAGTAATTAATAAATATCACACTCGCGTTATGTCGCTAAATTCCAGTTCAAATACTGAAAATGTTTGCAAAATCTCTTTACGTTTGCCAAGATCTACCTCCCCTTGGGCTTACGGTATCCTTACTTACTCGGCGTAACACAATGGAAGCGGTACTTCCGCGAGGCTAAGGAAATAATGCTAAACTTCATTTAAGTATTAACTTCAGTACTTTTCTGGTAGAATCGGCCTATTCATAGCCCGACCATCGTGAAATGGCCCTTTTGGCTACACGTGCCACTGTGGCATCGCTTAATAGGTTTTTCATCTGGTGATCCATCTACTCGTTAACCCCCTTATTCAATTACAAATACTAGCACATATTAAGCAGTGCGCTGGCAACAAAATTGTCGCCTTCCTCCACCATTTGCATTCCGATTTTGATCTTTAGCGCACGCAAAAAAGAGTCAACTTTTCCTAAAATATGACAGTACTGGAAAATAATCATTTTTTGCGAAAAGTTTACTTTGCGTGCGCTAAAGTTCATAATCGGAATGGAAATGGCGGGCGACATACACAATGTTATTGAAATTGCGCGCATGTAGTATAACGCGTTTCAAATGAGAATAGGAACGTCAATGACCTTTATCTGTCAAATATCACTTGAAAAGTGCGATTTTCAGAAAAACTTTTGTGCACATAAATATTAATAGCATTGCATCGAATTTAAATAGAAACGTTAAATAATAATCAATTATCTAAACATAAATTTAACTATCATAACAGTCTAAATTCGACACAATATGGCGCCGACTCGATCCTATTCTCATTTGAATCGCACTATATGCACGTAATGTTTACATGCATGAATCGGAAGTGGTTGAGCACGGCGACGATGGAGCGCGAGATGTCAATGTCGGAGGGCCGCGTGCGCGCGAACGTCGCGTACACGCGCTTGTTCGAGCTGGCCACGTCGCGGCAGTACTGTGGGGCAGACAATATTAATAATAATATTTAAATTCTTAAAAATCATATTCTTTATTCAAAATACATAATCATATACAATAGAATAAATAATATGTATTCATGAACGTAAAAAAAGGCGGACACCGCATCAATAATATGAATAGTGAAGCAATTAAAGTAAGTCGGCCGTATTGAAGCGACACGTGCCGCACGCACGCATTCACAGCAAAGCAAGACGATCGGCCGCCAGTACGCCAATGGCAATTACCTGTAAATCTCACACAAACGTAACGCCCGCGCCGCCGCCATTGTTGGGCTTCATTCAATGCTTAGCTCACCTTCCGTCCACCTTTTTTTTTGCGTCCATGTATGTATTATACATCATGGACAGGGATCCCAGCCCCGTCATCCTCCCCTGATAAAATGTATGTCATATTGCAGAATTAGTTGTGTACAATGAACGTTTGTATACCCAGGCCCACCGCTAGCTGTTTCGTCGCCCGCGTGCAATAATGATTATGCCGCCCTACGTTTACTTAATTACTATCCTCCTTACTAATAAACGATGTATAAGCTTTGAATAGTTATACAGTGTTTTGTTCACGTCGCACAAGTGACATTTTTATTTCGATAGAAGGAGACAAAACACTGTGTAACTATTCAAAGCTTATACAGCGTTTATTAGTAAGGGGGTTAGAGTTTTTAACCCCTGACGCAAAAAGAGGGGTGTTATAAGTTTGACGTGTCTGTCGGTCTGTCTGTCTGTCTGTCTGTGACATCATAGCTCCCAAACCGATGAAGCGATTTCAATTTAGTTTTTTTTTTGTATTAAAGGTGACTTATCTGCGAGTGTTCTTAGACATGCTTGATGAAAATCGGTTGAGCCGTTAAAAAGTTGTGGGGGGTGAAAGTGGGGAAGAATAACTGAATGTCCGTAAATATACTCGAGTGGGGTCTCAAATGAAAGCGCACTGTAAGAGAATATTGATGACTTAATCGAGAGTGTTCTTAGCTTCGTTCAATGAAAAATTGGTGGTGGGAAGATCAGCCGTTTGAAGATCATCAGCTCTTTTCTAGTTGATGAAGGGATCTGACTAACTTTCTTATGTCCGATTGATTCGAAATTTGGTACCGTGTTACTTCAACGATATTTAAAGAACATGGTAAGGTAACCATGACCTGATTAGCCGTTTGAAGATTATCAGTTCTTTAATAGTTGATGAGGTGATCTGACTATCTTCCATATTATGTTCTATCGACTCGAAATTCGGTACCGTGTTACTTCAATGATATTAAAAGTATATGGTAAGGTAACCATTATTTACACCTACTTTAAAAAGGACAAAAAAAAAAGTAAAATTAAAAAATTTATAAACCCCCCGACACAAAAAATAAACTTTAAAAACTAATAAATATTATTTTTAACCTAATATAATTATTATCGTCACATATAATATTATGTAAGTTGAAATATTTTTATTTTTCAATCGTCGTCTCATCGGGGGACGTGTTACGGCGGGCCTGTGTATACCCGTCAGATTGTGCGGTGGGCCAATTCTCAGGTACAGGGCGCCAAAGGTACAAAAAAAAAAATATAGGTATATTTCACGACCTTCACATCGAGAGCCAAACTCTAAACCACTAGAGTGGTCTCTCCACTAGAGTGGAGGCTGTTGTATTACTCTACCTGTAATAACAAGTTACATCTACTATCTAAATGTATAAATCATACATAGCTGATCATGGGCAGGTTGAAGGCGGCGGCCATGCGGCCCTCGTGTACGCACGTCTCCTGCGGCCCGATGAACGCCGACACGTTGGTCGCCCACAGCGTCGCCACCTGCACAGTGCATACAGCTGCTATATCGGGGGACGAACAGGGCCAAGAGTCAAAATGCATTCGTATTATTTTGACGGCGAAGTTCGATATAGTGCGATTCAAATGAGAATAGGATCGAGTCGGCGCCATATTGTTTCGAATTTAGACTGTTATGATAGTTAAATTTATGTTTAGATAATTGATTACTATTTAACGTTTTTATTTAAATTCGATGCAAGACTATTAATATTTATATGCACATAAGTTTTTCTGAAAATCGCACTTTTCAAGTGATAATTGACAGAAAAAGGTCATTGACGTTCCTATTTATGTTTAGATAATTGATTGAGTCATTGACGTTCCTATTCTCATTTGAAACGCGTTATAACAAAATGTATAGGATTTGACGTGTTGCATCGCAAACGACATGTCACATAATGATGACTTAATATGTCAAATCCCATATATTTTGATTTCGAAGTTCGCCGTCGAAATTATTGAATGCATTTTGACTAGAGGCCCTAGGCTTTTAGTTAAAATGCAGTAGATAATTTCGACGGCGAGGTTCGAAAACAAAATTTATGGCATTTGACTTAAGGTATCGCTAAGTGACATGTTGCTTGCGATCGATAATTTCGACGGCGAACTTCGAAATCAAAAATTATGGGATTTGACATAGGTCATCGTTAAGTGACATGTCGCTTGCGATGCAATATGTCAAATCGCATACATTTTGTTTTCGAAGTTCGCCGTCGAAATTATCGAATGTATCTTGACTAGAGACCCAGGTGCGGTAGATCGTATCCCTCATACGATATCAGCGATAAAGCGAGCACTAGTATTTTGTAGGTACCGGTGAAATTTTGAAGATCATAGACCACATTAAGATTTTACGTTTTGGATACTATTGATATTCCTGTGCTTACGGCTATGTTTGATAATTTTGTATAATTTTGTTTTTCAAAATTATCAAACATAGCCGTACTAAAAGAGATATTGCGGTCGTAAAATTATTGCAAATTTTTGTGGCATTATTCGCGGTGACCCATTAGTTTTTATGAGGTCATAGACGTTTACAATAAAGTACCTAGGCAAGCATTTCGGGGTTTTATTGCCCCTGAGTGAGTACTAAACACAGAATTTATAATTAAAGCTATTTCAACAAAGCTGCGATCAGAGATACCGAGTTTATGACAAACGTGAGTCGAGTAGCCTATCCTGATTAATGTATCACGACTTCTAAGCACCAAGAGCAATCCACATACAATTTATATCCGTATGTGAGAATGATAACCATCAATAATGTTTTAATTAAAACTAGCTTTTACCCGCGGATCCGCCCGCGCTTATACAGTATCCTACAAGAACATTATATTTTTTCGGAATAAAAAGTGTTTATCCAGAGCTCAAACTTCATGAAAATCCGTTCAATAGTTTTTGCGTGAAAGAGTAACAAGCATCCATCCATCCAGCCTCATAAACTTTCACATTTTTATAATATAGTACATGAATGCGTCGCGCTGATCTACGTCCCGTTCTACGACACGGTTCCTTTTGCTACGAAGTTCTACGACGCGTTTCCCCGTGCTACGCCGTAGCTACTATGTCCCGCTATCCTTTGCTACAACGTTCTACGACACGCTTCCCTTTGCTACGCCGCCGACGCGCTATCCCTTGCTACGCTGCGCTGCCCCGCAAGATTAATAAAAATATAATTGACATTATTTTTAATGCAGTGTCAGCAATGTCAGAATTTATTTATCAACGATTATTTGGATTGTCTGTATACTCGTAATGCCCACAATGTCTTTTAAAATTAACTGCTTTATGTAAATTTTTCAAATTATTATTATTAATATCCTGATATTAAAATATCCAGTTGAACTTTAAAGTAGTTTATGAAGTGTACAATTTCAATTATTATTAATGTACGTTTCTTAATGAAAATAATAATAATAATAAATACAACAACATTGATTGTTTATATGATAAATCACCAAAAATAAATTATTTTACAGATATTAGAGGCGGTTGGTACTAACTGCTAGCGTAGGCTTTATAATTAACAATGCTGGCGGCGTGGGTATCTAAAATAAATAGCGTTAATAAATCTGTACTGTTCTGATTCGTATTTTGAAGTTTAATTATCTGTAGCTATTTGTAACTGTGTACCCCATGGCTAAGGAGTAAGTAATGGGCATATTGGTGATATTATAATATGTCCGGTTATAATCGCCTTTGCGCTGATTAGCAGTGCATATTAAACTATGAGTTAGAAACTGATAGGTCATGCTAAAAACATAAGGAAAATTATTTTCAGCGAAATGAAACAATAACTTAAGAAGTAATTTAAAAAAACTATAATTGCGCGTAAATAGTTACGGAATTCTCCTTAGACATGTCCTGACATGCTCTTAGTTAGAATATTCTCTGCTTGAAACGGAGCCTTTATTATGGCGCTGCTCGAACACAGAGGCCTTAAGTCCCAATTTCACCAACGCGTATGTGTTTTGTTTATTTAAGTATCGTGCCTTCTCTTTCATTAGACGAAGAACGATAGATAACATGACATTTATAACTCACCACACCGATTTCGGTGACGGTGGCCGGTTTCATTGAAACCAGGCTAGTTACGTAGGAGTACCTGGGCGATTTCGTAAAAATATGTCCACATTGTGTTATGGCCTGTCCTATCAGTTCTTACTTATTTTTCATAGAAACGGAAGACTTTGTAAATTAAGATATTCACTTTATTTGATTACTATGTACAAATTATATTGAAAACACATACAAATAACTCAATTATTATAAAATATATTGAAATATTTAATTAAATTTGGTTATGTACCCCCATATTTTCATGTGTCCTATAGTGACCAGTTACATTTTGTATTCGGTTTATTTATGTATATTATTCATTGCAAAGCTAAAGAGGATTTAAGGATATTAAAATATGTTAGAACTATCATAATAAAACAAGAAATGTGGGTATGCTATAATATTTTTCATAAATTTTATAATTTAAATTGTGTCCTACGATTTCAGCCATGTGCGGAAATTCCACTTTGTAACCCGTCTATAATAAAAGTTTGAAAAAGAAACTACTAAGTTTATCACTCGTTTCATTCCTGGCAACATTACTATTTTGATACTGCCATTTTGGAGAGATTATTAAATAATACTAAAAAGTTAATTCATTTTGGTTATACAAAGCGTTAGGCTGGGACTACATGCAACGGAATCCGGTAGGCCGTAGAGAATTATGAGCACTGAAAATAGAACTCTGTGCTAATACAATACAGTTGAAAATGGAAGTTTCGAGTATCGAGCTGTCATATATGACATTGACATTTGACTCGACACTCGGATGTTCGATTTTCAACTCTATTGTATTAGTGCAGAGATCTATTTTCAGTGCTCATAATTCTTTACGGCCTACCGGATTCCGTTGCATATAGTCCCAGCCTTTACGTTTCGATTTGTAACTGTGATTTTGCTGGTAAATTTGTATATTTTAATTTATCAAGCGACTTAAATTGAAAGAATTAATAATAGGAAAAATTAAGAAACTTGTTTTTGGTAATTTAATAACAGCAAAGTTAAAGTACATGTAATTGTATCATAATGTTCAGTAATCCGTTACTTCCATTTTGTTTGGTTACATACATGGGGAACATTGAAGTTACAAAATGGAAACATAAGGTCAAGTTCTCATACGTAATTGTATACATTTTTTAATGATGAATTTTAATGCTTCTTATGTATTTCAATAAAATCTTTTGACATTTAAATTTGAATAAATATTATATAGGTAGGCTATTCGGCGATTGAGAGGCATTTTTATAGATTATTACTTACTTAATACTTATTTGTTTACTTTTTAACAGATATCTGCATTTTTCAATATTGAGCCACCTTATATTCTGATTATAAAATAAATTTTACTGAAGTCGGAAGCCAATTTTTTTAGAAAATATTTAATTTAAACATATAGTTTGTTTTTAAGTAAATCCATTGTGCCTCTTATGAAAAAAAGTAACAACATTATAGAAAAATAATTCAAAAATAATCTGGAAAATTAAGAAGAAATTTGTAAAAATTAAAAAAAGACAATAAATATTCAAGATATGACGAAAGAAGAAATCATTAAAAAATAACATTTTTTGTAGCTTTAGTTAAGCTTATTAATACAAAGAAAGTTTTACATGTTATAGTATAAAACAGTCCTTTTCAAGTTCATTTAGTAAAACAAAAACATTTTTTTTAGTTTCGAAAGCATAATCATCATTGAAAAAAGTTCAAAATACATAAAACGAATTCGAAGAAGTTACCTTAGTAGTTGCAGACTTGTGAACTAAGCTTTATGCTTTCCAACGCGTTACTGCGTCTTTCCAATTTGTTACTGTCTCATGTTTTTTATGTTTAAAATATAAAATATTTCGAGTGTTTTATAAGACAATATATTATATTCTTTTGGTTTTTGGTAAAACACGTTATAAGTAGTTATTTCATAATATTGTCAGTTTTAAAACTGTTATTACAGTTATCACAATCCAAAAATAATGAGACTACTTTATCTAAAAGTTACAAAGTGGATATAATTTTAAGATTTAATGTTTGATATATAATTATTTGAAAAAAAAAACTTTGTTAAAACATAAATACTATGTTGTAAGTTTCGTAATAAAGAAATTCTTTAATAAAAAACACTGCGTTGTTAATTAGTATTCGTTTCAGAAAGTTACAAAATGGAACCGAGAACCCCCATCATGTACCAAAAATTCCTATTTCCTGAAGAAAGTTAAGGTTTTTGGGTAATATTGTTATGAAAATAATATATTTAAAGAAAAAACGAAGCTATCGGCATCCTAAAAATAGTTGTTCTAAACTTTATTTTTTATTGTACTACATTTTGTAATGTATTTTTAAATACATTTTGGGATGTATTTTTACGAAATTGCCCACTTATAAAGAGTGTGCGTAGTACATAAGAGCACTCTCTCTTCCTTTACGGCCCGTTTTAATAACCTATCTATCTGTAACTATTTGTTAGAAACGTCATATTTATATCGCGAAAAACCGGCAAATGATTGAATGACGACGTTTTTAACAAATAGTTATAGATAGATAGGTTATTGGAACGGGCCGTTATTCTCATAATCCAGTGGGACGGATAACCGGCGACACTACTGGCAAGAGATCAGGCGCAGGTCCGACTTTTTACATGCCCATCCGATGCATGGATGATCTTTCTTGTCAGACAATCAGGTGATCAGCCTGCACCGAGGCAGTTAATACATGGTATTTAATCAACGATTAACTTTAACAGGCGTTGGTGAAATTGGCACTGAGTCTCACAGATGCACTGTGTATTTTTTGTCCAAAAAATTGGCCATGCCTTTTTTTTTTGAAATCTCATACAGAAATGTTATGTAAATAATTTATTAGTATTTACATGCGTTAATATCTTATTATGAACAATAAAAAAACACTTTTTATTTTTTTTTCAATAAAATTAAAAATTGCCATAACTTTTAAATATTTACTTAATTGTCTTCTTGATTATTCTGATCGACAATAATCAGAAAACACACAATTTAATCTGATTTACATATTTCTTAAATAAGTTTTTAAAGATTTATTTACGATTTATGTTTTTTTTTCTTTAATATTTTGTGAATGTATTTCTAAATATTTGGATTTTATTTTTATACAGAATTGTTACTTAAATGTACTAGAATTTGTGTAAAAAAAATTAGGTCCAAATAATAAAGGGCACTGAAGTTAGAGGCTTCTAAAGTTTTCTATGGTAACTATGGTTTTAGGGTTGTCAATATTTCTATACCAAATTTTTTTATTCATTTGAACTTTGTTTTTTTTTATTCCTGACTAATACTTAAACAGAAGGTTAGAGAAACTGCATTGAGTCACTAAAGTGACTCGATAAATCGAGAAAATATTTTATTAATGCCGTGAAATATTTTTGAGCAGAAACAAAAAAACGATTACTTTTTATTGCAGTTTTCATATTAATTTGACATGTCAATCCTACAATACTGACTTGGAATTTTTTTAACAAATTAATACTTTTCTAATGTACACATGGTAACACATTTAAAATCTTTTATATATTTTTGAAATGGTTGTATGTATTTTTAACCGTGACTTTCACTGGCAGACCGAATTATCAGCATATTTGTTGTAAAAATATTAGGTATTTACAACGCCGGATAATAATTTGTATACAAAATATTAAAAATTATCAGACTTACATTGAATTTAAAATAAATCTTTAGTATTAAAAAAAAGGGATATAATTAATCGAGCGAACAAAAAATAAGTTGGCGGCTGCACGTGAGCATACTCTATTACTGAATTTGGCAGCAAATTAATATGATGGCGACTAAATTACTAAACTGGCGAAATCACTCAGGTGACAAAAAATTCAAAAGTCGGCAGATAAAAAGAGGCGAAATTTAATCCAAATTAGCACCGACATTTATAAGTTGGTGACTTAATTTCCGAGTTGATGATCATTATACCATATAAGCAGCTATAAAACCAGATTTGGTCGATAAATTAATGGCTGCTAAAAATCCAATTTGCAGGCTACGGAAAATCCTATTTTTGGATACTGTTGGAGTATGTTTTTCCTTTGCATGGGTGTCATTTTCTAGGTGTCTGAGGGTGCAGAATAATATGAAAATAAAATCTGTTTTGTAATTCCACAATGACCTACATTTTTGTTATTAAAATTAATAAGGTTCCGATTACAAAATTGTCTTCCAATTTCATTTTCCAAAATGCAGAATATTCAATCTTCGTAAAATGAATATAAATACTAAATTAAAAGATCTTGGGGATGCTGATTAGGATTGATGATTATTATGACAGTATGTTATGTAGTTCAAGGTACAGTCGCGTGCACTAATATAGACACATTGACAAATTTGCAATAATATGTCAACGTATCATACTTCAAAAACATGGATACCATGTTGTATTCATAATGATGTAACCTACAAACTGTTTCAAAATTATGAACACAATTTTTTCATAATAAAGTAAACAACAGTTTGTCAATGAATACTAAACACCCCAAAGCTAAAATGATGTATACGTGACAATGTCAATAAGATGTAAAGATTGTTTTTTCAATATAATGTAAACATTAATTTTGTGTATCCGAAAATGTAAAACACAATTTCATTACAATGTAAACAATAATTGTGTCATTAATATGTATACACTCATAAAAGTTTAGCACTTTTTACTTTTCTGCCAATATGTTTATAATTGTCAAAAAAATGTAATCATTGTAGGTTGCAAAACAATGTATACATTCTTTTTTTAAGGATAAGGGTTCCTTGAGTATTACGGAACCCTAAAAATGAAACCTACACCTACGACATACGCGATAATTACAATTGACTTCTCAGATTAAAAAAACAATGCGTTGTTTTGGTTCGGTTTTTATTATCTACCCTCAACTTTCATAATGGTATAAACTAGAATGACAATCGCAGCGGAGTTCATCATTCGCACTAATATTTCGGTGATTGCATGTGGTGTTCGTTTGAAATTTGAAAATTATGGATAGAATGGAGAACATTCCTTATAGAATATCTTCCTACAAAAAACATAAAATTATAGTTTTAAAAGAGCAGGGGTCCTCTGTTACTAATAATATAGCAAACGAAATGGTACCCCACAGTGAGTATTATACCTTAATAGTTATTATTAATTAATGTTACTTAATATTGTAGTATTGTTTGCAACTAACCCAATCAGTCTAATTGGGTTTGTTGCAGACTGTGTTGATTATAACATTTTTTTTTGTTAGATAGATTATTATCGTTTTTATTAAAGATCTTTCAACATTGTTATAACTTAGGTATTAATTTTTGTTTTCAGACAAATATGGGTCAGTTTTAGTGGCAGTTTGAGAGTGGAGATTATAGATCATGAGATCAGGAGATTATAGATTATAGATCATGAGAAATTATTAAGCAAATATAAGAACTATTATGAAGCAATGGCGAACAAGCTTAGGAAAAAATATTGGGAGAAAAAATAAAACGAGGAATATTATGAAAATATTTTGAGTTAAGTTATTTTTAATTATTTTTTATATACAAGGAGTCGAGTTTTAATATTTACCATTTTAATTTTGTTTATTTAATGTTATTTAAAAGAATACAGAGTTATGAGTTTAGATTGAAAGGACTAGTTATAGAAACCTAAAAGGACCTAGTCCTTTGGCGGGGAGAATGTTTAAAACGAGATTTTATAAAACCTTTTTATATTTATTTTTCTATAGATTTTAAATTGTTACAGATTTTAAGTTGACGTTTTACATAGAAAATGATTGCTATGTAGAGTTTAGAGTCTGAGAAAATATAGGATTATGAGGATGATAATTTATGAGTTTTAATAAAATATTTACATAAGATCTGAGCTCATTTTGTTCACTGGGTTTTAAGCGATACTTTTATAATAATTTAAAACTTTCATCTATTATTTTACCCTCCTAGGGGTAAACTCTGAAATACGTTTAACCCTCTTTTTTATTATCTATGCGTTTAACTCATTATTTTTTCCGTACTCAATTCATGAAAATAAGTCCAAGGAATAAAAAGATTAATACAAACTTTTATCTTCTATTTTACCCACTTGGGAGTTGAATTTTGAAATATATTTTAACTAGCTGACACTTCTTTAAAAATACCTACCTATATGTAACTACCTACTTACACATACCAATAGCTTTGGGGGTGTTTAGTATTCATTGACAAACTGTTGTTTACTTTATTATGAAAAAATTGTGTTCATAATTTTGAAACAGTTTGTAGGTTACATCATTATGAATACAACATGGTATCCATGTTTTTGAAGTATGATACGTTGACATATTATTGCAAATTTGTTAATGTGTCTATATTAGTGCACGCGACTGTACCAGCTATGTATGGAAATTTTTCAAAATTCAGGATTCATGAATTTTTCTGCTATTCATGAAGAAAATATGCAATTTCTAGGTTTATTAGGGGGAGGAAATTTTCATTATTTTTCCAGTAGGATGCACCGTTTCTGAGATAGAAGCGATTATAGAAAAAAATGGTAATGCTGTACTGAGATACGAGGGATGTATAAATCTATAGAAATGTTGGAAAATTCAGGATTTTCGAATTTTTTTTCTCCCATCATAAAGAAAATATGATGTTACGGAATTTCTAACGGGACGAAATTTTCATTATTTTTTCAATAGGATGCACCGTTTCTGAGATAGAATCAATTTTATAAAAAAAACGTAAATGCTGTACATTGAGATACGAGAGATGTATAAATCTATATAGAAATGTTGGAAAATTCCGGATTTTCGAATTTTTTTTCTCCCATGATGAGGGAAATATGATGTTGCGGGGTTCCTAAGGGGGACGAAATTTTCATTATTTTTTCAATAGGATGCACCGTTTCCGAGATAGAATCAATTTTATAAAAAAACGTAAATGCTGTACATTGAGATACGAGAGATGTATAAATCTATATAGAAATGTTGGAAAATTCCGGATTTTCGAAATTTTTTTTCTATCATCATGAGGAAAATATGATGTTGCGGGGTTCCTAAGGGGGACGAAATTTTCATTATTTTTTCAATAGGATGCACCGTTTCCGGGATAGAATCAATTTTATAAAAAAACGTAAATGCTGTACATTGAAATACGAGAGATGTATAAATCTATATAGAAATGTTGGAAAATTCCGGATTTTCGAAATTTTTTTTCTCCCATCATGAGGGAAATATGATGTTGCGGGGTTCCTAAGGGGGACGAAATTTTCATTATTTTTTCAATAGGATGCACCGTTTCCGAGATAGAATAAATTTTATAAAAAAAATGTAAATGCTGCACATTGAGATATTAGGAATGTATAAAGCTATAGAAATGTTGGAAAATTCCATATTTTCAAATTTCTTTTTCTCCCATCATAAAGAAAATATGAGGTTGCGGGGTTACTAAGGAAATTTAAAATGGATGACTTTTTTGTTAGCACCCCCAGAAACCAATAAAAGGACACCCATTTATTTTTATAAAATTAAGTATGTCCGCCATATTGGAATTTCAAAACGAATGTCATTTTCGTAATCCAGCACTCCCAAAAACCTTATAAACGACACCCATATCGATTTTACGAAAAATAAATATCAGCCATTTTTAAATTTCAAAATTAATCTACACAATATCTACATCCCCCTAAAACCGAGAAAAATAAAAAATTGGATATTTTGTATGCTCCTTTATGTTTTTTTATGTATCCTCGTTTTGCTGCTTGTATGTTTTTTGAGTTACCTACATCAGGGAAAATATATGTGCCTATTTTTAAATTAAATGTGCACTCACAAATTGTCGCCAAAATTCAGTGGTATTATTTAGTCACCAGATTTGTAATTTTTTTGTTCCTTACATTCTTTCGCCAACTTGGTAATTTAGTATTCAATATTCGGTATTTTCACATCCAAAATTTAATTGTTTTGTCGCAAGTAAATACATGCCTAAAAAAATAAGTGTCTGTTTCTGATACCAAAACGATCAAATTAAGAAGGTGCAGAGAAATTGAATGTCACGCGAGCGAAGCCGCGCGCAACTGCTAGGTAATTGAATAAAACTTTGTTTTCACTTGAAATTCCTGAAATATTACTCTACCAAACACACAGTGTTTCGACTAGTACATGCGAACAAGACAATATATTTTTTACTTATTTATATTATTTATGTATATTCAAGGCATGTTAGATTTTTTATGCTGAAATAAATCTGAACACTTAAATATTTAGATCGATACTTCTTACAAATATGGAACACGGCGGAGGTACATCATATAATATGCAGTATAATAAAAATAAATAACCAAAAACAGAAAGGTTCAAACCAAATAGTGACCTTGAGCTTCTCAGTATCTCACTGACTTCAATATAAGAGTGCAACAGCAGTGAAGCAAAAGGGAGCAAAGGTATAACGCGAAGAAAATGTAAACTATGGATAACATAATGAATTTCCACGCGGGCGGAGTCGCGGGCAGCAGCTAGTAAGTAAAAAAGACTATTACTATTAATTGTTTTGTTGAAGTTACGAACTTCATTAGAAAAATGAGCATATAAAAACCTACTTCAAATATTCAACTATGCGGTGACAACCCTATCCAAAATAATATAAAATTGAATAACTCCGATGCCCCGCCTCATTTGGATCCCTTTTTTTTTGGGTTATAAGTATCAATAAAAAGAATATTTCAGTCTTAGTTTCAAATCCAAATATGAAACGGCATGGCGTTAAAAAAATTAAAACATAAATTTACAAAATCAGTCATAAATACGTTATCTTGAACAAATAAAGCCTGGATGTTTTTCGCTATCGTAGGGCTTTTAAGACACTATTTAGAACAATTAATAAAATCTTAAAAGAATATCAAACTTTTGAACTATAACTGTTTCTATGTTTTTTCTGGAAACCATAGAAAATTTTTTCAAGTACTAATTTGCATTCTTCTATATGAAATGGGCAGTCGGGTGTTCTCGTCCTGCATTTATAATCACAAATCCTATAAAATTAAGTAATAAAAACGGCATGGCCAATTTTTTGGACAAAAAATACACTGTGAGATGTTGGTAATTCGCGTCAAGTTCTCTACAAAATTGTTATTTGTCGTCAGATTTCTACGTGATCAGGAAATGAAAAGTTTTTTTGCTTATAAATATGTAAATACTAAGTAGGTACGTAGACGAAGCCGATTAAATCTATTTTCATGAAAAGAGACGCAAACTTTGACTATTTGTTTTGTTTGTATGAAATTCTACATACAATACGATGATAGGAAAGGCATCATAAAATAAATTCTACTACTATTATAAATGTAAAAGTTTGTGAGGATAGATAATATATGGATGGATGTTTGTGACTGTTTCAAGCAGAAGCTACTGGTACTCACTATAATATAATAAAATAATAATAATAATAAAAAAACAAATTACCCACACACAGTTTCAAAATTAATAACTAATATGGTCTATCTTGAATTGGAGTTGGTTTCTTTGGTTTATAAAACTTTTGGCGCAGAAAACATTTGGCTTTTTTATTTAATGTTTTTGTGGGATTATAATATTACGATATCTGCTAAGATATTTTTAATTTCGGGAAAATCACAGTTAATATCCGCAGATAAATTCTTGTTACATTCACTGTAGGTATTAGCCAAAACTAGCAGGCACCACCTGCGGGGAAGTTTTAATTTGTACATTTTACATTTCGTTGCCCGGATATGGAAACAAAAATAAATTTATAGGCAATAATACAAAGCTGCAAATTGCAATAAACCAATTTAATTATTCAATGAACAATCGTCCGTCATGTGCGTGCTGTAAATTGAAATTAAATTAATTGAACAGTTCTGTAATTAATTATTAATAGAGTAATTTAAAAGTATTGTAAATATCCATGTCTTATAAATCGTGTATCTGTATTTTACATATAATTTAGTAACATAATTGATTGTCTATAGGACATGTGCACTACAACCTTTCCTTTAAAATAAAAGATAATATATGAAATTCAGTTCAAAGTCAGTAAATAAAAAAGATAAATCCGGCAAAGTGCGAGTCGGACTCGCGTACGAAGGTTTCCGTTTTCCGTACATACAACTATTATTATACAAACAAAAAATAGCGGAAAAAATCAAGTTGTTTTTTATTATACCACTAATATACAATACATGAAATATAGCACTAATATAAGTATACAACTCAATATTCAGTGAATATTTCAAACGTTTACATGTTGCCGTTATTAATATCGAGGAAATGGCAAAAAATCACGTTTGGTTTATGGAAGCTCTTATACTATTTACTTTATTCTGTTTTCAGTATTCGTTATAGCACGCAACAGAAATACATCATTATTCATCTGTGAAAATTTTAACGGATAGAGCCTGGGGCAGGGGCGTACCTACCGCCGTATCTGCCGTATCAATTATACGGCCCCAACGTGCGTAAACAAAAATTAATAAAAACTTACTAAATTTCATCTTCATTTCATCATTAGCTATAAATGATTTAATAGATCAGTTTACCGAAAAAAGGCAAGGAGAGTATATATTTAATTTGAATTGTTTGTAAAATTTTATGCATTTTTTTCTTTTGTGAGAAATCTTTACCCTTCCTAAGGGCCCCGAAACAAATTTTTATACGAGGCCCCGTCAAGGCACGCTACGCTTCTGGCCTGGGGAGTGGGGACAGACAAACAGAAGACGAAGAGCGAAGTCTCAGTAATAGGGTCTCATTTTTAAACTTGGAGTACGGAACCCTAAAAATTATCTTACGAACATTTATCAAATATAGCTAGAAGCAACTAGCTACTGAAATAAATGTCAAAACAACTATAATTTGATTCAATGGCTCATTGATTCCATATATAACTTCAAAGTTTGAGGTTCGAATCGTCGTAATAAACATATTTTCCAGACCAAAGTTTTACTTTTAACATCCATTTGCGAATGTAAGATAGAAGATATTACAATTTATAAAATACCTATACAGTTACAGCAATAATATTAAGGGCTCCATTCACATATGCGATCGATCGTAGCGATTTGTCATTTCAGAAACCTATAGTATAGGAGCTAGCTACGTTTTCGAGAGAACATTTTAGAACAGCTGGTTATTAGAGAGTAAGATTGTAAGAGGAGAAATGAAAAGATTGTAAAAGCAGGAAAAACGGCTTACAAAACGTAAGGTGTGAGTGGGACCCATTCCGTAGGCAATGTACGACTAAGTCGTATTTACTCTGTTTTTGTCTGGGGTCAAAAACACAGTTTTCATGTCAATTACTGGAAAATCCCATTGGCATGGTCAAAGGAAAGGTCAGTTGGTCATTAAGTAAATTATATTTTAAATGTGTAAGATTAAACAGCTGTGACTCGTGCGACCGCCATATAAAAACCGACATTCCAAACGAATGCTTGCACTCAAATTTGTGGGTAATCATTTAATTTTGTCGCTTAGGGTCAGTTGCCGCGAATGCGGCGCTGCATTTAAGGATAGCTATTTAAAATTGAACTTTATTCACTACACTAAAAGATACACGTTTCATATGACATCTTAGGCCATTTTCATCCGGTAATGGATGATTTATACAGTATTCTCCGAGCGAAGTAACCACTCTTGAAATACTGTAGTGCCTGGGATAGTCGGTTTTTAAATTGCGTATGATTGCCCAAGCACAAACGGCATTCTCACAACATAGTCTAGTCCAGAGGAATGACTGGTCAATACACTGGGGTCAACCATGCGCGGGTTTCCTCACGATGTTTTCCTTCACCGTTAGAGCGTTCGTATAATGTACTTGAGATCTGAAAAAAGTCTCATTGGTACACGGCACAACCTGGGATTCTAACCTGCACTGTCTCGAGTGCAAACCTAACGGTCTACCCACTAGACCACGGAGCTCTTATGAGATCAGTCATGCACTTCACACTGCTGCTATGCAGCGCGTGGCTTTTACAAAGAAACGTGTATATGTCACTGTAAAATTGTAAAAACCGTTAGATTGTAAAATAACTACCGATTTTGTAAAAATATGTTGAAATATTAAAAACTATATATTCATAATCTAACGAAAAATAATGTGTCAAATTATAGGCAGCATTTTCGCGTCGGAAGTCTATCAACATTCACTAGTTTTATTACAATCTAACGGTTTTTACATATCTTCTTGTGTAGTGAATAAAGTTCAATGTTGAATAGCTATCTTAAAAATACTAAGTAATTAATACTAAGAAGTCATCTACGAGTAAAAGCTTTATCAAATAGAGTTCTGAATCTACTATAATTCTGTATCTTTCAATTCGTTATTTGATATCAAAAACAATCGAACCTCTACCTCCTTACTAATAAACGCTGTATAAGCTTTGAATAGTTATACAGTGTTTTGTTCCCGTCACACAAGTGACATTTTTGATTCGATAGAAGGAGACAAAACGCTGTATAACTATTCAAAGCTTATACAGCGATTATTAGTAAGGGGGCTAGAGTTTAGACAGTGGAAACTAAACTCTGGTTTATAAACTTTAAAGTTTTGTGCTTTTACAGTAGTATCTATTTTAACGATTCTTTTTTTGTTCATTATAATTAATAAGCCATCGATGACTGGTCTGTTTAATACATACAATCTTTCAATGAATGATCGGTACACATTCGCTTACTAGGAGGCGGATCCATCATTTTGCTCGAATAAACATTACCTAAACGTTGCGTTATAAAAGACACTGAAAGTTATTAGTCGTAGGTAGTATTAAATAAAAAAATTCTACTACCAAGTAAGTTCTACTGCAATTTCTTACCTAATTATGCAACAAAAACAACAAAATGATTTTTTGTGAAAAAGTATTAAATCTCCGTAGAAAAATTTAAATTACAAATTGTTTACTAAGTGATAAGCAATTTCTTTTGCGGAAGCGAAATAAAAAATACTATCGCATTTACAATCTCGTCATAAGAAATATCGTTAAGGCATGTACCGAGGACAGCTCTGAAGCTGACATAGATTTATTAAGTTTCTGATTCGCGGGCTTGATGCAGAGAAAAAGTAAATATAGTTCATCACGATATCGTAGCTATTCATCGAATTACGGTATTTTAAAAATATGTAAGGTTTGGTAAAATCAATTACGATTACTTCGGGCACATGATCCACTGCTTATGTAAGGACGTTTGGGCAGATAAATAATTGTCATACTCAAACTAAAAAATCATCTCATGTACTACGGGTGGGTGACTCTCCGCAAAACGCAAACTCGTCCATATAAAGAAAAAAAATATTTTTCGCGTATAGCAATTATTTTTCTGCTTGAACGTCTTTACATAAGCAGTAGATCATATGCCCGAAGTATTCGTAATTGATTTTACCAAACCTTATATAGTTAACTAGGTTTTGTCTGTAGCTTCACTCGCGTGAAATTGGGTTTCAAACGATATCTTTATAATTAAAGCCTTTGCGTAAATTATATTATGTACTCGTAATATGAGCGCCGGCAGACCTTCGACCGCTTGAATTTATGATAATATATCCTAAAATAATTTAAACTCTTTGGTGTAAATGGCAATTATATTGTGAATGAAATGCCTAGAGTGATTATCTTATTTAATTTGATAAGGGTATATACTATATTCGTCTAAATAGCTTCTGAAAATATCACGTTATATGTTTTTAACTTCAAATATGTATAGTAAGCTATCCTTTAAAGATAAACATTTGATATCGCAGATTTTTTGTAGACCTATAAAAGAAAAACAATCCTGCCATGCATTGTTTTCTTACATCTACAACTGATTAGGCAGCGTTCTCGATGAACCAAATCTTGGTTCGAGACGGTTTGATTTTTAACTAACTTTCGACTTCAAAATTAAGAAGATTGAATAGAGAAATAGTTACAATTTTAGCCGAATTTAAAAGGGACTTATTTAGAAAATAAGTTTTATTTCATACTTTTTTGTGTATTTTTACTTTGGAGTCGGTTTAATTTTTTGTTTAAAAATAATTTTCGACACCTTCACCGACACCAAAACCCTACCAAATTATATACCTGGACTTTCTTAAAGAACCAATCTATCGATAGTTGTACTGTATGAAAATTCACTAAGTACCTAGTTTTTCAGATTATCGCGAACATACAGACTATAATTATATGTATATACTATATTAGAGATAGTATTAGTACGTATGTTGTAATACCTCGGTTTTAAAATATGATATCGGCAGATATTTACAGACATACCCTATACCTAGTACTACAGACAATAATCAATAGGCAAGCGGACTGATTTTTTTTATTGCATAAATGAATAGTACTCTTAAATATGAGTAACTTCTCAGAAGAAACCGTATATCAAAAGTCAATATTTTCAAAGGTATAGCGATTTGTATACAAAATTTCGCTCCGCTCCAGTACCAAAAAAAATTTTTTTTTTGCGAAATTGGTAAACAAAACACACATCATTAGTTTACTCACATCATATACAAAAACATTCATTACGGTAAGTATGAACTTAAACGCACAAATATCGGAGATATTTACAAATATATTCCTGCGGCCATATACTTCATATACTACTTCATACGTTTTTTTTTACGTGGTTTACTACATTTTACGTGGTAGAGCCATGCTTCGGCACGAAAGGGCCGGCTCGACCGGAGAAATACCACGGGCTCACAGAAAACCGGCGTGAAACAGCGTTTGCGCTGTGTTTCGCCGAGTGAGTGAGTTTACCGGAGGCCCAATCCCCTACCCTATTCCCTTCCCTACCCTCCCCTATTACCCTATTCCCTCTTAAAAGGCCGGCAACGCACTTGCAGCTCTTCTGATGCTGCGAGTGTCCATGGGCGACGGAAGTTGCTTTCCATCAGGTGACCCGTTTGCTCGTTTGCCCCCATATTTCATAAAAAAAAAAAATAGTATAACCTACAAGTAACGTCATTTGTAGGTCGACTTTAGTATGGGGCGTTTTTAGGAGGCTCGCGAAATTTTGTATACAAATCGCTGTACCTTTGAAAATATTGACTTTTGATATACAGTTTCTTCTGAGAAGTTACTCATATTTAAGAGTACTATTCATTTATGCAATAAAAAAAAATTGACCGATTGCCTATTAAAACTTTTTTATTATCAATTAAAACAAATTTTGTTGACTCCAAATAACTATGGAAACATTGCGAGGAGCCTTTTTGAACCAGTTGCTAGAACAAACAGTTTTTCAGTACTTTCTTAAAGTTACCAGCGTTTTTTTTTTGCAAAAAATGAAACACCTTTTGGAGTTCCATTGCAGTATTTCATACTGTCGCAGTAGGTCACAGGGTAACTCTGGAATAGCTCGTGTATTTCGGGCTGGACGCGTGAGTTATCTTCCCAGTGATTAGTTTATTGGCAACACTGTGTATTGAGTTGGAAGTGGGTGATTAAATATAGACGTCGAGTTCCGCGGTGTTTTGGAAGCGGTGTTGCAACTGTTTAAGTATTCATAAATTATTGTATTTATTGGAATTTGATAGTAGTCTACTTGTATCTGTTTGATACAAGTAGACACTAACTTAAATTGATATACTCTCTTGAATTTTCATTAACTACGAGTATATTTAGGTCTATTTACCCTTTTTTCGTGACATAGAGCCATTTAATTGCACAAAAAATAGTAGGTACCTGACTGAGACCGAGCTTTGCTCAGTGCTTTAGTGGAACGATAAAATAATTAAAAATAAATAAAAATATAAAAATGAAAAAGAAATAATAAGAATCATAAAAATATTTATCTTACCGAGTTCAAACTGCTTGCTTAAAAATGCGCAGTTTCCAGGGATAAGACCTAGCTAGATCTATTTTTCTCTCTCAAAACTCCCTGCATACTAATTTCATGGTAATACTTGTAGCCGTTGTCGAGATACCGATTTAAATATATTTTATACTACAAGATCCGTTTAACCCATTTACCGCCAAATTAAAGGCAGGAAAGTAAAATGAATAAAATGTACATTTTCGTATTTAACATAAACCACATAAACACAATAATAATCAAAAATCTCAAAAAAAATAATCCTCCCCCCTACAGCGGGGTGCACTCATTTGTGTACAATGGCGCCTTATGGGTGCAAACAATTTACTGTAATTTTTGTAAAAAATATATTTCTTATCATTATTTTAGTATCTATATAGATTGTTTTAAAGAAATAAAACACTTTTCAATTGATTCCAAAGCTTTAAGAAGTAAATGAATCATATTTTAAGTAAAATTTGTACTGAAATTAATCGATCTCATACATTAAAATTGAAAAAAAAATCGAAAAGCGTGCTAGCAGTGGAGGCCATGTGGCTCTCGTCAGGGTACAGGAACTCCGGCTGCATCCTCGGCACTATGTTCGGGTCGAAGTTGAGATACGGTGAGACACTTGCGCTCGCCTGTTTGTTTTTCTCTTCATTCCTATTAATTGGCAGTATTTCTCCGAATATCGACATTTTGGATTTACTGTTCACTAAATGGTTTAATCTAAAGCACTACTTGGAAATTAATATTTTTACCACTTCCTTTGACGTGTACCTTAACTCATGGCACATGAGAGCTAGGCTTTTGGACAAGCTTACTATTATGTGTATGTCAAAAACCTACCTTCTTTTGCGAAAATGTATTGATTTGTCTAAGAAAAAATCAAAATTCGGTAGTTTTATTGCCAACACCTATCTAGTATTATTAAATAACATTTGTTACAGCTTATGTTAGTCATTTTTTATTATAAATTACAAAATTATATAAAAAATAACAAAATTTATTTAAAAAAATTGCTGTACGTATTCGGCCGTTGTACTCAATTGGGTACGGCAGAGTATTACAAACAATATACTTGCAGATATAAGTTTGAAAGCTATCAATTTATGTTTATTTTACGGATTCAGATGTATTTTATAAATTTAAATAGTGAAATTAACATATATTTAAAAATTAGGTACCGAAAAATACGACACAGTAAACTTACACGTGCAAGCTCCAAATCTATGAACTTTGTTTGTGGCTAGTGACAATAATTATAAATTGATTCCTGTTTTTTTGTTAAAGTTTAAGTAAAAAATTATCCTTTTATCAGGCAACTTGTAAATAATCACTCTAATTATGAACAATTTTGTTCTACACTTCAATTTGTAGGTGTACCCAATTGCGTACGGCGGCGGTAAATGGGTTAAAGTACCTACATATAAGATAACAAGGATAATTCAATATCCAGTGACTATGAATTCGAGAACCCCAAAGTATATTGATAGTTTACCTGTTTGATAGAGACTTCTTCTTGTCCATAGGTTTCGGCAACAACGAAGTCCAGGGAGTGTCCCATCGGGTTCAGTAGCTCTTTGTTGACTTCGTCCACGGCCATAGAGATAGCACCTGTTCAAAGTATCCAGATTAATTTTAAAGTAACGTGGTTATATAAAAGAGTAGACAGATTTTATTTAATTAATCGTTTCTTTAAAATGAATCTTTTTATTGAAATTATTTCTTAGAATAATTAATTTACGAGTTATGATGAAAAAAATATTTTTTTGAAAAATATTCCAACCATGCCGAAAGTTTTATAATTCGAAATCCAAGGCCACTGGCCAGTCAATGAATCTTCATAAAACTAAATACACTTTTTTGCCATCTTTAATTATACCTACAAAAACTTTTAACTATTTTGAGCTTTTAAATGTACAGTTAACAGTCCAACAGTGTTTATGAAGATTCATTGACTGACTCTGGATACCGAGATAAGTAATAGGTACAATTTTTACGCCTTACGGCACTACACTAAACGGCTCGGACACAATTTTATTCGCCAAATCCTATAAATCCCCAATGAACTCAAAAGCGTTATTACAAAATATTTTTTATGACGTGTTAAGAAATTTATATTTTAACTAATTGACGAAAGGTATAAAATACACTTGGATTTTTAATCGTGTATGAATATTTACAATATCTCTACAATTTGTAGTTTATAATATTGAGCTTTATTCGAAATGTAGATGCCTACCTACTACTTTTATTATTAATAGATGTAGATATCTATTAATAATAAAAGTAGTAGGCATTCAACAATTACCATTATGTACCTAAGTATATTATTCTTGACACAGTAAAAATAAGTTGTTTTTTATTATTGGAGAAACCATAACATTTATGTTTCATTTTTTTCTTTTTATTTTATTCCCCAAATATCAGAACTAACCGCACTATGAAAATATTAAAATTATACTAGGTATATTATATGTAGGTACCACGCCACAAAACCTAGCTAAACAAACAAGTGTTCTCGTTCTTTGAACCAGCACAACATTTTGTACTCTCTAGCTCTCCAGCCTAACAAACTCGTGTCTAAACTCTAGAAGAAAGGTCATTAGTGCTCGTGTGATCGAGGCCGGATTAGCGCAGTAATGCGGGCGCCGGGCTCTCACCACCTCTCGGCCCACTAGTCCGAACACCGATAAATCAATCAGCCCTCGCGCGCTGTTGCTTCACGATTAAACATAGGGTTAATTGCTGGTACAGTCGGTTAGATAGAATAAAGGTGGAACTCTCAAATGTTTCTTAAAATTTAAGGGTCCATAGTCGAGGCGTTCGTGCAAGTCCTTATAAATAAAGTCTAATTATAACTATATTTAATTTTTAACATACAGTACTAAAACAAAACAATAATAAGCGTCCGATGCATCCAAAACATTGGACTTACACCTCGTGACGAAACAATTCCGTTGGACGCACGAGACACGAGAATCTAATAAGAAGTCGCTATTAATTCACCGGCTTGTATGAATAAAGATGAACCTTAAATTGATAGACATAAAAAAAAAATGAAAAATTATAAAAATATTGGATTTTCATTATTTCATTCATATGGCGCTAAGCACATTAAAAACAAAGTATCATTGTTCTGTTTTTAATAGATATTTGTTTACGCGGCTTAGGTACTATTCTGTGAATCTCACGCTTCGCCACTGATGGGTTCCTAAAATCACAGACTTTTCTCTGTTTCTGGAGGGTAATTTGGCAACAAATTCAGAATATATTTATTAAAATTTTCATAATATTGCATGCCACCTTATTGTAAAGCTAGCATCGGCGGCAATTTTTCGAAATCGGCAAAAGCAACAAAATCGATTATTTGGCAACTAATTAGCAACAAATTCAGAATATATTTATTTTAATTTTCGCCGATTTTTCATAAAATTGCATGCCAGCGTATATTAAGCTAGCATTCGGCAAGAGCAATAAAATCGATTCTTTGGCAACTAATTAGCAACAAATTCAGAACATATTTATTTTAATTATCGTTGATTTTACATTGCCAGCTTTACGGACCTGGATGTCATCTACTCTTTCACGCAAACACTAATGGATTTCGATGAATTTTGGTATGGTAATAATAAATAATAATTTATGTTCTGAATTAAAAAATAGGCTATATATTTTATCCCGAAAAAGTAGTTTTATCGTGGGATATCCGATACAATGTTGACGCGGGCGAAGCTGCAGGAAAAAGCTAGTTAATATTATAATACGCAATTGTCCAAGCCTAGTCCTAAACTCGTCCACATGAGTTATTATTTCTCGAGAATTTGTGCAACCACTTCCAAAACTTCCAAAACTTTCTTGCATGTTGCTGCCAAAACTTCAATGCAATGCAGAATTTGGAGGCATCTAGGTTCTCTTGCTATTAAACTAGATATAATCTATAATACAAGGAAATAAGTATTAAGGTATAATAACGTTTTACGGTTTACCTGAAATAACACGACCGGGTCTCTGGTAGTTCATGTCGCCTACTTTTCTTTGTGATCCAGTCAGGTACCCAAGAGTGAATTTTTCACTCTTCGCTGTGCCGAGTGCAGCCAAAAATATGTACCATAATCTATGCCACTGTAAGAAAAAAACTATAATTACCTATCGAATGAATAATAATAACTGATTCCCCCCACCGATTTTCGGTGACGGTGGCCGGTTTCATTGAAACCAGGCCAGTTACGCAGGAGTAATTTTATAGTGCCCAAGTGTGTGCGCAGTAAACAAGAGCTCTCTCTCTTCCTTCACTCTCATAATCCAGTGGGACGGATAACCGACACGACTGACGAGAGATCGGGCGTAGGACCGACTTTTTACATGCCCATCCGACGCATGGATCATCTTTCTTGTCAGACAATCAGGTGATCAGCCTGCATTGTCCTACCCAAACTTGGAAACTACACTTTTTTTGTTGTTCCAATGCGGGAATCGAAGCCACAACCTCCGAGTCGAGAGCCAATGCTCTAACCACTAGACCACAGAGGCTGTTATCTACTTAATAATCATATAGGTAGGTACTAAATCATATTAGGTACGTGGTCGAAAGTGGGTACAAGGACTGGGTTCCGTAGTTTACGTCTTGGAACCTGAAAAAATTAATAATGGTAGTCCATGTGATGAACTTGATGGGAAAACTATAACCGTTATAACTTTGTTAATTCAAGAGTTATAGATGCCTAACTTGTGTAATGCACTTACTTGAAAAACTTCGTACAAAAATAACGAAATATATTAGTATAATGTTACGGAACCCTACGTACTCGAGTCCGACTCACACTTGACCGGTTTCTTACATTTTATTTTTGCTTGGAATTAAATAAAGATCAAGGACGAAGACTGAAGGTATAAGAATTAAAGCCGTAAAAAATAATAAGATCATTTCGTCAGTTTTCTCATGTTACATATTGGTAATCTATCTTTATGAATGACACCATAAAACAATACTAAAACCAATACTTCATTGGGCAATCCCATGAAAAAATAAACAAGTTATGACTTTTCGCCACCTATTCACTCCCCCCTGATGAGAGGGCAGTCAGTTTTATTACTTCCTACTACTAGTATCTAAGTATTATGTATTTAGATTATATTTTTTTATTTTTTATAACACTTTATGCAAATGTATAAAGGCAGGCTTAATGCCTTGTGGCATGAATACATCTCTGACTCAGTCATATAATTATCTTATTTATTGGTATTATACCTGCATACAATGCTATATGTAGGCGAAGACCATAGACCTTTCGCCTCATCCAAATTCATAACCCTATTGTTAAAATAAAGGAAGTAAACCCAAGTTACAATGAAGTCAATTCCTGGTTAAGCGCCAAGAAATCAAATGCCGTCTTTATGTCGCAATTTGCATGAACGATTGTCCAAAGGAGAATTGACTTAAGCCGTAAAAAACCTTTTAATTACGCCGGGAGTGTCGGGATGCAGACTTTTTTTAAATGTGCACAGGCACGAGATGATAAAAATACATTTACCTACTACTTTGTGAATCTTGAGAATACAATTTGTACTTTCTCTTGTTAAGTCTTGCTAGAAATGTTAAACTGACGGGATTTGCTGTTATGGTTTGGGACTTGGGTTCAAGTCTTATTTATAGGTTGTACACTTTACAGCAAAGAATACTTTACATCATAAATAATCATAGCTGGGCCTCTAGTCAAGATGCATTCGATAATTTCGACGGCGAACTTCGTAACCAAAAATGTATGGGATTTGACATACGTCAGCGTTAAGTGACATGTGGCTTACGATACCTTATGTCAAATCCCATACACTTTATTGTCGAACTTCGTCGTCGAAATCATCGAATGCATGTTGACTAGAGGCCGTACCTAAAGACAATGAAGTTAAAAAACCGTGAATATAAATTAAGATAGAAGTCATCAGTCGGATAAAAAAATTGATAACGCGATCGGAGGTCGCAACTTATTGGGTCGCGTGGCGCGGTGTGGGCTCGCGTGGCGTAGCGAGTGATTATCGACAAAGTATCAAAACGACTATACTTGTGCGCTGAATATAAACGCGGCCTGTTGCATATGTAAATTGTTATTCTCTTAGAACATGTAACAATGTAATAACACAAGGGACTTTTTACATCTCTGTCGAGAAAAAAGTATTTACGAAGGATAGGAATATATTTTCAATGCTACAAGTAATTTAAATACATCCATTAGAAAAGCCACACTCGTTCAAGTAATCGGATCAAATTGACTGTTTCGAAAATTGAGTTAAAACGAGCGGTGGGAAAATTGAAAAACGACAATAGTACCATGCCTACTGTGGGTTTAGTAGGAAAAAAAATACACTATAATGGTGTCTACAGATACTCGAACTTGTTCCGGAGACCATATCCGCGGACCGAATCCGGTGTCGCTACACACGCACGGATTTGGTGCGGCGGACACAATTGAAAGCTCGACACTCGTGTGTTCGATTTTCAGCTCTATTGTATTGCACAGAGTTCTATTTACAGTTCTGTTTTTAGGGTTCCGTAATACTTAAGGAACCCTTGTAGTTTCGCTCTGTCCGTCTGTCTGTCTGTCTGCCTGTCTGTCTGTCTGTCTGTCCGCGCCTCTAGCTCCTGTAATTACGAATATAAATTGATGAAATTTGGTGCAGTTATAGATTGTGTATAGATCACGGTTTCGGGATCATAAAAAAATAATAATTTTATATTTTAGGGGTGGCTCTCCATACATGTGAAGTGGGGATGAAAAATATTTTTTCACTCTACCCCATCGTGTGGGGTATCGTAGAATAGGTCTTTTAAAATAAAGGCAAGGTTTCATACGCCCTTTTTTATAAAATTAAATAAAGTTGACCATTTTCGAGTAATCGGCCTCCAAAGTAGTTTGTAAGTTGGTCCCCCCCCCCTAGCATTTTTAAACTATAGGAGATAGAAACATGCAAATTTCTATGCTGATAGATCATGCTAAAAACTCTTTAGGAAAATTATTGTGAACTAAATCGGACAGTAACTTTTGGAGTAATTAAAAAAAAAGGATATTACGCGTTTATAGTTACGGAACCCTCCTTAGACATGTCCTGACATGCTCTTGGTTAGGTTATTTAACGAAGTCGATGATATCCGCAATTCATATTGATAACGTGTATTGATACCAACTCTCAAAAATATTTATCTCCAAACTTAACCCCTGATAAGTTATACTATTTACAGTTTTAAGAGATAATAAGCCAGAAAGAAAGGTTATGTGTTTAACATAAAGACTTACACGTAAATAACATAAAACTAACGTAGTCTGATTTTACTTCCTATAAATTTTCAAATCCCGGGCTTTATCCTACTAATATTATAGATGTGAAAGTTTGTGAGGATGGATGGATATTATCCCCTCTAGAAAAATCCCCGTAGATATTTTTCCCTAATTTTTGGGGGGGAATCTCTAAGTTGGCAACGATAAGATCGTTGTTCTCCCCAAACGCCGAACTGCTCTACACACACTCGAATTTGGTACGGTCCGTGGTCCGGTGGTCCGTACCAAATTCGTGTGTCTGTAGATACCATAATAGATAACGTATTCGTAACATTTGTATGAAAATTATGACAGTGCCCAGACAATTGACATTGATCGATTACGTTAAGAATACCTACGTGCTTGTCCAACGCGTAGCAATTAAGTGTGCTCTACATTAAAAAAAACGCTTTTACGTTAATGAATAAAAATCCCATAATAAAAAGGTGCAAAGGATTATTAATGTTTGCGTGAAACCTAGAAGGTCGATTCTGCCAATTAAATCCTTCAATAATACAGTTACGATCCAGATCCGATTTAAGTAAAAACTGCAAAATGTTATTCTCATAAACATCAAACCCAATGGGAACTAAAACCGTTTTGATTGGTCCAAAGTCCGAAAATCAGTTTATGATATCAAGACGATTAATTTATAGTTCAATTAAAGTAAAATGAAAGTCTAAGTTAATTACGAGAATTTGGGGTTCAAGCTTTAAAGACATTACACGAAAAAATCATACAATTGATGATGTTTTAAGATAATTTGTATCAACAAAGTCCCTAAGTAAATGAAAATTTCGCAAGACGTAATGAATGATTAATGATACCGTAACAGATTGCCCGGACGAAGTTTACAAAGATATTATTTTTATTTCGTTCAAGTTGTTTGAACTTCTTACTTCCACTGCAGGTGGTGTCTACAAAGTTCAAATTAAACTTTCTGCTCTTAATGTATGATCTAGACTCTAGAAAGTAACATTAGTACCTACACCGATTAGAAACATATTAGGACAAATAGGTAAGGTTCGTAAAATACGGCAATGCCAGCTACTAACTGATTAGCTAGTTAGTAGGCTCTGTACCTACTGAAACAAACCAACCTGAAAATGATATTTACTCGTATATAGGCACTACACAAGGGAAAAAGAGAAAATCTTACCTAAAACATTCAATATTTTGTAAATGTTTATATTTACAAAATATTAAATGTTTCTAGGTATAATAATAATGAAAATTGAAATGCAAGTAAAATAAATAAAAAATGACTTTATTATTTTTTTGTTGGACTGAAAAGAAAAGTAATGAAGAAGTTTTGGAATTAGTTAATGAGAAGAGAGAGATATTAAAGACCATCGAGAACTGAAGAGGAAAGATGTTAGGACACTTGATACGGCACGACAGCTGTATTAGAGGAATAATTGGAGGGAAGGTAGAAGGTAGAAGAAAACGTGGAAGGCCGAGAAGAACTTTTATGGACCAGGTGAAGGAGAAAGTGATGGTTGTGTCGTATCAGGAGGTCAAGAGAAGGGCGGAGTGCAGAGAGGAATGGAGAAAGCTCCACCGACATGAGCGAAGCTCTTAAATTAGAATGAATAGTAATTTTTTGTATTCAGGGTTTTATTTTATTTGTTAGTTTTTTTTACGTGTTAGTAAAAAATTTAATTAAATCAAAAGGCATAAAATCACTTTTTTGTAGGACAGTGTAATATGTAATGCCTATGTATGTAACGAAAGTTTAGGAAAATTGTTCACTTAGGAACTAGGCAAAACATACATACATAATAATTATATAAAGGCTGTAAATTACGATTTTGTGTTAAGCTTAAAAATTTCAATTCCTTTTCTTTGGATGTTAACAAGGCGTACGTCTACCTACTTTAGAATAGCTTTTAGTAAAACTTGATGCGCTTTTAAGAAATTTATTCATATTCTTATCTTCACCGTCTTAGCAATTTCTTCCAATCAAAAAACAAGCATTCTTTAAAACGAAAGAAATACATTTTAGCGATATTAAAATCAACTGTGGAGTAGTAGAAACCTACCATGATTAGGTAAATCGTAAAATTAAAATTGATTTAATTTTCGGTCAGGCTTTTCATTTTTCATCAGTCACATATGACTAGGGAATAAATAGTAAAAATAATTAAAAGGGAATTGCAATAAAATATAAATTATATTCTTTAATTAATATTTATCTGTCGGTTATTTAGCACCAATATAGAGCCTTCAGATTAAAAAAAATGTATATTAAAAGAGAAGGCTCTTAGACACATTTTTTGATCTCTTTCGTTTAGAGATAGATGGACATATGGATGCCAATTAAGCTCCTTTGTAAGACACCAAGTATTTCAGAAATTGGCAATTTTACCATTTATACTTTATAGTTAAAACAGTAGCGCCATGTTACCATGAACGGATTTTATGACGTTTCGACCGATCAGTACCCCAAGCAGGAACATTTTGCGTTATCGTTACGTGTACGTAAGCGAGAAATATTGTATGAAAACCATGAAAGCGCCTCTAGCGGACGTAAAAGTAACTAAAATTTGCATACAAAATTTCTCATATTTACCGTTTACGTACACGTAACGATACCGCAAAATGTTCCTGCTTGGGGTACAGAGCGCGTTTCACGTTGGTTTAACGTTCATAAAAACACCTTTTGAGAGTTTTAGCGTGTCGCGACTTGATTGTAATTGTATTAATGCAAGTTTTATTTAGCAGAATTTCCCTTCAGCACAACGTCTGTCAGGTCAGCTAGTTAATTTATACTGAATTAAATGTTATTTTAATATCGTGTCACGTCTACTTTTTGACTTGTCATGTATCACTTACTAAGTACTCGTAATTGATGATAACTTTCACAATAATGTAAGTGGCGTTATCGCACTGTACAATGTATAATATGGACCTGTTAAACAAGTTTGGCCTCTCGCCTCTTTTGGGCATATCGTTGCAAAAACTTTTTGTTAGCCACTTTTTACTCCAATTAAACTCATTAACGTGACAATTGAATTTAATTTTGTCAAAACATAATTAGCGGACTCATTTTAAACATCGTACTTATTTTATATTTTGTTCGTAAATACTTTTGTAAAGACGTTTACAGGCATTTTTAAATGCGGCTTGACGAACTATCTTACTACAAGACGTACCGTACGTCTTTTTTTCCGGAAAAATCTAGGGCTAGAAAATAACCCTTAGTCATAATCATAAATCTATAACTTAAGTTACAATTTTTATTATATTTTGAAGAGAACATTAGGTACGGTACCTACTTAATTAGTTTTAAACTCGCAAGTGCAATTCGGAACTTTCTCTAGGCGAGGACATTGACGGTCGTTTGATAAAAATAGCGATACATGTGTATATTTATGTAACTATAACCGGGTTAAGCCCAGTCGTTTAGTTTAATAGACTATACAACTAACACACGTGCCCTGCAAGGGGAGGTAAGTAATTATTTATTAACAGAATTTTATACAAGTGTGTTCTGCACTTTGGCTAATTTTCTACCCTTTTTTTTTGAACATTGCCTAACAATTGTTTCAAACAATTATTATTATAACCTATTTGTCGTTTAAAATATTATGCATATATAATCGATGAGAGATCCGGTGTACCAGTGTACTTTTGGATCTTATTGCCATAGAAATAAGATTGCAATGTGGCACACAAGATCTGTGGTATGGTATCGATATGTCATCGAAATAGTGCTATTGGCACGTAGATACAATATAGCAATAATTAACAGATACAATCAATACAATACAACACGAGATTAATTTCAATTTCGGAGATGTGGCAGGTGGCTTGCACAAAATTAAAATCGAAGACAAGAGTAGGTAACTAATCACGGTTTAGATATTCTGTAACTTTGTTAAGTTAAATAAATAATTATATATAACAATAAGGCAAAAACTTAGACCTAAGTATTTTGTAGTAACGAACACAGAATGTGAAATTTTTCTCAGACTCAAAATCATCGTACGAACTACGAAGCTTTCAAAACTCGGTCGAGGAAAACTTGTAGGTTTTATCGGACATTTATTATTCAATATATTTGGAAGTCGTGATGACAATTTACCCTCAGGGTATAAATGTTTGTGTCGTAATTTCGTTCGACAGATCGACAACTTTATGAGTTCTCTGAATCTTTTTAGAAAATCGACGCAATGTTATTTTTTTATTATCTTTCTGTCTATTTTAGTTTAAAATAACTTAGTAAATATATATTATATATTTCCATTATGTAGATAATCTAGACTAATATTTTAAATGCGAAAGTGTGTCTATTTGTCTGTCTGTCACGCTTTAATCGCTGAACCAATTTTGATGAAATTTGGTATAGACATACTTTGAGTCCTGGGAAAGGACATAGGATACTTTTTATCCCGAAAAAGTACAGTGTTCCCGAGGGATACTGTATTTACGCGGGTGGAGCCGCGGACAACAGCTAGTATGTTATAAGCTTTCCTGGAGGTTGGGAAAAAAGTGAACAGAAGTCTTTAAATTATTGTACGACGGCTTTTATCTACATTTTGCCAAATAAAAAGCTAACTCTGACTTCTATTTCATTTAAACGATTTTATATAACATGAAAATAATGAAAACTTTGTAAAAGTTACAAGGAAAAATTATTCCATTAATGAAATGACGATAAAGCCTGCTTAACGCTGAGTTGAGGAAAAATTTCTTAGCATGGATGTCAGGTTGTTTCTTAAACAAGCACATTTGAATTGAGAAAGGATACTCGGAATTCTACTATGAAAATTAGGCAACCAATGATAATATAAGGGTACCTAGATGTGAGGGTGGCGTCAGCGCTGGGCCAACTCCTTCCGAATATAGGAGGGCCCAGCGAGGCCTGCAGGCGGCTATACTCCGGAGTCTGTCGGAGTGTAGCTCTGTACGTTGCCCCCATCTGGGCGGATTCCCTCACTGCTCGCAATAAGGCCCAGCTGCGAAGAGCGCAGCGGGTCATAGCAGTGAGAGTAATCAGGGGCTACCGTACAGTCTCCTGGGTGGCAGCTATTGCCCTGGCGGGGGAACCGCCGTGGGAGCTCACGACAAGGGTCCTTGCCGAGACGGACCTCCTCATGTCAGAGAGGAGGTCACATGGCGAGGTCCCTTCGTGGGAGGATTCCAAAGGCTGGGAGAGCAGTGGTTGCTGCGAAGGTGGGGTGAGGTCCTGGAGCAGTCGCCGTACGGCCAACATACGGCCGCGGCACTGCGTCCAGTCCTTGCGGCGTGGATGCGTCGCATGCGGAAACCCCTCACCTTCCGCCTTACACAGGTACTCACCGGGCATGGCTGCTTCGGTGTGTACCTGTGTAAGGTCGCCAGGAGGGAGCCAACGCCAGCCTGCCACCAATGTGGCGCTGCGGAGGACACGGCCCAGCAGACCTTAGAGGTGTGCGACAGATGGGCCGTGCAGCGCCACGATCGATGGCAGTGCTTGGGCGGGACCTCTCGCTCTCGAGTGTGGTGCGCTGCATGCTCGAGAGCGATGAGGCCTGGCAGGCGGCGGTCTCTTTCTGCGAAGCCGTCATTTCGCAGAAAGAGGCCGCGGAGCGGGACAGAGAGAACGATCCATCCTCTGTCCCGCTCCGCCGGCGTAGGACGGGAGCGAGGAGGCGTCGCTATGCGAACCTCCTCCAATAGTCTCCTGTCCAACCGGGGCTCCGGGAGAGGATGGGAACCTCCCCGGCTTAGCTAGTCCCGGCGCCGAGGGGGACACTCCAGGTTGTCGAAGTGGCCCCTAATTGTGGTGGAAGTCCGATCCCTATAGAGGTTGACCGGTCGGTCGCAGGGGGTGTCCTGTGTTAGACAGATCCGGGACACTTCCCATTAAAGCGGCCGATGGCAATCCGCAGGTTCAGTTTTAGTGGGTAAACCGGCGAGTCGCGTCGGGAGTCCCACATATCCCCGGGATACCCCTCCCGGGGAAGGCGTAACGACCTTTCCCTGCGATATCAAAAAAAAAAATTCAGATCCATTGAGAAATTTCTCAATTTCTCAATGGATCTGAATTAAAATAATGAGGGAAAATGACATATGAATAAAAATAATTGTACAATCTAATAGGGTAAAAACCGAATAACTTGCCTTGGTGGGACACTTGCCTCGGTTCTGAATTTGCTACGTTACGAATGTTTTTTTGCGATAGACTTTGATTATGATTGGAAGTTCCTTCCCTGAAGACATTTATTCCTTAAAAATCATTATTGTAGAGTGCGCCGTTTTGTCTATGTGAGCAAAAATATTTCACGGTGAGACTTAGACGGACGTTAAATACGGATTATACTGGCAAGTCAATTCTATGTAATATTTTTAGTAGCGTAAACGTTAGTGATTATTATTTGAAATTGATGAAAGAACTCGCGTACCCAAATGATAGTGATGATGACGATCTGGGGGATGTTGATAATGATGATGATGATTAGAAAAAGAGCAAAGTACCAACATCGCGAAGGGTAACTGCATTGACTCCTGTGTAGGCCACCGACGAGACAATTAGACGAGTCCAGTATTTTTTTGTAACGTTGTATGTATAAGAGGTTAAGTTACTGTGTTTCTTACTTTCTACTGTAGAAAAGCTTTAATTTATTTTGTAAGTAGTAAAGGCAAGTATTCGTATCAAAAAGGATAGTCGCCCTTATCTTTTTAGAGGATAGTCGCCCCTAGAGCTGCTCTAGGAGCAACTACCCGCACCTAAATAAGCCTATACATTCCAAAACAAGTAAGAACAAATTTATTTTATTGTTTGTTTTCAAACTTTTGCAGTGATCATAACTATAAAAATATAGTTCTAACTAAAACAGTATTCCATTATTTAAACAAGTAAAGACACATTTATTTTATTATTTGTTTCAAAAAAAGTAGTAGTAATCATAACTATAAAATATAGTTATAACTAAAATAAATATTAGATTGTTTAATTAGAAAATTACGAAGTAAAAAACAAACGAATGTCATACATGACCTACGCTAGGCAATAAGTAATATCCCCCGATGCATTTGTAACGTTATGCGACTATCCGCTATAGGAGGCAACTATCCTCTTATTTAGAGGTCCAGTGAAAATGGACTTACTCAAAACTCGTATTAATTAGGCTTACAAAAATTAGTTTTTATAAAAGATTAAAGACCTACCTTTGGATGAACACGTAGAATTATTCTTAATTTGTATAATTTTACTAACAGCAATGATTTTTTTAAAAGTAGGGCAACTATCCGGCTTTTACTCTAGTACTTATGTTTGTGGACACCACTTTTTTAAACAGCGGGTCAAAAACGACCAATGTCTTTAACAACATAATTATTATAATTAGACAATATACGTAGGTATCTACTTCATTTTAATTTATGATAACTTTTCGAGCCTTCAAGTGGCACAAGTCCTTTAGTTTATGGCACTTGTTACTTATCAGTTGTACCTACCAATTATCTAGTTAGGTACCTGTTAGATAATTCTTATAAATATGTATTACCATATTTAAAAAACCGAAGTCTACCTTTCCTGGAATATAAGGTACGGTAACAATCAATTACGGATATTTTGGCCATAAGATCTATTGCTTACGTAAGGACGTTTAAGCAGAAAAATAATGGTCATACTTACTAGAAAAAAAATTTTTTCTTTATATGAGCGAGTTCGCGTTTTGCGGAGAGTCGCCCATACTGGATACATGAGATGATTTTTTACTTTGAGTATGACAATTACTTTTTTGCCTAAACGTCTTTACATGAGCAGTGATACTTCGGGCACATGATGTGCCCGAAGTATCCGAAATTGACTTTCGGAGACATTACATATGTGCATAATAGTTCAAATGTGTTATGTATAGTAGTAGGTATTAGCCGTATGTCTACGACCGAAGTCACGGACACCAACCTATTACGTGAATGCAAATTATTGAGTAGTTTAGTTTCCAATAGGCGATAACAGCTAATGTTGATAGTACGCGCGGCATTGACACAGTTGTCTCGTCTGTGGCCCACACAGGATTCAGTGCAGTTACCCTTCGCGATGTTGGTACTTTGCTCTTTTTCTGATCATCATCATCATCATTATCAACATCCCTCAGATCGTCATCATTGCTATCATTGGGGTACGCGGGTACTTTCATCAAATTCAAATTATAATCACTAACGTTTCAATAACTACAGCAAATGCCTCTCTAAATATGTATATGTGATACTGATGCTTTTGCCCGAGGCTCCGTTCGCGTAAATACTATATCCCACGGGAACACTACTTTTTCAGGATAAAATATAGCTTACGTTGTAAATTGTAATCTAGAGCCTAAATTACTACCATACCAAATTTCATCAAAATTCGTTCAGTACCTTTTGCGTGAAAGAGTAACAAACATTCACCCATCCATACATCCATCCATCCTCACAAACTTTCACATTTATAATAATAGTAGGACAGCTGTAGTCTACCGCGAGCCTACTGTGGATTATTTCACTTCTATCATTAATCAAAGGCCTTAACTAAGGCATCCCAGTCAGTTTTTTATAGGCTTAAATGCATTATATTGATCGAAGCTTAAAGTGTGCCGAAAATCACAATATTAAAAAAAGGCCATCTGCCTGATTCATATGACACATCCTTACTAATATTATGAACGCCAAAGTTTGTAGGAATGGGTGTTTGTTACTCATTCACGCAATAACTGCTGAACGGATTTTAATTAAATTTGGTATGGTAGTTGTTTAGATTATATCTAATATATAGTACCTAACAACGGAGTAAAAGTTACGTTTAAAGGTAAGACGAAAGTTAAAGGTCATAAATTTCCGATAGGCCATTTCCCTTTTATATGATAACGAATTCGAGACGAACTCAGCTCTTCTTTATACTTACTTGCCTATAACCCTCAAACATCTAAAACGGGAAGAAAAAACCGTTTTCATCTCGTTTATATTAGGTTTGTTATGGTTAAATTATACCTACTTTTACGTGAAATATGCAAATGATTCATACCCGGGTGAATCTCAAAAACAGCTGACTTCTGTTAAGAATAATGACGGAAGGTTTTTGAGTAGGTACGCGAAATTTTACTGTCTGGCAGCCAATATTTTACATAGAATGTCTATAAATTACACAAGGTGTTGTAATAATTATGGATAGTCCAAAATCAAAGGACGATCAAATTCCGTGTAGAGTTAAAAAATCTACCGTCATTATCTTCAACGGAAGTCAGCTGTTTCGGAGATTCACCCACCCCGTCAACGATAACAAACGGTCGCGAATACACGAGTTCGGATGAAACGTGGATAAAACGCATATGGCGTGCTCTCTCAATTCGTATGTAACTCATGCGTGTGGGTGAAAATCATTTCACTGGGTGCTTTTGTATTCACGTCGCCTACACCCGCAGTGACTGGGTGAACCCGCATCGTATCCCGGCGCCCGCGCAGCCTTCGCCGCCTGATACATATTAATGTAAGTACGGGTGATGTAATCAAATCATCTATTTTAAATTCTATTTAATGACATTGTTCGATCGAGACATGATCTGGAGACGGATAATCGGAGTAATACTCGCTGTTCCCACGGTAAGGACGACCATAGTTAAAAGTCTGCTATTTGCCAATTTTAAATCTCAATATTAACAGTTTTTTCTAATGTAAACTGTTATGAATTTGTGTTACAGAAACACAAAACGTTTTGAAAACCTCCTTCAGAAGTAAAAAAAAATATGGTTACTTGCGAAAGCTTCTCGAAATTTAAGCTTTCAAGAGGCTAGGAATTACATAGGTAATTTTATCAGCCTATTCCGATAAATTCTCAACTTCTGAAAAATAACCTTCTAAAACGTGTCAAGCTTTCGGCGGTCCTATTATCTAGATTCTAGAGGGTAGAGGAATTTTAAAGGAAAAGTTTCGGAGCTAAGCGAGCTTTATAACTTTACGAGTAACTAATTTACCTAGTAGCTACTTTGCTGACAAGACGTTTCGACGTTCCTAAATTTTATACCGAAGAAAATAATACAAATTAGTTTATGAAAAGTTTTACAGTATTCCTTTTTGTGCATAATTTTTTTTTTTGCTTTATTTACGATATTATGAAGCTTGTAGTAAATTACATTTTATAAATTAGTCTCGAAAATTCCTTTACCATTATGCCGTTGCGGTTGCAGGGAAATTCGTAGACAGTCGTCTAGTGCACTACGTACCTGTGATCGGTGTTGGTATTGTCTATTGAGTTTATTTACGGAGGCGGTTTTAAATCGGCGGTTCTCAAATGGGGCCATTTTGACATTTGAAGTATGATGAAATCAAGATGGCGTAGGGTATAACTTTTCTTGTTTGAAGATTTTTTTTGCTAAATGTACGTCATACCCTATCTTTAGTATTGAAATCTTTGGTGTAGGATGTATTTACCTACTCGTAGAATGTATTTCCCTATCTTACAAAGTTATACATGCAATGTAACTAAGATGAGATAGATTTGATGGCATGTTTGGAATATCCATAGGCTTTACCTACTTATATTAATCCATACTATATACTATATACTATTATACTATACTTATACTATATACTATATACTATATATACTATATATACTATAATATTATAAATGCGAAAGTGTGTCTGTCTGTCTGTCTGTTACCTCTTCACGCTTTAACCGCTGAACCGATTTTGATGAAATTTGGTACAGAGATACTTTGAGTCCTGGGAAAGGACATAGGATACTTTTTGTCCCAAAAATTTGCGGTGTTCCCGAGGGATAATGTATTATTATTGTGTGTACTTTGACTGTCTTTTACTGCTAAACGGTTGAATTGATTTTAATGAAATTTGGTATGGTAGTGGTTTATGCTTTGGACAAACGCGCAGTGTACTTTTTATCCCAAAAATATACAGTGTGCCCGAGGGATAATGTATTATTTTGTGTACTTTGACTGTCTTTTACTGCTAAAAGGTTGAATTGATTTGAATGAAATTTTGTATGGTAGTTGTTTACGCTTTGGACAAACGTGCAGTCTACTTTTTATCCCAAAAAGATATATAATAGTGTTCCCGAGGGATAATGTACTATTGTGTATATTTTTTTAACGTCTTTCATAGCTTAAGAGTTTAAACCGTTTAAATGAAATATGGTATGATAGTGCTTCGGACAAACAATTAGTAATTAAATAGAGAACGTAAGATAAGGAAGATACAGATTTAACTTAGAGTACAGTCGGGAGTGGCCAAAAAACCTCATTTCTCGCGGGCGGAGCCGCGGGCAAAAGCTAGTGTTTAGATAAAATAACTCTCTAAAACGTCTCACTAACACCAAGCAATAAACATATTTTTATTTTATTTTCTTTATTATAATACCAACAGCGTATTACATAAAAAAAATTAACACTAAGCAATTAACAATTAATATGGCCAATAACAGGTATTACAGATCTAAACAGAGTGTACAGACGTGTAGCTAAATAGAAAGTTTGAAAGAAAAAAAAACATAGTTTGATAGATGTTCAGTGTTCTGAATAGCGATACGATTAAAAGTTGGTGTAAAATGTGTTGTGAAACTAATGTGAAACGTTTGAAAAATTTCCAACTTTGTTTCAAAGTTCAAAACATATTTTATTAAATACTAGCTGACCGACGTTGGGTCGGCCGAAGATAAAAGTTTCATTGCAAGAGCGGCGCCGCGCCGTGCAGTGCAGCGCAGTGCAACTAGAAGTTCCAACTTTTGCAACGAAACATGTATCTTCTTGGGTACAGTGTAGTGAATAAAGTTCTATTTTAATCACTTTTTTAAGCATTTGATATGGAGTAAACTACCTATCCGATGCAGACCACGGCGGACTCAATAGTCCTACTATCCTATATTACAAATGTAAAAGTTTGTAAGGATGGATGGATGTATGGATGGACGGATGATAGTTACTCCGTCACGCAAAAACTATGATGAAATTTGGTACGGTGGTAGTTTAAGCTCTAGATTAAAACATAGGATACTTCTTATCCCGAAATAGTATAGTAATCCCTTGGGATACTGTATTTACGCGAACGGAGCCGCGGGCAACAGCTAGTACTTAATATGTTCGCCGGACTACTCTATACAGACGGTCTGATTTGGTTCAGAAGCATCCGAGCGTCTTGTAGCACTATAATTAGGGCTCCTAATTATTAGGAGGCTTCCTCGAACAAAACGGCGAGGGGTGCGTCAACGGCGCAGCAGCGGCGATGCACCGCTTGACTCTTGTGTTCGAGGCAGCGGCCTTAGACCTTGTTGATAGCCGCTAGAGCAACGATAAGCTCGCGTGTCGAACTGTGACACAAGGCCTTTTTCCAACTATTATTACATTTCCATTGTCCTTTGCAACGTCTCCTCTCTAGCAGCAGATTCCTATAAATATATTTTATTTTAGTCACGTTTTTTCCTTATAGGGAATTATAAATTCATAATTTATAGAATCAGCACTAAGTATTTGATTTGAAACAGAATATTTAACTAGGAACTAGACAACTGACATGTAAACTAATTATGTACTTAGTTGGTACTTTATCTTTATAGTATATTATAAAGCTGAAGAGTTTGTTTGTTTGAACGCGCTATTCTCAGGAACTACTGGTTCGAATTGAAAATTTTGTGTTGGATAGTCCATTTATCGAGGAAGGCTATAAACCATCACGCTGCGACTAATAGGAGCGAAGAATCAGGGGAAAATGTGGAAAAAACGGGGAAAATTATTCATCTTTGAGGGTTTCCATTGTATATTTGAACGCGCTCTCAGGAACTGCTAAAAAATATTTTTATGTTGGATAGTCCATTTGTCGAGGAAGGCTTTAAGCTATACCTATAAAATTAAGCTGCTACCAATAGGAGCGAAGCATCAGTGAAAAATTTTGCAAAATCGGGGAAAATTATTCATATTTGAGGGCTTTCGTTGCGTGCGCTGCGTAAACGGTTCAAGTTACCCAAAAAATATGTATGAAAGAATTATTCCTCTTTATATTATCTAAAAAATGTCCGCGATAATATATGCCTATATTTCAAGATTGACTCACTATAACCCTTTTTATGGTAATCAAATTTGGTCGAAATTAATCATCAGTTGACGCGGACGAAGTCGCGGGCAACAGCTTATAATATAAATCGATTTATTATATTATTTTACTGTTTTATAAAATTTGTAATTTTATTTAATGTCTATTTGTTCTACTATAGTAAATGTAGTTCTATCTGCCAAGTGCCTTATTTGATCGGTGTGTTTTAACTCAAACCAGTGTCGGTTAACATTTCTAGAGTCTGAACATCAAAGAGAGACAGAAAGAATTTCAGCTAGTATATTTACATAAAAAACACGTAAAAACGAAGTTCATTTCCCTTTATAAGTATTAATATTATATTTCAGTATTTTCATTGACAAAACGTTAACACGCGTTTATTCAATAAAACAAGTAGGCATGTTCGCGTAAAGTAATTGCATTAGGTATCTAATTTTTATGCTTATGTAAAGCTTTTGTCACTCTTAAAAATTATTTGGTGCAAAATTGCTATAAGTCAAAGAAGGCCATGGTAGCCAAACTAATCTACACTAATATTATAAAGAGGAAATATTTGTTTGTTTGCATTTAATAGGCCTCGAAACTACTGGCCCGATTTTTTATGGGCACAAATAAGTGCCCAGACCACGTGGAAGAATATAGGCTACTTTTTATCATGGGAAAATGTACGGTTACCGTGGGTTATTCTTTTGCAAGTACGAAGTCGCGAGGAATATCTTGTTGCTAATAAACTTCTTTTACCGATTTTATCGCGGTCTTATTTCATTTTAGTTTATCCCGACGTTTCGACTACCTTACAGCAACCGTAGTCTTAACAGAGGGACAATTCTGCTAAATAAAACCTGCATTAATACAATTACCATCAAGTCCCGACACGCTAAAACTCTCAAACAGTGTTTTTATGAACGTTAAACCAACGTGAAACACGCTCTGATTGGTCGAAACGTCATAAAATCCGTTTATGGTAAATTGTCGCTACACTTTCAATTCAAACAAAGTAAAATGTCTACTTTAAATATTAGAATTAAGGTTCAGGTGTCCAATAATAATATGAACTAAGGTTATTCAAACTACCCGAAGATTTTTCAATAATAGATATATTTTGTATTCCGATTCACGCAGAAAGTGTTTACAGTATCTTGAAGCCGCGGTGTTATAGATTTAATTTTTATTTTATTTATCACTGGATCCATAAAATAGATACTAACGTTAATCATTACACTTCCTTTTACTTTGCCGTAGTCGGGGAAAAAGGAAGACAGATTTTCCTATTGTTGACTGATCTTACAGCCTGCAGACCAATGGAAGATCATACTTTCGTCACCTTCCATGGTCTTTCAATTTCAGTCTTTCAACAACTAGGTATAATTTTTTATAAAAACTTACCCGAGTACGTTAGTTAAATAGCCTTTGTTACCCGGGCTATCATTACGAATTTATTGACACCTAATTCGTTTTTATTGACACCTCATTCGTTAAAATCAGATCAGTAGTTTAGGCGCTGCGGCGGAACAAACATACCTACATATGTACATAGACTGTCAAAATAATTTCCTTTTGGCTTCGCCGTACCTAGTCGGGTAAAAATGTGCTCGTTAGTCGTAAAGCTTCTTTAATCCTACAAATTAGTAACAGATTGTTTTTTTCATTTACGGAAAGGCTACGGAAAAAACTATAATTTTTGCAGCCTCTATTTTTAACCGACTACGGCGAAGCCAGAATTAAGGGTAATGATTTTGGCAGTCTATGTATGTACAGTCTATGTTTTACAGGGTTATTTTTTCAGTCAATGACCAAACTTTCAGGAGTGAATAGTATACTCTTTAATATAAGCAACTTTTACTATGGCATATACTTTCATACTTGAAAAAAAAATCTGCTGTTTCCTACAAAAGGGCTATGGCATATATATTACTTTTGTAGGAAATAGCTGATTTTTTCCAGTAGCAAAGTTAATACCATACTAAAAGTTGTTTATATTGAAGAGTATATTCACTGTAAGTTTGGTCAGTGACTGAAAAAACATCCTGTCTATATGTTTGTTCCACCGTCGTCGCGCCTAAACTACCGGTCCGATTTTAAAAAATGTGGTGTCAATAGATTCTTTATAATAGCCCAGGTAGACTCTATAGTTAAATAGTCGGATTATATTTTTTTATAAAAATTGTAGTTATCGTAATGTATGAGTAATTGAGTACCTACCTATCAAATATAGTTTTTCTGTGAACAGATTTGTGTAAAATAAAAAATACTTTTTGCTTGCAACAAATCGCAAGTAAAAAGAAGGTAATTGTTCACAAGTGGGGCTCCACCTTGAAACGACTGCAAATTATTTTTTATTGCATATTTTCATTATAAAATAGTCTGTTAAGCAATATTAAGGTGGCGGAAGACAAAAAAAAATGTAAAAAAAATATATAAAAAACATGTCAACCTCAAAAATACCCAGCGTAAAATAATCTTTGTGTAGTTTTGGGTTAGGTTAGTTAGGTTAGAACTTTTTTATCTTGTTCAAAACGTCTTCGGAGTGGTAACACGGCCTCACAAAAACCTGGCGTGAAATAATGTTTATGTAGTTTTGGGTTAGGTTAGTTAGGTTAGAACTTTTTTATCTTGTTCAAAACGTCTTCGGAGTGGTAACACGGCCTCACAAAAACCTGGCGTGAAATAACGTTTATGTAGTTTTGGGTTAGGTTAGTTAGGTTAGAACTTTTTTATCACAAAAACCTGGCGTGAAATAACCTGTGTGTAGTTTTGGGTTAGGTTAGGTTAGAACTTTTTTATCACGTTAAAAACGTCTTATTTTTTTTTTACATTTTTTTTTGGTCTTCCGCCACCTTAATATTGCATAACAGACTGTTTTATAATGAAAATATGCAATAAAAGAAAAATTGCAGTCGTTTCAAGGTGGAGCCCCACTTGTGAATATTTACCAAAAAGAAAATACTTTTTGCTTGCAACAAATCGCAAATAAAAAAGTAGTTTGTAATAAAAAACCGGCCAAGTTTCAGTCGCACTCGCACATGAACACGAATAGTTCCGTACAAAACGGCAAAAATCACGTTTGTTGACTTGTATGGGACCGCCCATAAATATTTTTTTCATTCTGTTTTTAGTATTTGTTGTTATTAGTTATAACGGCAACAGAACTATATCATGTGAAAATTTCACTGGATATACCTGGTGACAGATGGACGGACGGACAGACGGACAAACAGACAGACAGCGAAGTCTCAGTAATAGAGTCCCGATTTTACTCTTTGGGTACAGAACACTAAAAAGCACAAAATGGATTTTTAGTTATTATATATGCTGTAATAGACAATAGTAAGGTTATCCCTTGATAACATTGAAAAGTTTGCTTGTTAATGATCTAATAAACTATGTCTCACCCATTTAAGGCATACATGCTAACTAATAAGCAACAATAATTATACAGATCTTACCATTGAGCATTTGCTGAGCGATACCATTTTTACTCTTTGACACACACTTACTAACAAAAAAACAAAAACATAGCTGTCACAGTTCAAGTAGATAATAATGGAGCGAACTGAAAACTTATTTTCCCGCCATCGCGAAAAGTTTCACGGGACTGAAGCTGCGAAGCGGCTTACGTCCGTCGACCGCCGGCGCTTGTACAGACTGGCTCAAAACGCACATTCTCACTATGCTTTAACTGACTTTTACGATTTTGTTGCGCTTATGCGTTTGTACATAATAAACTCCAGTAATTTGGTTAATTTTGCCACCTCATAATTTCATCAGCGTCAATTATTTTTCTGCCTAAACATCTTTACATAAGCAGTGGACCATGTGCCTGAAGTATCCGTAATTGATAAATTAATTTAACTAACGTTGCAGTAAGTACTAAGTATGTTACTTTGGGCGTGAAATGGATCGCTTCTGTTTAAACCAAGAAAAAATATATTTTTTATGTGTAATATCTTTTTTCTCGCTTTCTTGCAATTAGTGGGAGTGATTTCGTGAAATGGGACGGAAGTGTGTAACAGGGAGTCGCGGAATTTGATTTGACAAATGAGCAAACGTTGGTAGTGTTGGCCCGTGGCCGTCTGATTCGAATAAAATATTCGAGTAGGTAGGTATTTAGCTTTTTTAAGGTTCCGTACCTCGAAAGGAAAAAACGGAACCCTTATAGGATCACTTTGTTGTCCGTCCATCTGTCTGTCAAGACCCTTTTTCTCAGGAACGCGTGGAGATATCAAGCTGGAATTTATATCAAATAGTCAGGTCTACGGTCCCTTGGAGCTGTGAGAAAATCAAACTTCTAAGCCAACGCAATCAAAAGATACAGCCGTTTATGCCGCAAATTTCCGCAAATTTTCGACACTCGCAAACTCAAAACCTACAGGGTACTTCCCGTAAACTCAGAAGCTTGAAATTTGGTACGGAGCAACGTTTTATAGCACAGATAAAGGAAAACTTCCGAAAACCCATATTTTTTGTAACATCATATAATATTTTTTTAAAATAATTTAAAACTTACTACCCCTTTCCTCATGAACGCGGAGAGGTATTAAATTGAAATTCATATTAAATACTCAGGTCTATAATACCTTTAACCTGTAACAAAATCACTACAGGTTTGTTCGGAACCTTTGGTGCACGAGTCCTACTCGCACTTGGCTGGCTTTTCATTTAAATTTTTGACTACCTACTTCGCGAGCAGTCTGGACGGGGCATAACTTTTGAATATCCAACCATTGCAATTGGTTGGTTACTCAAACGACTACTATAGGGCTCGCTCGTTTTTTTTTTCTTTAACGTGAAAACCTCGTATACCTATTGCTGCGTTTTCGAACAAAAAAGTTATTAATTTAATAACTCGTAATTTACATTACTTCTGATGATGGCGTTTTAACATTAATTATTATTTTTAAACAAAAAATTTAACCGACTTCCAAAGTAAAAATTCACAAAAAAGTATGAAATAAAACTTATTTTCTAAATAATTCCCCTTTTAAATTTGGCAAAAATTTTAACTATTTCTGTAATCAATCTTCTTAATTTTGAAGTCGCTACCAGCCCAAACGATATCCTTCAATATTTTATATAACTCACGTTCATATTTGCTGGTACCGACTTCAAAATTAAGAAGATTGAGTAGAGAAATAGTCAAAATTGTAGCCAAATTTAAAAAAAAGGGGAATTATTTAGAAAATAAGTTTTATTTCATACTTTTTTGTGAATTTTTACTTTGGAAGTCGGTTTAATTTTTTGTTTAGAAATAATAATTTCACCCTTTTTAGTGATATATTTTGTTCAGTTATTATTAATACATCTTAAGAACGTCTAAAATAAATCGAGTGTATTAATTAAATACGCGCCAAGCTTACATAAGGTAGGTATTGTTAATAAGATGATGATGATAACTGTAAGTTACAAAGTGGCATATGCTTGCAGTTATTTAAACAATGCCGAAATTTCCAAACATGTATCTATAAGGAGTCAGGAGTTCTGTTCTGTACTTTTGGATCCAGGGTATACCTTGGAGCAAAATGTTACTTTTTGGTAACATATGCTTGGATTACTTTAGAAAAACTCAAAATCACCATATGTGTCCATATATATCTTTAAAGACTGAGGAGTTCTGTTCAGTGCTTTTGGATCCAGGGTATACCTTGGTACAACATCTTATTTTTTGGTAGCATATGCTTGTGTTACTCCAGTAAGAGTCAAAATCACTATATGTGTCGATATAACTTTCGAGGAGTTCCCTCGATTCCTCATGGATCGCATCATCAGATTTTCACTTTAGTGACTAAATTAGAATTATATCCTTTACAACAACAAAATAATTTTGCAAATAGGTTCATAAATAGCAGAGTAATGTTCAAAGATATCCATGTCGGTGTAAAATACTATGAGAAGTACCTTTTATACCATCATAATGTGATGATGTATGGTGTGATGATGGTGGTGATGATGATGATTACTTCTAATTGACATAGTGGCATATGCTTGCAGTTGTTTAAACAACGCCGAAATCCCCAAACATGTATCTATAATAGGGCTGCCATACGTCCCGGTACACCGGGACATGTCCCGGTTTGAAGCGTTGTGTCCCGGTGTCCCGGTCATCAAGTCATTTGTCCCGGTATGCACGCAAGCTACCCCTGTGTAGGTAAAAAGTACCACGTCTGTGATCGACGAGTTATCGGGAGCGGAGGCGAGCGCGCGTGACTGCGACTGCCTAAAAGAGTGATTTTCGATGATAACCCGCGTCCCGCGCCGCGCGCCTCCGCTTGAAGTTTAGTTTATTGCCAGTATTATGCTAAAAAGTCATGCCAAAAAGAAAGTGTTTGTTTTCTGACGATCATACTAAAGAGTAGTCATTCATTAAAAGAGGAAGAAATGATTATGTAGCCTTGTGTTCCATTTGCCGTAATGAATCCTGATTCAAATATCGTGACATAACAATCAACTGCAAGAACAAAGGCTACTGCTATCATTAAACACATTTTGGCTCCACACTCGATCGCGCAAATTAAAACAGAAGTCGAAAAAGTTCCTTTTTATGGTATTTCTACCGATTCTAGCAATCACAAAGCTTTTTATTTCCACTGCTGATACAATACTTTACGGAAAAAGAAGGATTGAAAATTAAATTACTAAAATTAAACTCATTGCCGAATGAAACATCTGATACCTACAATCACTTCATCTACACTAATATTATAAAGAGGAAAACTTTGTTTGTATGTTTGTTTGTTTGTTTGTTTGTTTGTTTGTTTGTAATGAATAGGCTCAAAAAGTACTGGACCGATTTCAAAAATTCTTTCACCATTCGAAAGCTACATTATCCACGAGTAACATAGGCTAAATTTTATTTTGGAAAAAAATAGGGTTCCGTAAGATATTTGGGTTTTTCGGACACAAGGTGTAAAAAATCAACCAGAAATGTTACTTATTTTGCGTACGCTGCCTAAACTATAAAAGATAGAACCATAAAATGTTCTAATTAATTGTAGATCTTATAAATATCTACAAAAAAGTCCGCGACACACTATACCTATCTATGTCGAGTGAGGCACAACAACCATTTTTTTATTTAGAAATCTTGAATTTTTTTTGGACTACATTTAAACGCGTTTATTTTACTTATGTTGTTAATCCTTATCAAAATAAATTATTTCATCACTAAGTACAGTTTATGTAGATAATATTTGGTCTTTGAATGATTAAAATTGGACGTTTGGTTTTGAAGTTATGGCGAAATTAAAATATTACGACTTCTGCTGCACGGCCCGTTGCGAAGTGGGCGTCACCAAGGCGCGGTGCGCGTGCGGGTTAATGTTTAGTTTAGTTTCATTAAATAGTTTAGTTATTTTATAAACATCAAATTGATAATATCTTAAAATATAATACATTATAATATCTATACATCTATACAGTTAAATACAATTTAAGTGTCTGTTTGTAACTTTAAATTAACAGCTTTTTACATAATGAATCTGAAAGTATTTTCGGTACTTACAATAAAATACATTTTTTTTTAAATTTTTGTCTGTCCGTCTGTCTGTCTGTAAGTCGGTCTGTCTGTCTGTTTGTTTCGACTAATCTCTGAAACGGCTGGACCGATTTTCACGGGACTTTCACTAGCAGATAGCTGATGTTATAGGGTACATAGGCTACTTTTATTTTAGGGCTCCGTTTAAAAAAATAGGATTCCGCTTTCGTTAGTCATAAATAAAGTCGCGGGTAAATTTCAGCGATATCCCAAAGTATTGTTCCACGCGGACGAAGTCGCGGGCAAAAGCTAGTTTTGTATAAATGCAATTGTGCAATATTAAAACATCCCTTTGCAAAATATTGTTGCTTTCAGTGCGGATAATACAAACGCTAACTTTGGAGGAAGAGATAGGCGTGGAGTTAATAATGTTTTTTTTTTATTTTTATTAAAAGAGATTTTGTCTTAGTATATTAAATGCATCGTTTGCCCAGCGCACATTCTGCACAATACACTTCCACTGTAGGCTACCGATGTGATGTCTGAAAAATATGAGTGGGCAAAGAAAAGTGTAGTGTAAGAAGATTTCGTTATTTTTTGGTTAAATTTTCTTAAATATTACTAATATTACTAGGTACTGTATTTTTTAATAATCCATGGTTTGCCCTATTTCTGTTCTAAATATCCCGGTCGGCGACTCCGAATTTATGGCAGCCCTAATCTATAAGGAGTCAGGAGTTCTGTTCTGTACTTTTGGATCCAGGGTATACCTTGGAGCAAAATCTTACTTTTTGGTAACATATGCTTGGATTACTTTAGAAAAACTCAAAATCACCATATGTGTCCATATAAATTTCGAGGAGTTCCCTCGATTCCTCATGGATCCCATCATCAGGTCACCACTTTTTTGAAAATGGGACCAACCTCGGATAACCTTTACATCAAAAAAAGAATTTTGAAAATCGGTTCACAGACGGCGAAGCAATCGGCGAACATACAAAAAAAAATACATACAGCCGAACGTATAATTGCCTCTTTTTTTGGAAGTCGTTTAAAAATTAAGAAAATGATGAATTTTCTTGGTTATATAACAATTTAAAGCGATTTGTCGGAACAAAATGTACGATGCCAGCGGGATTCCCTTTTGCGCGCACGAAGTCGCGGGTAACATCTAGTTAATCATATTTATGTATGTAATTACAAAAAACAAGTACCTGTTTGTTATCAAGCGTCCAAAAATGCCGGTTTTAACTTTGGCAGTGAGCGTTCACAGCAGTTCTTATTCATGGTATAAATAACAAAAGTTGTCAAGTCTTTGTTATTACTCTGGCTTTTGTCTCATTAACATAAAATGTTTACATTTGATTAGCGTGCAGACTGCTTGACAGACATGCTTTATTTCATAAAGACGAAAATTTCCAAAAGGAAATTTTCGTCTTAAAAGGTAAAAACTTTCAAAATTTTAGGGATCGTCTCTACCTACAAAAAAACAGACAAGAAAATCTATTTAGAAATGCATTTAAGAACTTTTAAAAATTATCCGTAAAACAACAAATAACGAGGTCCTACTTGGTTATTTATCTAAGAAATACATCATAATTGATACTTAAATAGTTGAAGTATGAATGAATCACAAAGGTGAGCCAATATTCAAGACAGACAGGCGTCAAGGCAAACGGCCTCATGTAACGCGCCTATTACATCGAACTTGTACGGTGTACCTGCCAAATGTATGTACTGTATCGGAGCGATAAGCGTTAATACAAGTTCAACATCATTTGAGTATGACGCATTAATCGCTTATTATTTTACACCAAGCCGACTGAGGTGAGGTTATGTAGTACATTGTTGTTAGGAAATAAGGCAACTTTTAATTTAGCACAAAGAAGAAGGGGCAAACCTTCTCCACCCTTGTAGCACTACAAGACAAATTATCAAATGAAAGGGCTTAAAAATTGTGTACTTTTATTGTATGACGAAAAATCTCTTAACCATGGGAGAAAAAAGTTAATGAGGGTTAAAGGTTAAAAAAAGTTGAAAAAATCAGCTAGCTGTATTATTGCACCATTTTATAGTGTTGCTAATAAGGAACAATTTTTGGAAAGTAATGGTATACAGCAAACGTCATAAAAGTGGTATATTTTAAAAAACTGTCTCATATTTTCAAGAAATGTATGGAATAATAATAAAATGCTAAAAAAAAGCTATGTCCTTAATTTTTTCGCACATAATTACTTTCTAGAAATTGTTTCTTACTTGCGACGCTATCGAATGGTGCATTAATACAGAATGTATTTTTTTCCTAATTTGCGGGTTCGAATCCTGGCCTGGAAAATTGGTTTATGTAAAATCTAATGATGCAGATAAAACAATTACATTAAAAATTAAAATACATATAATTAAAGCAAAAATTATTTTAAAACGATTATGCACTGAAAAAAGTAAAAAGAAACATATTTATATATGGTGAACTATTCTTCTGGGCGTTGTAAGAGAAGTCTAAAACAAATTAGGAATAGCAATTTAGCCCTATGGAGTATCGAGTCCGACTTGATGAAAACTTAAACTGCATCATTAGATTTTTAATAACTCAATTTTCCTAGCCAGGATTCGAACCCATAGATTGTTAAAAAAATACACCTGTATATTGCACCATTCGATAGTGTCGTAAGTAAGAATCAATTTCCAGAAAGTAATTATGTGCGAAAAAATTAAGGAAATAGCTTTCTTTTAGCATTTTATTATTATTCCATACATTTCTTCAAAATATGAGGCAGTTTATCAAAATATACCACTTTTATGAAGTTTGCTGTATACCATTACTTTCCAAAAATTGTTCCTTATTAGCAACACTATAAAATTGTGCCATAGCCAATAATACAGAATGACTTTTTCAACTTTTTTTTAACCTTTAACCCTCATTAACTTTTTTCTCCCATGGTTTAGATTTTTCGTTATACAATAAAATTACACTTTTTAAGCCCTTTCATTTGATATATGTCTTGTAGTGCTACAGTAGTGGGGACGGGCTCCATACAAAAATGCCCCTTCTTCTTTTCCGCAAACAGGAGACAAGGTGTCAAATCACGACGTGGTGAAAAGTGTGTCACTTTTTGACACCGTCTCGATTCCTTCACTTATAGCGGCAAATTGTGCTAGTAAATCTAGAGAATTCTTCCTATCTCGCCCTCTAAGTATAGAAATAGCCTTTCCTTTCTTTCCCTTTTTCTTTGTAGTCCAACACCAACAGGGTGATAAAAAACAATAGAGTAAAATGTTATAATATAATTTGCTTTGCGTTAAATAAATATATTTTATATACTCTAACATAGTAATTGAAGACGATATTATCTTCTATTTACAATTTTGTTTTTACATTAGTTAATACTTAGCCTTAATAATAATTAACGTCAATGTCATTGCACCTTCTGAAACAAAAATATTTAAAATATTAATAGAATTTATTTTACAGCAAAAATATTTAAATTAGAGATTGAGGGACTTGCTAGAGAATATTCATTTATATTTAAAACAATATAAAATACACAAATTATTCATGTATTTCTAATGTTAACATAAATAACTTGGTAAACTCATCCATATAATTTATGTAGGTACTTGTACAATGTATACATGCATCCTTGTACAGAAGAAGAGAAAAATTTACGGAATCAAATGATACAGGCCGTGCCAGTAGGCATCTTGCCTGGGGCAGCCAGAAAACATTTAACAAAGTGCGCGTCAGTCCTTAAATATTTTTTATTCGAAACCAGAACCTAGTAAATTTGTTAACCTAGCATGCACGAAGTAGGTATACGTACAGTAGTTATTTCAGGAAATAGTGCACTCAGGTTGAAGTTGGCTCTTGATGACGCCACAGGGAAGCTCGAAAGGGCTCGGTCCCCATTTGGACCCATGTTCTGTGCATTTGAAGACACCAGATGACTGTTGAAATAGTCTGGTTGGTACTGAGCTGCCATTTGATTGCCCACGTAGTTGGGGAACGCCGATTCTTCGGGCATGATATTTGGATGCCTTTTTACACTATTTTTGTTTTGCCAGAGAACGTGCGACGGATCATTCCAATCCTCAACCTCGTTGTTTATCTTTGCTCGTTTACTTTGACATTTCTTCGTGTTGCCTTCCTTTTTGGAGCAATCCAATTTGTGTTTTGCTGCCGTTTCACGTCGAGAGCTCTTGTACGGCGAAGGTTCTTTTTCTTGGTGATAGGTTGGGGCATTATTTCTAAGCTTGGCATCATATTTGTGATTCGTGTAGTTGCATTCAGTCGTTTGGTTAGAATAGTCAACAAATTCGCTGGTAAAATGACCTCCTGTGTAGTTGCTTGGCATGAGGTTACCGCCGCTTGGCATAAAATTGGAATAAAAGGAATTTGATATCGAATTCGTAGTAGTATTATATAAGGTGGTTCCCGAAAACTGTTGACTTGCAAAATTATTATCGGCATAGTCAATAATAGGAGGAAAGTGCGACACTTGGGCAACGCCCGTATCATGTGGTAAGTTGTAGTCATTATATTTCTGTGCACCTACTAAATATTTAGTGTCTTGATGCTTTTGACTGCAAGTCCCGCCTCGTATTAAAGCTTCTGCAGAGTAATTATTTTTCTGGTTCTTGGAATTTTTATCTGTTTTGTTAGTTTTGGTTTTCGATTGAGTAAATTGTGGCACGTTATCAAAAGTATTACTAGATTTATTTTCATTGAAAATATACGGAACTTGTGAATGGTTTTCCAAACGTGTAGGCATAGGTTTTCGATTGATATCGTTAATCGCATTAGTTTGATTTTGTTTCGGAAGATTTGGCGGCTTAGATGGCTCGATTGGGGCTCCGTTGTGACGTGTGATGATATCTGATGATCGATTCATTAACTGTGTCACCGAGAAAAAGTTGTTGCAAATTTGTAAGTCTGCGTGAGGAACTCCCTTGTGCAAAAGGTCATTCTTCTTTCGGTCATGAGGTCCTAGTGCTAAATCTCCAACGAGAGTAGGTAAATTAATAGGTGGCGGCTCGATAGTTACTTCGGCAGTACCGGCTGGCCTGGGAGTTGGCCAAACATGCGACTCGTCTGGATTCGGTTGTGTTGGAAAATTATGCATATTTATTGGAAAATAATTAGTATCCGCTGGAACTTGCTTTTTAGATTGATTTTGTTGAGTATAAGGTAACTTAAATGTTTCCTTTATTTCAGATTGAGATTGACTGCAGTCGTTTTGCATAGTTCGAACTTCAGAGGTCATCCAATTTATATGCATTTTACTTGGTGATTTCTTTGTAAACTTCTCGGGAATCTGTTGCCCCAGTAGAGTGGGTGTTTTTAAAACATTTTCTGAAGTTTGATCGGAAATTTGTTTGTGGTTGTATTGTTTTGTTGCATTAGTTTTTTGATTTAATATAGGCTGCATATTATCTACAGGATTATAATTTTGTTGCTTCATTGTAAAATTCTTTGAAACATTACTGTGGGAATATATGTTTGGTATTTCCTCTGGCCACAGAGTAGAATTTTGTGAATAAAAACTAGTAATCGTTTCAGGAAACGTTGTAAATTTACTTGAGGATATTGGCTTTTTATTGGAATTAGGAACTAAGGGAACATGAAAATCAGGATTGAATGGATTATAGGAAGTGGAGTATGGTGTAGGTGCGCTTGTTAATATGTTGTCTTTATGTAATGTATTGCTTGCAGTAGTACAATTATTAACGAAATCAAATCCTTTATGGGACCAACCTAAATCTATATCGTATGTTAATCTGGACGAATTGATCTTGATTAAATTGTCTTCTGTGTTATGATAATCTGTTTTATTCTTATTTGTGTAGCTATCTACTGCGCACGGATAAAGTCCAAGACTATTAAATTCATGACCGGAAGAAATATTACTCGTACTGTATATAGTATTTTTAACATTTGTAAATGTATCACTTTTGTAAAATATATTGCTATTACTAGATGAAATACTTGCTGTCGTTTGAGCGGGAACTGGTTTGCTTAAGTTGCAATCAAAATCTAAATTAAAAGATGACGTGTCTGGTAATGTGCAGTTTGAAGAAGCTACTGTAGGAATAGGCAAATTCAGGAAAGGATTCTCATTACATACATTTGGAGTGGAGGTAGTAGTTGATTTCGAAGTATTTTGTGGTTTAATTTCTGGATATTTTTCTTGCTCGTGATTCTTATTAGAGTTATTATTACCAGTTTGAGTTTTAGCATTTCCCTTTTCTTTTGACCCAGGTATTTGATTTTTATCAAAAAATTGTAGTGTTCTATTTGAATTTTCACTTTGCTGATTATTTTCTTTATTAATGTTAGGAACTGTATTTGGCTGTGGTTCCTCAGCCGGGCTATCTGCTCTGTTTCCACTCACTAAAGGGAATGACATAAGAAAGGCGGCAGTAGGGGAAGCAGCTAAAAATTCCTCAGCTAATTCTAATCTTGCATTGCCAGTTTCAGCTACACTTTCACAAATTGTTGGATCTAGAATACTCTGTATCTTTTCTTTGCCTCTCATGTCGCATATCTTTTCACTTTCTATTTTGTTGCATTTATCATTGATAACATTTGTTGCAGGATCTGGAGGTTTTTCGGGAACTTTGGGTATAGTCTGTGTTTGAGATGTTAGTTCCTTTTTGGTTTCTTTTGGTGGGTCTACAGGCTTTTCACTTAATTTATCACTTTTTTCTTCTTGATTTTCTGTACTACATTTTGTTAATAAATCTTTACTTTTGTTACATATTTTGTTACCATTTGCAACATTGGGAGATATTTTTTCTTCTAAATTAGTATTTTCAAAACAATTGTTATTTTCTTTTTTATTTACACTTTCTATTTTTTCTAGCACATTTTCACTAACTGTCTTTTCTGCCACTGTTTGATTTTCATCAGTACTTGCAGTTGTCGATGACAATTCAGTTTTGTCAGTACTTTCAGGTGCTTTATCATCTGTTTTAGATTTCTTTGTAGGCTTTTTGGCAATGCCACTTTTAGTTTTAACATTATTCTTTTTAGGTTTAGAAGCTGATAAGGCGTGGGAATACGCAGAAATCGGCAAAACATTGACCATAGTAGTTCTTGTGATATCATTTGCTGTTCTATTTATAATTGGAATTGTTCCTGGTTTATTCATTGGCTGAATATTAGCATCTACTAAGACAATAGTTGGTTGTACTGTTGGAAATAATACTGATCTTTGAGGAAATATGTACGGAGCAGCTGGCAGCATAACAAAAGTATTGTCTGAAATCATAAACAAAGGTTAATTAGAAACATTTACTTACAATTATTTGTAGATTACTACTTAAATAAATAAAATTCTGTAACGTAACAAAAATTTGTGACTTTAAAGGCAAATAAAACTTACAATAGGTATTTAAACCTTTTATATTTTACTAAATTATGTTTGAGCATTTTATTGTTAATAATAACTTATAACACTAACCTTAAACACTTACCTTTCTTAATGTTAGATACAGGTAATAATTTTGGTAACTTCGGTGTTGGTTGAGTTTTTTTCTCCATTTTTGCTTTCGGGGTAGCCTTAATTATTTTTTCTTTCAGATTATCTTGTTTATCTTTTTGTAACATTACTACTTTCATGTATTTACTATCTATGAGAAAGAATAAATTTTGATTATGACCTAATTATACATAGTATTTAAACTTTAAAGATCCAGAAGTGTCTCAACATTTAAATTTATATACAGGGTTATAGGTTTACTCAATGTTGAACCTTTAAGGGGTTGTAGTTCCCATCCTTTCAAATATTATCTACAATTTAACTCATATTCCAAAATTAATATTTTATGAGATTTTGTACTTTTAAAGTTTTTACAAAAATTTGTCGAAATTTTCCTTTTTTTTTAATTGTGTTTTTAAAGAAGCATTTTTTGTGGAGCCCATCCCATCCTACTGTTAATGTATGTATTCCTCAAAGAAAAAATTACAAAAAATTAAGAAAATTGATTTTTTTACACACACTACATCTTCACAAATATTGAAAAAGTGGAGACAGAATATTTTTTTTTACTTAACTTAAACTTAACATTGACTTAACCTAAACCTAAGCTGTAAGTCCAACAAAGTATTAATCTTTGATTTAAAAAAATATGTTTAAACTATTAAGCAGATAAAGTAATAAATTTGCTTACGTGTATTCCTTTTGTTGACCCCTATAGCTACTTGCAGTGACACATCTCTTTTGTTTAGTTTCTGCTTCTCTATTGCTTGTAATTTAACTTCTAAAGCTAATATTTCAGCTTCTGTAAAATATTAATTTATCTGATTTCAATACCTATTACTTAGTCTTAAATGGGACTGTTGTTTTTATTTACTTAATATTATTATTTCTTAATTATTTTACTTAGAGGGAAAAGAAAAGGAACTTACTTAATTGTGTTTTTTCTTGAGCACAATTATTTAAGCAAATTATAGCTTTCTGTACAATTTCTATTTTAGCATATTGTGCATTATCATCAGCATCACCTACTATGTTACTGTTGGCTTTGTTTATAGTTTTTACTATTTCACCTAATTTTGAAATAGCATCATTAAATTTTAAACGTCTTTGTCGTTCCCATTCCCTAGACCTATTAAAAGTTAGTAAATTTAAACTTTAATAAGTTAATAAAAATAAATTTGTGATAAGGCAGACTGTGATCCTCCAAGATAAATCAAGATAACTTTAAATTTTAACTAAATATATTTAAAGACATATACAAGTATTTGGTAAGTAATATTAACAATGATAAAACATATAGTTTGAATACAATATATTATTTACGTAATGTTTATAGGACATAAATTCATTACCTATTTGAACGACTTTTATTAGCAGTTGTGGCTTCCATTGGATATGGATAAATCTGAAATTTTTTGCAACAATTATGATGATGTTGTAGGAGTAAAATAATAATTTTATCGAATGAATCTGGATAAACGCATATTATTGTAAATTGAAAAATAAAGGCAGTGCAATCTAAATCAGTGCAAAGCAAATTGCAAAACAAAGTTTTGAAAAATGACAATTGACAATGACAATTGTAAATTTTATTTATGGCTTTGGCTTATAACCATTTGCCAGAGGCCAGAGTCAAGTAAAAAGGCGGGAAATTGAATATTCGTTCCAATTTTCATCACCGTATTTATAAATCGTTAAGTCTAAAGTCTAGTCAAAGTTCAAATAAATAGTCGGGTTAGTCGATGAATCAAATCAATTAAGTACTCTATGATGTAAAGAAAGTGGTAGACGCTTTACTAAAACTTTCTAAGGAGTTTTGGCGGGAAACCCAATTTAGCATGTATTTTGTAGTTGTATCACTTGTCCACACTGTGCAGTGCCAAGTGCCAACGAATAACTAACGGGTAATATTCTACCAATACATTTTACAATTATTTACACCTTAAAAATCGAAATAACACAAATTTAGAAAAATATACACAAACCATAACATTAACGTTCTCGGCAAAACCCACTTAACATAATATTTGACATCGACTTTTGAAAACGTATCCACTTATTATGTAGCATTGGTATAAACGTACATACATAGGACATTTGAAACATTTTTTAAGAAACCCAATCTCAAGCGCTATACTCACGGTCCAGCCTGCAAATTCAGTATCGCTGCGGCCTTGAAGCGGACTTGCAGGTAAAAATGATTGACACTTTTGACACTAAGGCCATTAGTACCGGTGTTGGATTCACTGGATGGACGGTGATTAAGGCCGTAAGGCCTAATCTCCCCGATTACTTGGACTTTGACTAGACTTTGGACTTTACGATTTAGAAATACGATCCTGAAAATTTGAACGAATATTCTATTTCCCGCCCTTTTTTACTAAACCGATGCCTATAAACCGATGCCTATAAATAAAAATTAAAAATGTGACAACTGTCACTTCACTTGACATTCACTTGATGACACTTGTCACAAAACTTGTTTGATGTTTCACGACGTGAGCTTTTGCTATCGGAAAAGGAATAATTATTAATTAAAATTAGGTCGTAAGGCTATGACTCATTGTTAATTGTTACTTGGTGTTTGTGCATTTTATTGAAGCTTCTATTTAGGAACTTAGTTATCCATAACTTGATTTCATCCCAGTATCTACACTCTGCATTTAATTTTGTTTGTTTTTCTTTGTGTAGGTATACGGTTTCATACTGTAGTTTAGTGCGTCGTTTCTTGTTTGAAGATCAAATAGCTTTAAAAGTTCAGCCATGTCGCTTTATCCATCTCTAGAAGACATGAAGGTAGATAATATGGCGAGGGCTCAGATGTCTGGAGGCCAATTGCCCAACCAGCCACTGCAGCAGAATAACACCCAAATCGCACCTAGTGTTCCCATGCACATGTATCCGGCACTCGGTGATTACATGGGTTTGGAACTTTCATCTAATGTCATTGCTGCAAATATGCCGGAATATCAATTGCAACATGTAAGTATTAAAATAAAAAGAAATTAATGAGTCTTGGTGCATATCAACTACGTTTTTTTATTTTTATTAGCTAACTAACAAAACCATACTTTTATAGGTGCAGCCCCAATCAGTGACTCCTGCAACAACCTGTAATATGGTTGCGCCAATATCCTCACAATCACTAACATTGTCAAAAGCGGCAGTAACTAATGCCATCAGACAGGTTACACTGTGCAAGGACAGGGATGGAAAATGTGGCCTACGGCTACACGCAGTCAGTGGGGGTGTCTTTGTCTGCTGTGTCGCTGCAGGCAGTCCTGCCGCTCTTGCTGGCTTGAGATTTGGGGACCAAGTACTGGAGATTAATAATGTTATAGTTGCTGGGATGTCTATGGAACAGTGCCATTCTATTCTAAAGAAATCACCTATAAATGGAATCACTATGGCTGTTCGTGATAGGTAAGTTGGTATTTTTTTTACTTTTAGTAGTATGACTTTTTCAATGTCATGATACCGTATTTTTGCTCTAAAAACCTATAAATGATATAAAACAAGTCTATTTTGAGTACAAACATTGGTTTTCCGTGAATGACAACATTGACAGACTTGTGTGCTTCCCTCATAAGAATTAAATTGATCTCATTTTTCTTTGTTTATCAACTCGCTGCTTTGCTAAAAAAATAAATCATTGTATGTAATATTTTTCAGACCTTTCGAGAGGACGGTTACATTGCACAAGGATTCTATTGGACGTGTTGGATTTCAGTTTAAAGATGGAAAGATTGTCTCTATTGTACAAGATTCCTCCGCTGCTCGGAACGGTTTGCTGACTGACCATCATATACTTGAGATAAATACTAAGAATGTGGTCGGAATGAAAGATAAGGAGATATCAAAGGTTATAAACGACAGCCCTGCTGTGGTCAACATAACTATTATACCCCAGTACATATATGAGCACATGATAAGCAAGTGAGTATGAACAAACAAATCTATTTTCTTATTGCTTTATGTTGGCAATCAGTGCTATCTAGTTTCCTGTATTTATTTTAAAAATGCAATCATTATCCATCAGAATGTTATTGATATGATATTCATAATTCAATTGCAGAACACTGTTTGAATTTGACTTGAAAATGTTGGGTTTATTATGTAAGTTCTAAAATTAGAATAGTGCAATAATACTAATCATACATCAAAGTTTTATTACATTCTCAAATACAAAATTTGAAAAACAAACATCCTTAATATAAATGACTAGATGTTGCGCACGACTTCGTGCGTAACAAATGGAGATCCCGCGATAACCGTACATTTTGCCGCGATAAAAAGTAGCCAATGTCTTTCCCCGTGGTCTATTCTATGACTGTGCCAAATTTCATCAAAATCGGTCTAGTAGTTTTGGAGCATATTTGATGCAAACTTATATAGGTATCTATACTTATAGATAATAATCATTTATTATAATTTGTATTATGGATGTTTATTTGAAAATTTTGTATCTGTTTATTTATTATATTACCTACTTTATCTGTTTACTGTTAGAATAGACAGCGAATATTCAAATGAATTATGAATCACGACTATTTGTATGAATCATAGATTTTCCCCATGTTTCACAATTTAATTAAGTACTTATTGAAAGTACTATAACTGATTTATTATGTTGTTTAACAATACTTACCAAATGTACATCCTCAAAAGTCATTGCTTACAGTTTTTTTGATGGTGTTATATTTTAACACGAATTTTGGCTTTGAACACTAATTGTGTATTTTCCTTATATTTATTGGAAAAACCTATGTCTTAGTCATGATAAACCCAACATAGTAATGGTATTTTGTTAATAATGTCTCATTAACAAAGCATAACTATTAAGGTATTCATAATCCAAATTCTTGAGAGTACAGTTAACACTCATTCTTTCTACATTAATTTTTTTACATATAACAGATTTTTTAATCTTTTTATTATTTATAGGATGTCCACATCTCTCTTCAAAGACTTCAATCGTGACTGGGCAGTGTAAAGGCTGAGAGTAAGAAATGGAAAGACTTAATTATGCACGAATTTATTTATATTTCACACCTAATATTATTGGACAATTATCTTTGTATCCCAATTTATTTTTAAGATTTGATATATTATTGTAACTTTTAGGTGTTAAAGTTAGCTTTTTTATAGTTCCAAAGTGCATTCAAAATTCTAGTTCATATTTAAATTTTTTAAGTGGATCATTTAGGCCAAATATTTTGAGAGATTTATTTTATGTAACACGCATGTAACACAATATAGTTAAGGATGTTGCACATCGGAATCTTTTTTCATCATTTTTACCACTTTTAATTGTGGATTCTATAAATTATTTTTACTGTCATGCCTTTTGTAGCTTTGTCCACGCGTTTTTCCTGTTATATTTTGATTAATGATTCTAGAATATTATAATATGATTCATTTTTATAAGATTTTTTATACATTACTACAAATACCCACTATTATAAGAATATAATATGCCTCACTATGCACACGCTTGTGTAGATTATTTCCTGGGTTAGGTAACCCATGTTTTAGTGATTAGTTTACGTAAATATGTTATCACAGTAAACAATTATTTATGATATTGTTATTTTTCTTTTATTAGTAACTAGATTCATTTAAAAATCGATATTTTTGCCATAATAGTATACTTATTAAATAAATATTAAGTTTTATGATAGCTGCTTACATTCCTTAAACACGTTTCCGTTTTATTCCTATAATGATAATTGTTATGAGTTTAGATTAGAGACGCCAATAGTTGTAGTATGAGTTCTAGCAGTTTGTAATATTAGCTTTGTCTTAAAGGTATTTATATCTGACACTCCTGACTCCTGTTTAGTTAACATTGGATTGTAATGATATCAATGATATAATACTTAATAAAATCGACAGTTATCAAGATTTAAAAATACAGTCAGTTTATGCAAATATTAAGATAAAGTAGTCACTGTTTTAAAATCTATGTCTTTTTGTATATCAATTTGTGTCCGTTTGCGCGAAATATCATTAATAGCTGTTACTGGTTACAATATTATAACATTTAACTAAATAACCCATAGTTTATATATATGTATATAGATTTTTTTATAAAAGTCTGACTGTATTGTGTATTACACTAATGTCATGCGGTTTACTTTATTTTCTCAAATGTAGGAGCAATATATTTTATGTGTATTAATTTGATTTGTGGAATGTATGAAGTAGCCGCAAGTATATTACGCCAAATATATTTTGTAGAACTAATAATAACAAACTTTTAACATTTTATTGTAAATTATAAATATGATACAAACTGTGTCAATAGATATATAATATAATAGATACATGTAATAGATTTATGTCTGTATTCCGTCGATTGAAATGTAATATGTAAGATATCATTTTTGTCTTTGTTTGGACACTGTTAAAATTTGTAGGAACATATTGTCTGCCAACTTGCTATTACATTTCAAAACATTAACTTACTGTTTAGAAATGTGCCAGAAATAGAGATTATATTAATTATTATTATTGATGTACCCATACCTTTTAATACAAACTATAAATTTACACGTGTATTTTAATTCATACGTATACGTACTAATTTACGACCTCTGTGGTTCAGTGTTAGCGCGTTGGTGCTCAAGCCCGAGGTCGCGGGCTCGAATTCCGCAGCGGAAACAAAAACTTTTCTGTGTAATAAATAATAAAAATCTTAAATATATGTATAGGTAGTGCAAAAGTATTAAATAGGTACGAGTATAGTTCCCGTTGTCTGGTACCTGTAACACAAGTTCTCAAGATACTTAGCACAGAGCCAGATTGACGTGCTGTGAAACTTCCATAGATATTATTATTCAGATGAAACACCAAAGCTTAGAAAAATTAAAAATTGGTATTTGTAAAATCTATTGCTGTCTCGCAGTGTCGCTATCAATGTGTGCGAGTGCGATAGAGACAACTACAACTTGAACTGAAAATACCTATTAAAATCAACGATTCGTAGCTCTAGGTCTAGAGCAGTGGTCCCCAACCTTTTTTTTTACGTGGGCCACAAACCCGTTGTACTCCTGGTGTCGCGGGCCGCAACCAAAAATTTTTGGGACAAAAAAATACGGTGTTTAAATTTAACGATTTAATAATAGAAAAACACAAGGTAGTTAAAAGAGTGAAACTAAACATTTAAGATGAGATAACGAGTAACGACACAAACTAAAATAAAATAACAAATATGTATTATAATAATTATGTTCACTCAGTGAGATTTTTGGAATTGTGAACGCTTTTTCACAACTTTATCTAGAGCTGGATTGTCGCTGCATGCTACCCTTATTACATCGTAGGCTGTATTTCAAGAACCACTTTAGCTAGAAAGCTGATATTTTCATAAGTCTTAATTCTGATGCCGCTATAACAACATAATATCATATCTAAAAAACAAGATAAAACAAATAATATAAGGAGAAGCCCTTTTTAACCCCCGACGCAAAAAGAGGGGTGTTATAAGTTTGACGTGTCTGTCTGTCTGTCTGTCTGTGTGTCTGTCTGTCTGTCTGTCTGTGGCAGGACCGCGCCGACCCCCGGTAGCGCCTGTGTGCGAAACCCATGAAGTGCCTCTTAATTATACGAATCTTCATGTTTTAACTTTTCGGTGGCGGCCCGCGGCGCCCTCATCGTCTTGGCGCCTGTGTGCGCCGCACACATCGCACGGCTCTGGTCTGTGGCATCATAGCTCCCGAACCGATGAAGCGATTTCAATTTAGTTTGTTTTGTATTAAAGGTAACTTACATACGAGTGTTCTTAGACATGTTTGATGAAAATCGGTTGAGCCCATTAAAAGTTGTGGGGTTGAAAGTGGGGAAAAATAACCGAATGTGCAAATATACTCGAGTGGGGTCTCAAATGAAAGCGCACTGAAAGAGAATATTAATGACTTAATCGAGTGTTCGTAGCTTCGTTTGATGAAAAAATTGGTGGTGGGAAGATCAGTCGTTTGAAGATGATCAGCTCTTTTCTAGTTGATGAGGGGATCTGACTAACTTTCTAGTTAATGAGGGGATCTGACTAACTTTCCAATGTCCGACCGATTCCAAATTTGGTACCATGTTACTTCAACGATATTCGAAGAACATGGTAAGGTCACCATGACCTGATCATCCGTTTGAAGATGATCAGCTCTTTTCTAGTTGATGAGGGGATCTGACTTACTTTCCAATGTCCGATGGATTCAAAATTTGGTATCGTGTTACTTCAACGATATTTAAAGAAAATAGTAAGGTAACCATGACCTGATTAGCCGTTTGAAGATCATCTTTTCTTTATTAGTTGATAAGGGGATCTGACTATCGTCCACATGTCCTATCGATTCGAAATTTGGTACCATGTTACAGTGATGTTGAATGTATGTATATGGTAAGGTAACCATTATTTATACCTACTTTAAAAAGGATAAAATAAAAGTAAAATTAAAAATTTTAAAAACTCCCCGACACAAAAAATAAACTCTAAAAAATAATAAATAATATTTTAAACCTATTATAATTATATTATCACATATAATATTATGTAAGTTGAAATAAATTTATTTTCCAATCGTCGTCTCGTCGGGGGACCGCTATGTGAGAAAAACAGGTGTAGTCGCAAAATGAACAAAATAATTTACTCCGAAAAAAATTCGCTCATACCTAAATGTAATTCGTAATAATTAATTAGCTGTTGTTGTTAAAACACTTCATAAACTTTAGCGGTCCCCCGACGAGGCGACGATTGGAAAATAAAATTATTTCAACTTACATAATATAATATGTGATAATATAATTATAATATGTTTAAAATATTATTTATTATTTTTTAGAGTTTATTTTTTGTGTCGGGGAGTTTTTAAAATTTTTAATTTTACTTTTATTATGACAACAAAACGCGATTTTTTTTGTCCTTTCTTTAGTCGATGGCAATACTTTAAATATTCACAAGATACTAAATTGATTTCTACTCCAATATGTAATTCAAAATAAAAATTAATATAAAAGGGGTTTTCATAAAAAATACAATTTTTGTCTTTTTTTTTTTCTAAAATGGCTTTTGCTTGGCTGATTTTTAAGTTACAGATTTCACGCGAGCCGCAGATAAAGGCCCGGCGGGCCGCATGCGGCCCGCGGGCCGCGGGTTGGGGAAAGCGGGTCTAGAGTAAGTACTTAAAAGCATCTTAGTCCCCTGATTCCTTCTCCAAAACTTAACCGATTTAAGTACTTTTTTCATTAAAAATTAAAGAAAGACTTGAACTGTGTTCCTATGTTTTCTCATTTTTTTATGTTTTCTGGATGTTTGAACACGCTAGTTTTTAAGTTTTTGAACATCCATATCTCTTTAAATTATTTTATGAAAAAAGGAAATCATAGGGACATGTTAATAGTATCCATAGATATTCAGGAAAAAAATTGTTACTCTACCGGCATTATCCAGGGAGGAACATGTGTTTTTGCATACATTTCGTGGCCCTGTTTCCCCGTAATAAGTAGTTTTTGACATATTCTGATAAAAATATCCGTTGCGCACCATTTGTAAAATGTTGACTTTTTGAATTGGTTTGGTTGGTACCCAAATCAAGAGTTTTTAAACAAACTTTGAAACTTAACATTTATTTCCTAAACTAATTATGCACAAAATAAGGAGTAACCCCTTAATAAATGAGTTCAAATGGGTTTTGAAACTTCCAGTTCGGTTTCATGACGATTTCCGGACAGGACCACGACTTTGGCACGAAGAAACTATCGCTCTCTGAGGGTGGACAATTTTTGCGAGCGAAGTATTCCATTGGATACAGACTCCACAGGATACCTGTAAAAATGATTACATTGGTTATTATGTTTCAAAGTCCCCTTTCCACAATATTATTCTATATTTTATTTCTTTTTTCCTGAACAGAAATAAAATCTTATAATTCTGTCTTAGGTATAAGTAAACCACAAATTATGAAAATACGTAATAGGTATGTAATCCCTATAGACAGGAAAAGTCTATACTCTAGAGGAACACCTAGGTACTTACATACCTAACATACAGCTATGTCCTATGAAGACATATGTAATTGATTGTACTGTCGGTTCTTGGTGGAAATTTATGTTGAACACTAATAAAACACAATTTTTCGTGCACTTTTTCCACTATATTAAGATATAATTATAAATTTTATTAAATAACACGACCGGTTTCGAAATAAATCATCATGAGGTGTAATTATATCTTAATATAGTGGAAAAAGTGCACGAAAAATTGTGTTTTATTAGTGTTCTATGAAGACAATATTTTCGATTTTATTACAAAGTGACTGGAGTGTAGGTACTACTAGACTTTCGTTAAAATAGACAATAATGTTAAAGCCAGTAAGTTAAAGCATAATTTACTATGCAGAATGCAGAAAAACTTACCATTTCCAATGAAAAAAGTAAGCCACATAATGAGGTTGAAGACGCTAGGGAAGCGGCGGCCGCTGGTGGCGGTGAGCGGCAGCATCAGCAGGCCGAACCCTCCGAACTCCATCATCAGCACTGGGTAGAAGAACCCGAACGATAGCGCCAGCACTACCTCGTGGGCTATAGCTGACACCTGGAATGGAAAAATTGGTAATACATAGGTAAGTACGTTCTGACAGCCGCTCTCAGACATTTAATGCTTTCTGAAGCAGTCGTTAATAGCACAGTGAATGGAGATTTTGACAGACAATGTACGGACTTATGTTAAAGTCTGTACCTAATATGAAGCTCCAAGTAAACATTAAATTTATCTGAGTGCGGCATAGATGTACAATATTACTGGAGTGCGGCCTTTCGACACGTTTTTATATGAATAATTAAAACTGTTTGACTTTTTGCTAATTTTCAATAATTTCACTTAAAAGACGGCACTTCTACAATTTAAAAATAAGTCTGCGATTTCGAAGCTCTATTTGCACTTCTTCGGTAGGTAATGACCATCTGGAGTGATAGGAGGTAGGTAAGTCCCAACAAAACTTAGGCCTTTTCATCCGTTATTGTATGATTTATACAGTATTCTCCGAGCAAGTAATCACTCTTGAAAATGAATGACTGGTCAATACGTCTGCGGCCAACCATGAGCGGGTTTCCTCACGATGTTTTCCTTTACCGTTAGAGCGTCCGTATAATGTAAGTAGGTACTCAAGATAGAAAAAAGTCTCATTGGTACACGCCACAACCTGGAAATCAAATCTGTACTCTCTCGAGTGCGAATCAAACGGTCTACCCAGTAGGCCACTATGCTCTTTTTAAGTCCCAACATCACAAGCCATAAAGGTATCCGGTTCTTTTGAAGACACTTACTATAAACGCGGCGAAGGTAGAGCAAGCCCGCGCCGTGTCGGGCGCCAGCGGTATGTAGATGTGCTCCCGCAGCCACGAGTGCACCACGTGGTTACACGTGCAGTACCGCGAGAGCTGGGTTACTCAGTATAAACACGGCGAAGGTGGAGAAAGCCCGTCCCGCGTTGGGCGCCAGCGGTATGTAGATGTGCTCCCGCAGCCACGAGTGCACCGCGTGGTTCCATGTGCAGTACCGCGAGAGCTGGGTTACTCACTATAAACACGGCGAAGGTGGAGAAAGCCCGTCCCGTGTTGGGCGCCAGCGGTATGTAGATGTGCTCCCGCAGCCACGAGTGCACCACGTGGTTCTACGTGCGAGAGTACCGCGAGAGCTGGGGTACTCACTATAAACACGGCGAAGGTGGAGAAAGCCCGTCCCGCGTTGGGCGCCAGCGGTATGTAGATGTGCTCCCGCAGCCACGAGTGCACCGCGTGGTTCCATGTGCAGTACCGCGAGAGCTGGGTTACTCACTATAAACACGGCGAAGGTGGAGAAAGCCCGTCCCGTGTTGGGCGCCAGCGGTATGTAGATGTGCTCCCGCAGCCACAAGTGCACCACGTGGTTCTACGTGCGAGAGTACCGCGAGAGCTGGGGTACTCACTATAAACACGGCGAAGGTGGAGAAAGCCCGTCCCGCGTTGGGCGCCAGCAGTATGTAGATGTGCTCCCGCAGCCACAAGTGCACCACGTGGTTCCATGTGCAGTACCGCGAGAGCTGGGTTACTCACTATAAACACGGCGAAGGTGGAGAAAGCCCGTCCCGTGTTGGGCGCCAGCGGTATGTAGATGTGCTCCCGCAGCCACAAGTGCACCACGTGGTTCTACGTGCGAGAGTACCGCGAGAGCTGGGGTACTCACTATAAACACGGCGAAGGTGGAGAAAGCCCGTCCCGCGTTGGGCGCCAGCGGTATGTAGATGTGCTCCCGCAGCCACAAGTGCACCACGTGGTTCTATGTGCGAGAGTACCGCGAGAGCTGGGGTACTCACTATAAACACGGCGAAGGTGGAGAAAGCCCGCCCCGCGTTGGGCGCCAGCGGTATGTAGATGTGCTTCCGCAGCCACGAGTGCACCACGTGGTTCCATGTGCAGTACCGCGAGAGCTGGGTTACTCACTATAAACACGGCGAAGGTGGAGAAAGCCCGTCCCGCGTTGGGCGCCAGCGGTATGTAGATGTGCTCCCGCAGCCACAAGTGCACCACGTGGTTCTACGTGCGAGAGTACCGCGAGAGCTGGGGTACTCACTATAAACACGGCGAAGGTGGAGAAAGCCCGCCCCGCGTTGGGCGCCAGCGGTATGTAGATGTGCTTCCGCAGCCACGAGTGCACCACGTGGTTCCATGTGCAGTACCGCGAGAGCTGGGTTACTCACTATAAACACGGCGAAGGTGGAGAAAGCCCGTCCCGCGTTGGGCGCCAGCAGTATGTAGATGTGCTCCCGCAGCCACGAGTGCACCACGTGGTTCCATGTGCAGTACCGCGAGAGCTGGGTTACTCACTATAAACACGGCGAAGGTGGAGAAAGCCCGTCCCGCGTTGGGCGCCAGCAGTATGTAGATGTGCTCCCGCAGCCACAAGTGCACCACGCGGTTCCACGTGCGGGAGTACCGCGAGAGCTGGGGTACTCACTATGAACACGGCGAAGGTGGAGAAAGCCCGCCCCGCGTTGGGCGCCAGCGGTATGTAGATGTGCTCCCGCAGCCACGAGTGCACCACGCGGTTCCACGCGCGATAGTACCGCGAGAACTGAGACGTGGTCCACCATTCCTGATATTGAAATGTTAAACAGGTCATTCATTGGAACTTAATTAGGTACTGTCTTGAGATACATAAAGTCAAGTCAGAAGCCCCCAGTGCTAGTGCACGTGCAGGTAGGTACTTAGGTAGGATTTCAGGTGGGTTATAGACTTCGTCCGCGTGGAACAGTTCCTTTGGAATATCGCTAAAATTTACCCGCGACTTCATTTACGTAGAAGGAGAAGCGCTTCACGACTGCCCGCCGCGCGCCGTACATAATTATTGCGCGCTTGATTATTTTATTACTGCGATACTAAAATACTCATTGAAATCAAATGATGTATACGGCACGGCAACGTGATGCATTTAATTTAGAAGAAATTGTGAGTAACGTATTTTACTTGGATGAGGATTAATATCATCTTAATGAAAACACCCTCAAAAATAATGCTTAGTTTTAGAACAAAGGTTATTGTGAGCCAACCTTTAAAGATATACAGTCGCGGACTTTTTTTAGAACTTTTAAAGGGAAACAATTCTGTCATACATAATTTTAGCGAAACTTTAACCGTTTCCGCAGCGTAGGTACGCAGCGAAAGCTCTCAAACGGAAAAAAAAACCCAATTTTGAAACATTTTTGATTGGTGCTCCGCTCGAATTGAACTTAACGTGATGTAATATAGCATAAAGCCTTCCTCGATAAATGAACTATCCAACACAAAAAGAATTTAATTTGAACCAGTAGTTCCTGAGATTAGCGCGTTCAAACAAACAAACTCTTCAGCTTTATAATATTAGTATAGATAAATGTGGATAAGTCGAAAGAAGAATGTCAGAATCACACTATAAGATGGTAATGAATGATGGCAATTGGCAGAGACTGACTTACATGAACATAAATCTCATCTCTAGAATCTAGATATTACCTAACGTGGTGGGGAATATTAATATTTAATACATATGAATAACAAAGGAACAAATTACTTAGCTCTCGCTAATAACATTCGTATGTGCGAGCGTTTAAATTGATTGGTTGTTTAATCAAGTAAAGCCGTTGTGATCTAATTTTAATAGCTAGACAACAAGATCATCAAGGGCCTTTAGTCAAGATGCATTCGATAATTTCGACGGCGAAGTTCGAAATCAAAAATGTATGGTATTTGATATAAGTCAGTAACATGTAGCTTGCGATGCCATAAGTCAAATCCCATACAGTTGTTTTAGGAACTTCGCAGTCAAAATTATCGAATGCACTTTGACATAAAGGCCGATAGTCTGTTTACTACATCTGTGTGTTTGTGTACCTACATGTCTTCAAATATTTTACATTACTCAAGATCAAAAAAGTATAATGTATCTAGTCTTTGATCTACACTTAGTATGTAGGTATAGGTCGCGCAACGGTTTATGAGCGCTCAGTGAAAGTGGAGGGGATCGTTCGCGCATGTGACCAATAGCAAAGAATATATATTACTAACGAACCAATAGCGTGTCGGCAGCCACGTTCGGCATGCGTTCGGCACATCCACACCTCCCCGCCCGAGCCCGCTACCGCCAAACACACCCAAAAACTGAGTTCTGCGCATACCCCCTCTACTTTTGTCGAAAGATCTTAATTCGTTGCGCGACCTGTACATATTGTGTTTTGTCTAGTCGTTTACTTTTTAATTTATTGTTTTGACTACCCAATAAGACGGGGATCACGACTTTACGGTTCGTTTACTCATATCAAAGTAGCTTCGGAGAATGTAAATTTAAATCCGATCATTACTTTTTAAGACGGCAATAAGGGTTCAAACTTCAAAGTTGGCCAATCGTCTCGTCTGTATCGTTCGCTATTTTATTCCTTGGATATGTCACCGTAAAATTGTAAAAACCGTTAGATTGTAATATTACTAGAGATATTATAAAACGTCGACAGATTGTCGAATAAAAATTTCTCCTTACAATTGTACGCATTATTTTTCGTTATATTGCAATATTTACCGTGCCGATTTGTTAAACGGCAAGTGTCCCGCGCCGTCATATTTGTTTGCTTTTTCATAATAATAATTTTAACGAAAAACAATGCGTACAATTGTATGAAGAAATTTTATTTGACAATCTGTCGACATTTTATAATATCTCTAGTAATATTACAATCTAACGGTTTTTAATATTTTACAGTGACATATACAGGGTGTAACAAAAATAAGTGATAATACTTTAGGGTGTGTACGTGTTCCTTATAGAGAGTCCACTGTGAAAGTAGCAGCGCTGAATGAGCAATTTTTTCTCACTTTTGTATGGGGAAACTCGCGACGCTGAAGCGCTTTCCCATACAAATCGCAAAAAAATTTTGCTCTTTCAGCGCTGCTATTTTCACAGTAAACTCTCTATAAGGAACACAAACACACCCTTAAGTATTATCACTTATTTTTGTTACACCTTGTATTGTAGGTACCTAAATAGAATACTGTACCTCGTAAAACAGTCGGTCACCGAATCTAAGCATCTCCGCGAAGGCGTTGAGCCAGGCGTGCAGCAGGCAGTAGAAACCACATAAAAAGGATATCACCCCGGGAAGCACACACGCAAACATACCCCTAACTACGCTCCCGGCTTCCACCTGAAACCGATTGACACATCAAACAACAAATTCAATCACAAAATTGCCGTTTTATTTTCTCTTGTTACGAAGTACGAACACAACAGAACACTTTTTGAAAATTGAACCAATTTCGATGTTTCCTTTGTATCGTGCAATATTTTGGCTTGGATTTGAATTGCACATTACGCATTAATAATAATAATAATATTATAATATCTATGGACGCTTCACACCACGTCAATCTGGCCCCGTGCTAAGTATTCAAAGAACTTATGTTAGAGGTACCAGACAACGGGAAGTATATTTAAGATTTTTATTATATTATACACATATCTAATACACATCCATGACCCAGGAACACAGAAAAACTTTTTGTTCCGTCGGCAGGATTCGAACCTGCGACCTCCGGCTTGAGCACCAAAGCGCTGAACTACTGAGCCACAGAGGTCGTCAATGAATATTACCTACATTATACACACCTATAAGTAACATAAATAAAAAAATAGTTACTTATTTTTAAAAGACTCCTCTATTATGACTTTCTAGTTGTTGAAGTTCTTTCGTTACTTAGCTTTCATTAAATATTTAGGAAATTATTAATTCACTGTTATACTTAAGTAACTAGGTACCTACATCAGTTCTTTAAGTTCATTAGATACTCCCATTAAAATTAAAACTTAAATGTTTCCATTACAATAATGAAGTATTCATATTGCCTTTCAGTAAAAATGGTAATTAATTAAAAACAAGTGCAGAACTGCTTTCAATAGCTCATGAATTATTTATGATGTAAAAATATTTTCCATTATCTATAAATCCAGTATAAAAGTTCGAGAATAAAAAGATAAAAGGGTTTACCTGAGGCTCTTTTCCATAATCTGACCAATAAGGTAGAATAAACCGCTCGAACAGAAAACTATTATAGAATACAATCGCTGCAACCTCCAGAAAATGTAAAACAACCTTGCCCCATCTGATACTCTTTGTTCTGAAAAAATCATCCATGCGCACCTATTAATTAAAATATTTTGTGTTATTTTTCTTAAAACTACTGGCTGGAGGCGTAACTTCGTGAATGTCTTCTAAAATGTACACACATTAGGTACTCAATGAATTTTGGTTACTTGGTTATTAGCAGTGTCTAGAGTTCTAGACACTAGGACCTAGCTATCTACATATTGCATAGGTACATTGATAGGATCTAGATTATAGGATGTAGATCTTGTGTAAGTAGGTACTTGTAAAATTGTAAAATAACAGCCTCCGTGGTCCAGTAGTGGCTTAGAGCTTGGCTCTCGACTCTGAGGTCGTGGATTCGATTCCCGCGTTAGATTAATAAAAAAAAATGTATGGTTAGGACAAGGCAGGCTGATCACCTTATTGTCTGACAAGAAATATGATCCATGCGTCGGATGGGCGTGTAAAAAGTCGGTCCTGCGCCTGATTTCTCGTCAGTCGTGTCGGTCATCCGTCCCACTGGGTTTCGAGAGTAAAAGGCACAGGGAGTGCTCTTGTGTGTGAGCTATTATTATTATCACTTGTAAAATGCAAGAAGTAACTTCCTGTAAAAGTAGCAACCAGGTACAGTTTATAATCAACCTATATAGTACCTACCTATACCTAACACCCGAAACGGAAAGAGCTACGTTATTTTTTCACGATACATAACTTTCTATCCATCTCCTAACTATGCGCGTAATGCCACAGAATAAATAATAGTACAAAATATATTATAGTCCGTTATCATATTTATGAAGTAGGTACTAGTGTGAAAATATACTCTAACTTGTTAGAGTTATGTATATGTTTATAGGTACATAATTATAAATAGATACTATTAGGAATATTCTGAACCAGAAAAGTACAAATAAAAATATTTAGTTAACGCATAAGCTATTCGATGTTGGAATTTGTATGTAGGTAATTATTTAGAGATAAGTAGGTACCTACAAATCATGTAGATTGTAGAAAGTGTGAATGTAAAGTAAGTGGACATATTAAGACAGGTACCTAACTTATATAGTACTGTGGGTACTGGGTAGTGAGTGTATTTCTATATTTACCAATTTGAAAGTTAACTCCAATACGTTGCCCTAAAATCAAAAGCGATACCCAAATTTAAATAGTCGGCAACCTCGCAAATCGCAATTATTTAAATACAATAAGTAGGTCTTTAAATTAAACAACCACGTTTATTTTTAATTGTTGCATAATAATTATTACTTACATTTATGTATAAGTTTTGTTGTAGAAAATTGTTATGGTATCTAGGAGTGGTACAGAATGGTATACTTTAGCATAAAGGTAGGTACTTACTACGTTATTACTATAAATTAGTAGCATTTTCCCGAGGCTCCACCCTCGTAAATACAGTACCTATCCCACGGGAACACTGTACTTTTGGGGATAAAAAATACCACTATAAACAAAACAAAAATACAACCATACCAAATTGAATCAAGATCCGTCCAGTAGTTAGCTTGAAAGAGTAATAAACATCCATCCATCCAACCATCCTGACACACTTTCACATTTATAATAGTAGTAGCCTAGTAGGGTAGGTGCCTCGTGGGCATGTACCTACTTATCTAAATTCTATGCATGCCTTTTGCCTATAGATACATTTATAATATAATAATAATAATATCTATGGACGCTTCACACCACGTCAATCTGATCCCGTGGTAAGTTCTCGAAGAATTTGTGTTACGGGTACCAGACAACGGAAATATATTTAATACGTTTTATACTATACACATATTTAAGATTTTTATTATATTATACCTACACATATTTCATACACATCCTAGACCCAGGAACACAGAACAACTTTTTGTTCCTTCGGCGGGATTTGAACCCGCGACCCCCGCCTTGAGCACCAACACGCTCAACCAACTGAGCCATAGAGGTCGTCGAGGTGCAGGTAATCTATTTATTTTTACCCTCGACGGAAACTGCAGAGGAATGTTTTAAAGACTTTTCTGTCTGTGTGTTTCTGTCCGTGTAAACTAGGGTTGTAACGGAGCTCCGCCTCCGCCTCCGTTACTGCGGAGCCTCCGCAAAAAATTTCACCTCCGCCTCCGCATCCGCCTCCGCAAAATTGATGCGGAGTTTTAACGGAGGTTTATTTACGATTACATACAACGCGCAAGGAGCGACGCTGGACGAAGCTGCATCTCGGTCAAGATTTTGCTTGTGGTTGTGACGCGGGAATACGGGCGAGCGGTGGTGAGGGCGTGAATGAATGACAGGATGGTCACAGTGTGACCAACTTCAAATCTGATATCCTGTCCCACTGAGTTTAAAAAACTGACAAAACCTGCCATACTCTTAAAAATGCCAAAACAATGCCGAAACTTAAAATACAGATTTTTGGTAGTTTCGTTTAATGCAGAAGCCAAAATAATGCCGAAATTTAAAATACATATTTTTGGTAGAGTAAAGAAAATTGCAACGAAAAAAAAATGCATTAAACGTAATGCAGTGTAATTAAAAGTTTAAAAATTAAATTACCATTAAATATTAGTTGTATTTGCACCATTAATTTCTTCATCGACTTCTTTAAACATCGCTTTTGTCATCTGTTTAATCATTTACTTTGTTGGTTGCAATGAAATGCAATCACTATATTCACTGATGCCTTGTTTTATATGTAAAACCTAAGTAGGTACACCGTACATGTAACTACCAACTTCAAAATTATGAAGATTAGTAGAGACACAGTAAAAATTTTAGCCGAATTTGAAACAAAATAATTACCATTATTTAGAAAATAAGTTTTATTTCATACCTTTTTGTGCATTTCTACTTTGGAAATCGGTTTTCGTTTTTGTTTATTATGATGTTTATTTGCGAGAATCAACATCATAATAAAAAAAAAAATTCGCAAGTTGAGTTCAATATTGGCAAGATATTTTACGGGGAATCCTCTACTCCGAAAGAGAGTAGCCATAATTACCTACTGATATATTTTTAAATTAGCACATTTTTTATCGATACTACTTCAAATAAACAAAATCTATAAATAAACTTTTGAATCTTTGAATAATTTTAATGCCAAATCTGCCAGCTAATATTGCGATAGTGCCATATCCTCCCAAATTACTAAAACGTCAACAAATACTGCCAGAGGCTAAAATTAAGACCAAAATGGCAGGATCCTGCCACATATGGTCACACTGAACAGGAATCAACTTATCGAATCGTTCAGTACCGTGATTGTTTTAAGTGATTAAGTGCATAAATTAATAGTCATTTTTATTTAAATCGCGTGAAATGATTCTGATTTTAATAAATCATGAATTTATTTACAATTTTTCCACTTCAAATTTCACCTCCACCTCCGCCTCCGCTAACCTCCGCATCCGCGGAGGCGAACCTCTTCTCCTCCGCATCCGCCTCCGCCTCCGCTAAAAAGGCCTCCGTTACAACTCTAGTGTAAACATACTCGATCATGTGTTCTTAGCTATTATTATTCAACATCATCATCTCGCTTCCTGCTTGACAATTCGCGGAAATTCTGTTTTTAGGTTACGATATTGTTGTCCTTAGGTACTCATTACTCTGTTATAGCTGTTATGATTATGAACACATTCTCTAGTTCATAATTAATATATCTATCAGCAGATAACATTATAGGTTAGGTAATTGTGTTTCTCGATCGTAAATTAAACTAGTTGTTTATTATTTTGAATCTATAGAGGTTAACTAATGTCCAAAGTATTATATTGAACTATCGGTGTAATGTTGTTGACTTTTAAGTATAAATTTATCTGTTTGTTTGCATTGAATAGGACATAGGCTACTTTTTACCGCGGCCAAATGTAGGGTTTCTACGAGATTTCTTAGAGAGAAAAAACTTAGTAGTCGCTGGTAACATCAGTGATACATCATTTCAAAAATATTAGAAATTAAGATCTTTTTATCCTTCAACTTTTTTTTACCATTTTGTTCACACTTAGAACAACTAAAACAAAAATCCCATGCTTATAAATATTGATGACTATGGAGTATTCAGTAGGTATGGGATAGGTAAAGATATTGTGGTATATGGCAAAGCAGCCCACGGGAATTAAATCAAACCACCTGCAACTGTTATTAGCTTAGTCTCCGTCCGCTAATAGAATTTTAATTTAAATCGATTACAAGTTACAACTACCTACTGTTAATTATTCGCTTTATATTTCACACTTCTTTTAATATTGTACGTGCGAGTAATGATTATTGCTTTTGCGAAAGTCGAAATACTATATAGTATGTACCTACTAAACTTATTCCGAAACAACCTAACCAAGAACATGTCAGAACATTTCTATGGCGGGTTCCGTATACTATTATAACACTTCTTCTAAAGTAATTGTCCGATTTCGTTAAAAATATTTTTCTTCTAATAATAAAGTTATTTTAATTTTATGATGCCATAACCAAGATAACACATTATAATTATTAATATACCAAATTTTATTCATTTATATTAATAATTTTCTGTCTGTTTGTTTGTCCGCCCTAAAAGCTTGAAGAAGCTTGTAGGGCGGACAGACAGACAGACAGACAGGCAGACAGACAGACGCACGGGCAGAGAGATACTATGAGGATTCCTTGAGTATTACGGAACCCTGCAAAGTGTAGATACCTGCGATTTTCGTGAGTGATACAAAATAGGCGGCAGTATGGATTGTTATTATTACTATGGTAATTACCCAAGCACTACACACTACACAGGATTGATAAAATGTTCTATATTTTACAGAATTTATTTAAAAATGATAAATCAATAGGAACGAAGCCGGATGATGGAAATAGTATCGTGGACGATACTAGGAATCAGTTAGTTGGATTAATACCTTGGACGTCACAGAAAACGAACAAAGTGACGATAAAATAATGGTTTCCAAAATTCACTATTGTCAAAGAATAGATATATATTAGGTATAGGTCGCGCAACGAATTAAGATCTTTCGACAAAAGTAGAGGGGGTATGCGCAGAAGTCAGTTTTTGGGTGTGTTTGGCGGTAGCGGGATCGGGCGGGGAGTCGTGGATGCGTCGAACGCATGCCGAACGTGGCTGCCGACACGCTATGGGTACGTTAGTAATATATATTCTGTGCTATTGGTCATATGCGCGAACGATCCCCTCCACGTTCACTGAGCGCTCATAAACCGTTGCGCGACCTGTACTAACAGTTAACACACACAACTCTTTCTCCGCACCTCGCATTTTTTTAGTTTATAAGCCATTATGTAACCGTAATTTATTATCCATTTTACTTTACATCTTCAGTCTAGTTTTGTTTTAAATTAATTTTAAATACTGAAAAAGTATTAATTTGTATTTTTTTAATATTTTTTTTGAAGAGTATAACTTGAGATATTACGATTTTTTTCCTTTCCTTTATAAATCCAGATGTAAAAGGAGACAGTAACTTATTTTTCTCTATAAACCATTCCAGCCTTTTGTTTAACATAGAGTGAAAAATTTTGCACACACAAGAAATCAAGGAAATTGGCCTAAGTTTAATAGTGTTACTATTTGACGCTTTTGGAATCGGATAAACTAATATATCTCGCCACTGTATTGGAATAATGCCTGTATTAAATATTAAATTATATAACTTTAATAAATACATTTTACTAGCTGGAGACAAATGATATATAAGTGAATATGCAATTCCATCGTTACCTGGTGCAGTATTCTTTAGCTTCAAACAATTATTCATTTCCGCTAAATTAAAATCAGCCTCAAGGCATGTATTATTGGACATAAAATAAGGAGACTTAGACATTACATAGTCAGGCGCCAAAACATGCAAGAGCTCGACTCTCTGATCATTTGATACTTGTGAATTGGGCGAACGTAATCCTTTCATCCAACCCATACGTTTCCACATATCTGCACTGGATGTTCGTTCATCTACACTACTACAATAGTTTTGCCAATATTGTGTTTTAGCTTGGTTTATTGCCTTTCTTGTAACTTCTATTCTATGTTCTAAAATAGTTAGATTATTTGGAGATGGATTACGTCTAAAATTCTTTAAAGCTAGTCTACGTTGTGCTATCAAATGAGAGAGAGCCGGGGTCCAGTAAGGTTTAGATCCGAATCCATTTTTTGCATTATTACAAACCTTGACAAAAGGTATGTGCTCATTGGCCGCTCTGTTAACACAATCAATAAAATTATTATATATAAGGACTGAACATCGGTAAAATGTAAAGGTTGGTGTAAATAGTTCTCCAAGGATCTGGTGTAATCTTTCCAATTCGCCAACTTAAAATTACGTTTGACATTTGTGCATCCGGGATTAAGACTGTTGTTAGACATATGGGAAATTTTTATAAAAAAATGATCACTGCCTAAGTTTTCATTCATGATTGTCCAGTCCAGCATAACCGCTAAATCCGTTGAAACAAATGTCACGTCCGGTGACGTTCTTTGGATGATATTGTCTACCAGACACATCCTAGTAGTACCACCATTATTAAGAGCAACAAAACCCGCATCTAGAGCCGCATCATAAATTTGTACTCCTCTTACATCGGTTTTAGAGGACCATGTTGTATGATGTCCATTTAAGTCTCCAGCTATTATACATTTATGTGAAAATAATGAGAAAATTTGTTCCCAATCGGAAAGGTTTGTACGAACAGACGAAGGACAATATATTAATACTACATGTTTGATGTCACTGCAATTCAACAATTTAACAACAACTATTTCTATACCCAGGATTATCAATTTGAATAAACTGTTGAGTTACTTTGAGTGATTTATGTGTTATAATAGCCACCCCACCATAACTATCTACTCTATCGTTTCTAAAAAAATTATACTCACTAATGTGTATATGAGAATCAGGCTCTTACCAGGTTTCAGATATTAAGGCAATATGAACTTTTTCCTGTATCATTAACAACTCCAATTCATTACGTTTAGGACGTAAACTACGTGCGTTCCACTGCATAATACGTAGAGAAGAATGTTTCGTATTATTTCTAGCCATTGCTTAATATTGAGATAAATTTGGAACATAAATCATCTTTTTTCAAAAACTTAATAAACAGCTGACTCAATATCTCAACAACAAGTTTACCTAATTCTTTTATTTTAATATGCCAATCAGTATCAGCTATACAAATATTTTTGAACTTCTTAAAAATATTGCCTAGATCGAAGGCATCATCCGATGAATCCCTTGTGGGTAGGTGACTTTTTTCAGTCGGATATGTAATATTAGATTCTTCAATATCTCCACTGTTACAGCTATTGCTTAACTCTGTAACATTTTTATGTGGAATAACATTCTTCTGATGGTTATCTATTCTTCTTGAAGATGATTCCTTGGATCCCTTATTCCGTGCTGATAACCCCATCATTATTATGAACGACTGCCTGTGTAACGACTATGTCTCTATATGTTTTCAGCGTACTCCGGGACTCTTCTGAATGTGAGCTAACGGTATTTTCCTCAACATTTTGTAAATTTGTATTAGTTTCTTGTGTCTTTATATTTTTTAGGTATGACTCCAATGCTTTACGATAGGTATAGCTATGTTTAGCCATTATATCTCTTATTTCTTTTTCTTTAAAAAAAATCGGGCATTTTTGTACATGGCCATATGTCGACCTTTACAGTTCACACACATATAGTAGTTTCACAGTTAACGTGATTACCGGCACATTTCGGACATACAATTTTTTTAAAAGGACATGTTTTGGAAAGGTGACCAAACCGCCAACATCCTGAACATTGTGATACTGGAAAGGTATAAGGCTCCACTTTAAACCTGCAACCGTACCCATACGGCGGTAAAGTAGTGCCTTTAAAACATATCCTTACTGTCTCAGAATCTATCCATTTACCATCATTCGATAATCTTTTAAGCCTTCTGATTGAGATTATGTCATAGTCACAAGAGATGTTGTCCAGAATCTCTTTATCTTCCATTTCTAGATCTATCTGCCTCAGTATCCCGTAACATAAAGAAGTCTCATCAGTTCTTTATACTCTATAGCCTAAATTAGTAATACCTTCACAATTTAGTAACTTTTGGGCATATTCTAAATTTTCAAAATAAACCATAACTCTGTAAGCACTTTTATATATCATCCTGACTATATTTTGTATTTCAAAACTCCGCAATAATTTTGCCAATCCAAACTGTTTCGGCAGCGTATCCTTCCTGTGATACAAACACCAATATAGCTTGTCATTTCTAAATTATTATCCTTATCTTTGTTCAAATTATTAGAATTCATCCTGTTTAATTTTTTATGTCCTCTAGTTACTGTAACAAATTCATCTTCCTCTACAATTTCCTCATCATCTGACCGCCCTCTCTTCTCCACAAGTCGTTTGTCACTCTGTTCATTCTGCGTCATCTCACTGCTAAAATATATATTCAGTTGTTGCTCACTTTCCATTTGTTCTTCCTCCATATCGCTTCCACACAAAAAACTTGCTTCTACATCGTTAAGTGTTTCACTCATTTATATTAAAAAACTCACAAAATTATTCATTAACATCACTTTCAATATGAGGGTAGATTATAAAATAACGCTAACAAACGATACGGCCAAGTGTATGTACGCTCAGCTCGGCTGTACGCGCGTGACTGAGTTGTTCCTCCTTTACTAAGCGCCACTTTCATGTGTTCCATAGACTAATGATGATTCATCTATGGTAATGACCTCATAATATATATACAAGATTGTCTCGTTTATAGTACAAGATTAGATATTTACAAGATGTTTACAAGAATTGTTTGGCTTAAAGTATAAGCACAGATTACTAAATATGGTATAAGATACTAACCTTGGATAGTGATCTCTGTAGAGAAGCGTTGGGGCGAAGAGGAAGTAAATAAAATGAGAAAACGATGGGAGAGGTTTACTCTCGTCATGACATCGCGGGGTGCACGCCTTAGCTACGTCCCATATCTTCATCGCGAAACGAAACTGAAAATAAAGAGATAAGTGAGTAGGTAACTAAAATATGTCTAGTAAATATCCTGAATGTGCAGAGAACCGATTCTATGAGAACAAAATCACCAGAAATAATATAGATCTATATATTTCTGGTATCACAGAGTAAAAAATATATTATGTAATCATCGCATCGTAACGTTGAGCGTATTTTGGTTGATCTACTTTTTTTGTTTGAAAGCTGATATTATTTTGTTTGAAAGATCATTATCAGTTCGCTCACGGGATGACAATATAAGAGTTACTTAAATTTTTTAATTTTGTTTATATAAATTTAGATTCTCTAGTAACTGTTAGTCTAGTTCTTAATATCTATATACTCTTAACTTAATAACTTTTCCACTGGTGTAAGACACCATGAGGTTCTATAGAAAAAGTTAATTATAATTCTTCGAGTGCGTAACTAATCGGGGACGAGCTCTTTGCTCTATATTTCGACATAATACGACTTTACCAAACTAATTTCAGTTTTGGAACTATTGTTTGCGATCTAAATTGCTTTGCAGGCTTTGTTGCGCGTCGTAAAAACTTGGTCTGTTTATTTTCTTAACTACCTTCGTGCTTCAAAGTGTGACACAACATCATCTTACCAATTAATTATTATTATGTATTTTAGTAATAACGGCGAGTGCTGGTTTATGTAGCTGTGGAGACAGGTTACGTACACGAATTAATCAACCAATAGCTTGTCTCCTGAAATTAAAATCCTACTACTATTAGAAATGTGGTGAGGATGGATGGATGGATGAATGTTTGTTACTCTTTTACGCAAAAGCTACTGAACGGATTTTGATGAAATTCGGTATGGTAGTGAGCTCTGAATTTACACATAATATGCTACTTTTTGTCTCAAATAGTACACTGTTCCTGTAGGATACTGTATTTACCTACGCGGGTGGAGTCGCGTGCAAAAGCATGTGCTAGATAAAATAACTTAAAGGCGTTTGTCGACGGCACCAGGCCGGTGCAAGTTATGTATGAAACCGGCTTCGAGTCGGACCGGCTTTAGTGTCAACTCGTCGACACGCGCCCTAAGGGTGGAGAAATGTAAGTATTATATAATTAAGTTTTCCACATTTTAGGGTTTTGCACTATCCTAATTACCTACTACCTACTGAAATATTTTCATATTGTGATTTATCCTACTTACATAGTCTCTACCAATGATATGTATTATGTATACCTATAAAAGTATAGGGAAGTAGAAATTATTTTACACTAGCTCTTGTCCGGGGCTTCGCCCGCGTTAAATTCGTTTTCACGCGATATCTATACAATTTAAAGCTCCGTAATCCTGATGTAGATATAAGCTTTATAACTGTAAAGTTTAATCAAAATCGATTTGGTACTTTTTGCTTGAAAGAGTCACTAAAGCCCTCACAAAAAATTACCCTTTTAATAGTTGTAGAATACTGGATAGTCCTTAATGTTTTCTTCCTATTCTTATTTGAGAAATGTAGTCTATAGTTAATTTGTGTTATCTTTTAATTTTTCTGTTAATTTGTGTTTGAATTATCAATACAAATGTCAAAATGGCTTACTTTAATTGGTAATGTAAACACGACTTGTGCTCATTGGTTGATTTTTACATTTTTACTGATGATTCTATGCATTTTAAACGTGAATAGACTAAAGGTAGAATTGGTTATGTGAAGTTATGAGTTATGACCATAATATATTTTATAACAACTGCAGATAACACAGCGAGTAATGATTTAAGTGACCACTTGAGCACAGAAGTGGACATGAGGACGCCAGATTTAGTCACATTACTTAATTTGACGATAATGGGTCAGTGGTTAGTGCGGCCGCCGCCGGACTCGAATTTCGCCAGGAAATAAGAAGTTTTTTGGATTCCTGGCTCATGGATGATGTTACGTAGTACCTAACAGAAATAGAAATAATATTTATTTGTGAAATGCAGGATATACAAATATGTTACCGGTGTTAAAACTCAATATTCCATTATATTTCCACCTTCGTGAAGGTATACAAGTACCTATATTTTATAGGCAAATATATTTCCTATATCTAATCAAATAATAGTTGTCTGGAGCCCGTAACACAAGTTTTTCGAGAACTTACCATACTAAGTTACCACGGGACCAGATCGACGTGGTGTAAAAGCTATTTGACAGGTAAAAATGTAGGTACTAGAAAGTCAAGAAGCAGAAAAAAAAATTGAATTTGTGTGTTTAGCCAAGCCCGTTGCCCGTAGACCGTACAATACTTACAAAGAAAAATTGAGGCGAGAACGTACTAGGTATTTCTTTGCAATATTAGTACAAAGTAATGTTGTACCATGTAGATGTGGTTTTCTGATGTAGGTACATACTTTTATCTAGTGTCGACTTAACTAAGTTGAAATCTGTAAGCTGTTTCTTAATGAAACATTCAACATTTTGCACAAATCATCACAAGATGGTGGATGAATGAGGTGGAAATCTATTAATATTCTGTATGTACTGTCGCATTAGTTTTCACATTGATAACCTACAACTAATATAAAAAATAAGTGGCAAAACACCGATGAAAGTGAAAAGCAACATAAATCAATGGACCCCTGTCAGGGCTCGGCTGAATAACGGCCTCGCCACTGTCGCCGGCCGCCGCGCGCCGGCTGTGACTGACCTGTATCAGTTAAGGCTGGGTTGGAACTATATGCTCTGGAATCCGGAATCCGGATATTTTCAATGCTCAGAATTTTCTTCGGTCTTCCGGATTCCGGATAATTTCCCGTCCCAGCTTTACACCGAGATGCGACTTGGCGTGGTACGTTAGCGATTCATATTCACTACACTGCACAGACACAGAAGATACACGTTTCGTTGCAAGAGTTCAAATTTCGAGCCGCATCGCGCTGCGCACTGTGGCGCCGGCCGCCCTTGCAATGAAACCTGTTCCTTTTTGAGTTGTGTATAAAGTTTAATTTTGAATCACTATTAGGCCCGGGTAAAGTTTATAATGTATCTACATACGTTGCCCGCGTCTTCGTACGCGTAAAAGTTAATCTCGCAGATATCGTACATTTTTCCGTGATAAAAAGTAGTCTAATATATATGTGCCAAATTTCATCAAAATCAATCCAGTATCGGAGCCTATTCAATGCAAACAAAGAAACATACAAACAAACAAACTTTTTCGTTATGACATTAGTATATGCTTAATTTGATATAAGTACCTAGATAAGTTGTCGTTGGTACTTACTAGGTTACTAGGCAGTAGGAACTAGGGAGTAGGAACTGATTATTTGGTAAAACATCAGTGGCGAAGGCTGCTTCTCCTTCATAGGGAAGCCGGAGCCTGTATAATGGGTAGGGATTTCTATGAAGGTTTGCAAAAGGTAAGTGACAAGGGAAGCCGATAGGAATGGAGTTATAGGAACCCTTCGCCACTGTAATACATACTATTGTAAAATAAATGTGTAGTTTGATAAGTTATATGGATAGACAGATAATAAGGGTGGAAAAAACCATATAATATGACACTTTAGATAATTAATAATAATAATATCAATGGACGCTTCACACCACGTCAATCGTTTCTGAAATCAATACGTTTATAAGAAATTAACAAAAAAAAACCTACTTAAATACTATCTGGGGGCACGGTAGTGCCCCCATGCCAAGACGTCAAGCGAAGCGCAAGGGCACTACCAAACCACCTTTTCTCGAAGCGTTTCGTCGATTTTTTGAACCCTCATAACTTGAGTTTGGATTGTACCAGATAAATGAAACTTTCAGGATTTGTTCCCATCAGCGGTCTCATTAAACATGTAAAGTTTCGATTACCTACGTCTTATACTTTAGATTTTATTGATATCTAAAAACCCCTGATTCCGTCACTGACTCACTGATGATCAACAAAATTATACCGTACTTCCGGATGTTCTCGAAAGCTGAAATTTGTTACGTGAGATTGTATTAGTAAACAACCAACATAAAAATTCTCAAAATTGGAACTTTCATCTTCCAACCCCTTAAACAAGGGAGTTAAAGTTAATTATCTGTGAAAGCGCCATCTATCGCGTTATTATGAACTAAGTATATAAGTTACAAAAAGAAGTGAAATCCCACAAAAACATTTTCATGTAAAAAAATTATGCCAAGACGATACCATATGACTAGCACTGTCAAAAAGTTATGAAATCTCATGCAAAATCAAGCTTCTTACCCTACACGCCATAACTCTGCAAGCGTAACTTCACAAACTCTACACCTTAGTCATTTTATGTGGCTTGGCCATTTCGTTATTATAAGAGAGTATAATAGAAAAACAGTCGATTATAAATTTTTCTCCTTACGGCCAAGTGAATGTAGCGAAATGGCCAGGCCACATAAAATGACTAAGGTGTAGAGTTTGTGAAGTTACGCTTGCAGAGTTAAGGCGTGTAGGGTAAGAAGCTTGATTTTACATGAGATTTCATAACTTTTTGACAGTGCTAGTCATATGGTATCGTCTTGGCATAATTTTTTTACATGAAAATGTTTTTGTGGGATTATATATTACTTGTTTAAGGCAAGGACCAAGCTCAAGAACAAAATTATTTACAGTTAACAATACTCGTATGCACATTGTAGTAATATTCTTTTTTGCGTAGCATTATTTTCTATATTTACGAAGAAGATGGTGTTTGCAAGGTATTTTTTTAAACATCTTTTGAAATATTGTACAAATCACGAAAGACAAAAAAATATGTATGGCGCTGCCAAGGAATTTTAAGTATTATATACAACTATAATACTTACAAATTCCTTGGGTGCTGCACAAAATTTTTTGCTTTACATATGAGATTGTGTGATTTTTAAGAGGTGATTTTATTATTTTTTAACTCATGAAATATATATTTTTTTAACCGACTTCCCAAAAAAGGAGGCGGTTATACGTTCGCCTGTATATATATATTTTTTTTGTATGTTCAACGATTACTCCGCCGCCTGTGGACCGATTTTCAAATTTTTTTCTGTGATGTATAGGGTGTAATCCCAAATTGGTCCTTTTGATATCAAAGTGGTGACCTGATGATGGGATCCATGAGGAATGGAGGGAACTCCTCGAATTTTATATGGACACATATGGTGATTTTGACTTTTTCTGAAGTAGTTCAAGAACATGCTACCAAAAAGTAAGATTTTGCTCCAAGGTATACCCTGGATCCAAAAGTACAGAACAGATACTCCTGGCTCCTTATAGATACATGTTTGGGGATTTCGGTGTTGTTTAAAGAACTGCAAGCATATGCCATCCTGTCAGTTAGAGTAATCATCATCATCATCACCACTATCACACCATACATCATCAGATTATGATGATATTATAAAAGGTATTGCTCATAGTATTTTACACTAACACGGAGATCTTTGAACATTACTCAATCAATCAATCAATCAATCAATCAATTATTCACAAGATGTGGTAGTGATGGTGGTTACAATAATAAAAAATAGTTCTTACACATCCTACCATAACAATGGTGTGTGAATGTCAAGTTAAAAGTTTTAACATTAGATACATTTTAACATTATTTTTCATCACATAATTGAAATTAAACATTGAATTATTATTATGTCAACATTTAAGGAAGTTATTATATAATTATGTTTAAGTACAGTGTCAAAATTACATTATTTATGTCAAAATTTAATTACTAGCATCCTAAGTATCTAATACATAATAAGTCAATTTTAATATAATAAATGTCAAGTAATTCCAGAATTAAATTATAATAAATTATTATAAGAGCAGCTTACGTCAGCGGTCAGATACTTTTAACATAATATTTTTGATTATGTAACATGTAGTCATTTATGTTGTAAAAGCAATTTTCTAGAAGCCATATGGTTAACTTTTTTTTGTACGTGTTCAAAGATAAACTGTGTTTAAAATGATCTGGTAACTTATTGTATATGTCTATGGCCTGTATAAATACATTGTTTTTATATATGTCTAGGTTACATATTGGACGATAAATCTTATATTTAAATCTATCATTTTTACGTTCTACACTCGATTTGAGTTCAAAATATTGTGGATGTAATTTAACAAAAATACATAGTTCTTTAATGTACATGCAAACTAATGGTAGTATATTGTATTTTTTAAAAAGCGGTTTGCAACTATCCATAGTTGAGGCACCAGAAATAGCTCTAACACATTTTTTTTGGACTTTAAACACCTTTTCAATCTCTACTGAGTTGCCCCACAGCAATAGACCATATGAGAGAATAGAAGAAACGTAACCGTGGTACGCAGTTAGAGCTGCTTCAGCACTAACGGTTTGCCTTAATGTTTTTATTGCATAAACAAAACGGTCAAGTTTGTCACAAACATATTCTACGTGGACCTTCCAATTACAGTACTTGTCAATCATAATACCTAAAAACTTTGCACTATCTACTTCAATAATTTTCTTGTTGTTATATTTTATGTCTAAATTAATTTGCTGTCTTCTGTAGTTTTGAAATTGTATTATTTGTGTTTTTTCAGTGTTAACGTGTAGATTATTGTTACTTAGCCACTTTATTATATTTGTAAGTGTTAAATTAATTTCTTCTTCGTACGTTTCTCTATCATCACATTTAATGACGAGAGTCGTATCGTCGGCAAACAAAATTGTTTCGTGATGAGTTATATTAGGAAGATCGTTTATGTACAGCAAAAACAGATTAGGACCTAGTAAACTACCTTGTGGTACTCCGTACTCATTCAGCTTATAATCGGATCTACTAGAAACTTTAGTGTTTTCGTAAATTTTTGTTATTTCCACACATTGAAAGCGACCTGACAAATAGCTACTGATCCAATCATTGGCAATGCCCCTTATTCCATATTTGTCTAATTTATAAAGTAGAAGTCCATGATGGACAAAATCAAAAGCCTTGCTCATATCAAGGAAAACGCCGGTTACTGGTACCCGGTTATTAAGCGATTCCGTAATAAGTTTTACTAGATTAAAACATGCTAGGGAAGTTGTACTATTTTTGCGAAAACCGAACTGTACATTTGTTAAGATATTTTGCCTAGTAATGAAATCCTGAAGCCTTTTTAGCATAGCTTTCTCAAAAATTTTTGATAAAAAATTCTATTCTCTGCCGTTTATGGACCTATTCGCAAAATTCTTTTGTTGTTATAAAGGGTTTAGTTCGAAATTGGTCCTTTAGTCACTAAAGTGGGAACCTGATGATGCGATCCATGAGGAATCGAGGGAACTCCTCGAAATTTATATCCACACATATAGTGATTTTGACTTTTACTGAAGTAACACAAACATATGCTACCAAAAAATAAGATATTGTACCAAGGTATACCCTGGATCCTAAAGCACTGTACAGAACTCCTCAGTCTTTAAAGATATGCGTTTGGAAATTTCGGCATTGTTTAATGAACTGCAAGCATATGCCAATTTATAACTTACAGTAATCATCATCATCATCTTAATAGCAATACCTTATGGAAGCTTGGCCTCTTATTCAATTATACATTCGATCGTTTAATTTAGACGTTCTTAAGACGTATTAATAATAACTTAAGAAAATATATATCTAATAAAAAGGGTGAAATTATTATTTTTAAACAAAAAATTAAACCGACTTCCAAAGTAAAAATACATAAAAAAGTATGAAATAAAACCTAATCTCTAAATAATTCCCCTTTCAAATTCGGCTAAAATTTTTACTATTTCTCTTCTCAATCTTATTAATTTTGAAGTCGGTACCAGCAAATATGAACGTAAGTTCTATAAAATATTGTAGAATATTGTTTGGGCTGGTACCGATTTCAAAATTAAGAAGATTGAGTAGAGAAATAGTAAAAATTTATTTTACTATTTCTACTATTATACGAATTTGAAAGGGGAATTATTTAGAGATTAAGTTTTATTTCATACTTTTTTATGTATTTTTACTTTGGAAGTCGGTTTAATTTTTTGTTTAAAAATAATTCAAAATGTGTACGGTTCAGAACCTGTCAAGGGATAAAGTACACAAGTACTTTATCCCATATTTATTTCCACTTCGTAATTGAACTCTGACTAGGTAGACTAGGTACCGGGAAATGACAAAGTAGGCTATGACCTCGCCTTAAACTGCTTGAAAATTTTACCAAGCAAAATTGTCGGTGTAAGTATTTATTGCTTAATACCTATAAATTATAATATTATGCAAATTAAAAGAATTTCACTTAACACCTTGTAGCGATTTCAAAACAACTTCTTACTAGTTTTTATTGACAGCAAAATTAATTATGTACTTATGCATAATGATACTATTAATAACATTGTTATTTGTTTGTGTAAATAAATACAATATTCTAAATATAGATCTCAATGTCGCAAGGATGGTGAAATAATTTAATTTTGGCTGAAACAGATGAATGTAGTTTTAAAGGTGAACGCGCACCTATACGCGCCGCAGGAGTCGCACGCGCCGTAGTCATCGCATTTTCTGATGGCCCCGCGCAATACGCGCTGAACGCGCCGCAGGAGCCGAACGCGCCGTACGAGACGTACGCGCCGAATCTTGGGGAAAATAACGGTGCTGCCAGCAAAGCGACTAATTTCTTATCGGAACATTGCCGTGTTTTAAGGAAACAGCTATGGCTGCCGTAGCAAAACAACTAAATAAAACGTAAAGCTTATCATAAAATAACCTAACCAAAAGCATGTCATAGTTGCGTAATAGGTTTTTTCAAATTACTCGAAAATTTACTGTCCGATTTTGTTAAAAATAATTTTCCTAAAGAGTTTTTAGCATGGCCCATCTGCATAGACACTTACAAGTTTTTATCTCCAATAGTTTAGAAATGGCAGGTGGGGAGCCAACTTTCAAACCACTTTGAAGGCCAATTACTCAAAAAAGGTTGACTTTTTGTAAAAAAAATCACCTATAAAACCTTGCCTTTACTAACCGACTTCCAAATAACCTAACCAAGAGCATGTCAGGACATGTCTAAGGAGGGTTCCGTAACTATAACCGCCTAATATGTTTTTTTTTTAATTACTCCAAAAGTTACAGTCCGATTTGGTTCACAATAATTTTCCTAAAGAGTTTTTAGTATGATCTATCAGCATGAAAATTTTCAAGATTCTATCTCCTATAGTTTAAAAATGCTAGGGGGGGGACCAACTTACAAACTACTTTGGAGGCCGATTACTCTAAAATGGTCAACTTTATGAAAAAGTAACGTATGAAACCTTGCCTTTATTTTAAAAGACCTATTCTACGAAACCCCACACGATGGGGTAGAGTGAAAAAATATTTTTCATCCCCACTTCACATGTATGGAGAGCCACCCCTAAAATATAAAATTATTATTTTTTTATGATCCCGAAACCGTGATCTATATACAATCTATAACTGCACCAAATTTCATCAATTTATATTCATAATTACAGGAGCTAGAGGCGCGGACAGACAGACAGACAGACAGACGGACAGAGCGAAACTATAAGGGTTCCTTAAGTATTACGGAACCCTAAAAAAGGGGCGGTTATACGTTCGGCTGCAATTTTTTTTATGTTCAACGATTACTCCGCCGTCTGAGGACAGATTTTAATTTTTTTTTGTATACCTATAGTCCCAAATTGGTCGTTTTGACATCAAAGCTGTGACCTAATGATGGGATCCATGAGAAATCGAGGGAACTCCTCGAAATGTATATGGACACATATGGTGATTTTGCCAGGACGAGACTTTGGACCGAATACCATGCAGCGACTAATTTCTTACTACGGCAGAAAAGTTTGGTGGGGAAAAATTACCGTATTTTTTAGGAGATGACGATGAAATACCTATTAATGTCGTAGCAAATAAATTAAATAAAACTTAAAGCTTATCACAAAAAAAAGAAGTCACATGAACTAATAAATTTTCGCATACACGACAACACTGTCAGAACGTCATCCGCATCGTCCGCGTCGCACGCATCGAAAGCGCTGACGACGTCATCCGAAAGCACTGGTGGAATCAGTATACTTACAGCATTTTATTTAAATGAGATTCATGCGGCGCGGATAGGTGCGCGGCGTTGCATAAGATTTCATACAAAGATATATAAAATGCGATGACTGCGGCGCGTGCGGCTCCTGCGGCGCGTATAGGTGCGCATTCACCTTAAGTCGTCAATCAAGGACCGTGACCGCGAGACCATTTCATTCAGGAAAATTCTATTAAGGCGGGTCCAGATATGTATCATTTGCCCAATCCGATCACCGTATCCGTATCGCCGACGCGTATCATGATCACATAAATGTGGACGTATGATACGCGATCTCGATACGCCGGTATGATACGGCCCGTCCCATGTCGTGTCGGTTTTTGTCCGATCATCAAAGGTGATAGATGACTTTTTTTTTTTTTATGTAATGAGCCAGGAAACGAGCAGACGGATCGCCTGATGGTAAGCGATTACCGCCGCCCATGGACACTCGCAACACCAGAGGAGTTACACTTGTAACTCCTCTGGTGTTGCGACTTGCGTTCCTGGTCCTTAAAATCCCCAATCCCCCCCATGGGACTGTGGGAATATGGTGGCAAGCCCCAAAGGGAGATCTCCGACCGAGCGAGATGGTATGCTCGGTCAGGCCGAAGCCCACTGTAGTGGTTTTCAGATGTCGTATATATGTTGCCGATCTTAGAAAACTTCGATAGCGCGATTCAGGACTGTGCGTTGATTGGTCCGCCACATGACTATTGTGAAGATACGGATACGGAGCAAATCGAAGCGTCCACGCGATACGGGGCTTGATACGTGATAAGCTGATACGGATACGATTGGATCGGACAAATTATACATATCTGGACCCGCCTTAAGCTAATTTCAGACTACGCTATACTACACCAGACACCAGACTTAATTTTTAAGTCGGTACTAGCAATTGAACTCGAGGCCTATAAAATATTGTAGGATACTGTTTGAGCTGGTTCTATTTCAAAATTAAGAAGATTGAGTAGAGCAATAGTTAAAATTTTAGCTGAATTTATAAAGGGAATTATTTAGAAAAAAAGTTTTATTCATATTCTTTTTTTTTTTTTTTCTTTAGAAGTCGGTTTAATTTTTTGTTTAAAAATAATAATCGCATTAATATTACTTTTAATTTAAGGCTGGGACTAGGTAGTAGGTATATCCAGAGTCCGGCGGCCCGGGAAAATTCAGAGCACTGATAATAATAGAACTCTGTCACAATACAGTAGAGTTGAAAATCAAGCTGTCATATACATTTACATTTGATATGACTCGACACTTGTGTGTTCGATTTTCAGAACTATTGTATTAGTCCAGAGTTTTCTGCGGCGTTCAGGTTTCCGGATCATATAGACCTAGCCTAAGAGATGAATAGAGAAGATTTTTGAATCAGCAAAATTCTTATATTTTCCGAAAGGCAACATAAATATGGAACCAAAATGCAAAAAATACAGTAATTAGTGTTAAATTAAAAAAATTACAGGATTAAAAAACAACGTTCAAATCCTTATATTATTTGTGTAATTATTCGTTATTACAATGATATATATAAACGCAGTATTTAAGTCAATAAAATCAATTTTGTATTTACCTACGTCATGGGATACTCATCCATACTTACCTGTCCAGTAGTTGTGATATAGTATACGGGTATGCGACCCCGGCTTCCCTAGCTATTACTGTCCTATCCCTTGCCCTCCTATCCTATATTTCCTATTTCCCACTCTAACTTACCAATCTTCCTTTCCACAACACCTATCCTTCCCTTTCCCTATTTCTACCTTCTCTGCCAATCCGTGGGGAAAATGAATGAAAACGTTTTTTTTTGCTTTGATCGCGAAACGAAAATTACTATTCAAATCTTGTCATTTTTCGTTATTACTATGATATACACAAAGGCAGTATTTAAGTTAATAAAAATTAAAATCAATTTAGTATTTATCTTCATATTTATTTTTGTATTTCATCAACGTGATCGATGATCGTAGATATGCCATTGTTAGACTTCCTGGCTCATTATGTACTTTTCGAGAAGCCAATAAAAATATGCATCTTCTCTATTAGATAATTCAATATGTTTTATCGAATATCTTTGACCTTTAACGGATGCGCCTCATGCGTAATAGATGCACTAATCAAAAACGATAATTAAGTAGGGCACTCGTCGGTGCATTTGTACTGGCACGGTGCATTTGTACTGGCAGTTGGCACTTAGATAACATTAGGTGCTTAGTAGGGACGATCTACAGAAACAAGCGTTGGTTCACACTGAAACGAGGCGATACCGGACACAGCTCTTTTAAGATAACGATTTAAAATTCATTTTAATTCACTACATAAGAAGATACGCGTTTAATAATAGGGGATCGGACTACATCTGAAATATGTAGTTTCGTTAATATATTCAGAAATATTGAGGCATTACTACTTGGTAAATGTAAAAAAGATATTATTTTATGTGTAGTTTACTAATTAAATACATTTAAAAAGTACAAAAAAATTTTTTTTTTGCGAAATTTGTAAACAAAACCGACATCATTAGTTTACTCACATCATATACAAAAACATTAATTATGGTAAGTATGAACTTAAACGCACAAATGTCGGAGATATTTACAAATATATTCCGGCGGCCATATACTTCATATACTACTTCATATACTATAACCTACAAGTGACGTCATATTTTGTAGGTCGACTTTAGTATGGAGCGTTTTTAGGAGGCTCGCGAAATTTTTTATACAAATCGCTGTACCTTTGAAAATATTGACTTTTGATATACGGTTTCATCTGAGAAGTTACTCATATTTAAGAGTACTATTCATTTATGCAATAAAAAAAAAAAATAGTCCGATTGCCTATTGCATGAGTTCGAATGTCAAACTGCACCGCTCTGCATGGCGCGGCGTCTTCTCTTGAAACGTGTATATTCTTGTGTATTAATTAAAATTAAATTTTGAATCCATATTTTAAAAATGCAGCGCCGCGTCGCGTATCGTCTCGTTTCGGTGTGAGATGGATAAAGGAAAATAAAATATGATGGTATAAGTAGATAGTCAAAGCTTAATTAGAATTAAACCTACTTCAATAAATTTAAAAGTTTATGTTTATGTGAGGAATTAGTTTAAGAGTTTATCAGGGATGTCCCGATTTGGTCTCTCTGCAAATTTCTAAGATTGTTGTCAGTTGCCCTTTATTCAGATTACGACTAAAGCTCATCGCGCGTCTATACGCGCCCCAGGAGCCGCACGCGCCGAAGTCATCGAATTTTATAAATCTTTGTATGAAATCGTATGCAACACCGCGCACCTATCCGCGCCGCAGGAATCGATTCCTTCGGCGCGGATAGGTGCGCTTTCACCTTTAGGCTGACCCCACAGTCACGTAGCCACTGACACGCCCGAGAAACGCGCACGTCTAATGTGGGGGAGGTCTTAACTCACAGTCTCACTAGTCCCACCATCAAAATCCGTTGCGTAGTTTTAAATATCTAAGCATACATAGGGACAGACAGAAAAATTAACTTTGTTTTATACTATGTTTATTCATCACTATGAATCACTCTCCTAACTTTAGGCGGTATATTTTAACCATACCTATTTGTCAGGGTCCAAAATACATGTTCACGCCTCACGGTTATAACAATATTAATTTTTATGATAATATTATGTAAGTTCTATGTTTCGCGACCTCTGTGGCTCAGAGGCAAGAGCGTTGGCGCTCAAGTCGGAGGGAACAAAAAGTTTTCTGTATTCCTGAGTCATAGATAGGTATATTTCCCTTGTCTGGTACCCGTAACACAAGACACAACTTACCACGGGGTGCCACGGGGCTGGACTGACGTGGTGTGTCCATAGGTATTACATTTCTAGATGTACCTACTAACCAGTGGCGTAGGCTGGTTTTCCTTAATAGGGCCCTAGCCTGCATAATAATACGTAGGGATTTGAATGAGGGTTTTCAAAAAGTAAGTCGAAAGTGAAGCCGATGGGAATGGAGTTATAGGAACCCCACTCCACTGCTACTTACCATTTCACAAGTGACCGCGACAGTGGACGCCAGCGCGTGGTACTTGTGGACCAGCTGGTGAATCGTCATGGCAATCAGCGTCACCTCCAACGCCACCACGCCGAGGAAGCCAAAGTAACTCCACGTCTTACATAGCGCTGTAAATAAAAATGTTATGAATAATTTTTAAAGATGTCGAAATGAGAGAGATAAATTCGTCTACTGTCTATTGACATATTATATACGTTTTTTATAGCGGATTTATCTATACTAATATTATAAAGCTGAAGAGTTTGTTTGTTTGAACGCGCTAATCTCAGAAACTACTGGTTCGAATTGAAAAATTCTTTTTGTGTTGGAAAGTTCATTTATCGAGGAAGGCTTTAGGCAACACAACATCACGCTGCGACCAATCAGGAGCGAAAAATCAGTGGAAAATATGGAAAAAACGGAGAAAATTATTAATTTTTGAGGGCTTCCGTTGTTTGTTCTAACGCGCTGATCTCAGGAATTGCTAAATCTAATTGAAAAATTATTTTTGTGTTGTATAGACCATTTGTCGAGGAAGGCTTTGAGCTAAATAACGTTACGCTGTGACCAATAGGAGCGAAGCATCAGTGAAAAATATTGCAAAAACGGGGAAAATTATTCATATTTGAGGTCTTCCGTTGTGTGCGCTGCGTAAACGGTTCAAGTTAACCAAAAAATATGTATGAAATAATTATTCCTCTTTAAATGATCTAAAAAAATGTCCGCGACAGTATATGTCTATCTTTTAAGATTGACTCACAATAACCTTATGGTAATCAAATTTGGTCGAAATTAATGCATTATTGCGCCGCGCGGGCGCGGTTCATCAGTTGACGCGGACGAAGTCGCGGGCAACAGCTAGTGAATATATATACGACATGATTTTTACATACACACATACATTACATACATACATATAATCACGCCTCTTTCCCGTAGGGGTAGACAGAGGCCGCCTCTTTCCCGTAGGGGTAGGCAGAGACCACTTCTTTCCACTTGCTACGATTCTTACATACTTGTTTCGCTTCATCCACTTTCATTCTTACCATCCATTCCTCCTTTTTTCGCCTTTCGCCTCCGCGAGAACGAGACGCGATGGGTGGCAAACCACATCGCCGCCATTTTGGATAATTAAATTATTTTTATAATTATCCATTGCGTTCCCACGGATTTTTGGAGAGGATAGGAATAGGAAAAGGGAAGGATAGGTGGTGTGGAAAGGAAGTTTGGTAAGTTAGAGTGGGAAATAGGAAATATAGGATATTACCGCCCAGGAGGGCAAGGGATAGGACAGTAATAGCTAGAAAAGCCGGGGTCGCGTACCCGTATACTATACCACAAGTACCGGACAGGTAAGTTGGGATGAGTATCCCATGACATATGTATGTCCCATGATTTGTATATCTAATAATATCAATCTAATCTAATACTTTAAAAGAGCAAATCCTGTATAGGTATTATATAATAAGAATCTCGGAAACGGCAGCAAGTATTTCCATGAAAGTTTTTTTTAAGTTATACATATTATACCTATACATACTATGATTTTTCCTCGCGTAATTAGATACACTGAGTACTGACTTCGATTTCTAAATATCAAATCCAGTTGGCTACTTGGTTCACGTTGGACTGCGTCGCATTGTTGGTAAATTGATGTCTCGGGTCTCGGTCAGACGAATAGTTTTGTGATTCTTGTTCTTTTATAATCGTTTATTTATTTTGAATTATTTTATCGTTCTGCTAAAACCTCGAGCGAAGCTCGGTCCCCCAGGAACTTGTTTAAATAATATACGATTATATGGTAACCTAAGAAATACAAATACATAAAGTTTTATGTAGGGCAAATTTTCACGTTTTTATACCTCAATCTACAGGTGGCACAGGCCATGAAAATAAACAGAATTTCGTTCCTAGTAAAACTTTACAGTGTGTATTTTATAGTGGTCGTTACCCTGCTTCAGGCACGGATGTGTCAATATTTTCTTGAAATTTGGTGCCCGTAAAAGTAGGTAACGCTAGGGTAGGTATACATAAACTTTTGACTATTTTGATGAAATATGAATCGGTCATGACCACAATGACAGACATACACACATTTAGCTGTTTTAATTTCATTCAATCAACTTTTTTGTTTCTTTTGCCTTTTTTTTTTTTTTTTTTTTTTTTTTCGCAGGGGAAATCTTCGGTAAGATACCTCAAGCCAGGGGATTGGGCTAGAAGGTTATGTGGGATTCTTACCCACTAAAACCCCTGCGGCGGCCTACTTCAACACAACTGAGGGCTACGGGAACTACAGGATTACATCCGCGGCCCCCTGTGTTTCGCTGTTATGCTCATAATCGGGTCTAATAGTCCGCAAAAACTACCAACATGGTACTTAGTACTCAACCACTCGGGTCACTTAATTGGATAGTATAAGTTCCCCTAATTATACATCCATGACCTTAACTATTAAATAAAGACCTGTATGCGACTTGACGACGCTCAGTGTCGACTTCGCACCTGTCGAGTCTGGTTGGATCTTTGACGAATCCGTTCAGCTACCTCCTTCTGCGCCATAACAGAGTCACAGAAAGAGGCAACCGCGTTCCACGCAGAGTCTCCACTTATCATGGCAGAGACAACCTTCGCCAAAGAGAGATCCGGTCCTATATATTGGACCAAGATTTGACGTTGAGCATTCCACGCGGGACATATTTCGAGCGTATGTTGGGCGCTATCCTCTTCTTCACCACAATGGTAGCAGAAAGCCGTCATCTCACGTCCAATCCTACACAGGTAGCTGCCAAAGCACCCATGACCTGTCAGCACCTGTGTAAGATGAAACGTCACACGACGCTTTTGCGTGGTCCAATCTGTAAACACAGGCAGCACCGCCTGAACAAATCGCTTTTGGGAATATCGCTCTTCTTGGAGGCGATTCCGCCATGCTTCAATAGCAAGGGTTTGCTCCTGACGCCGTATTTCCCCACGTAGGGTGCCTTCCGCGCTACGGATTCGCTCGTAAACTTTCCTATCCATTTCTGCCAGAATATCAAAGGGTGGCAAACGTGCAAGTAAAGTGGCAGCCTCAAATGAAATGGTTCGGTACCCCCGGGCAATACGAATAGCCACTCGTCGCTGTAAACTGTAAATTTTATTTCTACAGCGACGGACACCTGACAGTCTGTGTGACCATATTGGGGCCCCATAGAGGGCCATTGATCGTACGACTCCAGCATAAAGGCGACGTACCTCCTCACACGGTCCTCCAAGGTTAGGTAAAATCCTATGTAGAGCACCAACCACTTTTTCAACTCTCAGAACAGTACGCTCAAAATGTTCTTCAAAGCCCCATCGTCCATCTAAGGTTAGTCCCAGGTACTTCATGTATCGAGCCACATGTACAAATGAGCCATCAACCCGGATAGACAAGCTAGGAGGTTCCCTATTTCTCGGCAATTTATGGAACCATAACGCTTCGGTCTTGTGAGGCGCTATTTGTAAACCTAGCTCACGTATTCTGCAAACAACGATTTCCACAGCAGCCTCAGCCAGTACCTTACAACTTTCAAAGTCTGTTCCGGTCACAAGTAGAAGCGTGTCATCTGCATAACAAACAATGTAAACGCCTTCAGGGAGATTCAGCCTTAAGACATCATCATATGCCATATTCCATAAAATTGGTCCCAATACAGAACCCTGTGGAACACCACAGTATACCTTCCTCCGACAAATAACGCCGTTAGGGCCAATAAAGATTATATATCTATCACGAAAGTAGTCTTTTATTATAGCTTTCAGGTAATCAGGAATACAATGATAGTCCAAAGCACGCCATATTGCATCCCACGGTAAGGAATTACAAGCATTAACTATGTCAAGACTTATAGCTAATACTATCCTACCCTGAGCAGTAGCTTGTTGCGTTATCAGACGAACACGCATAATAGCGTCAATAGTCGAACGTCCTTGTCGAAATCCAAATTGATTATCAGACAATTTAGGTCCAATACAGGATAAGTGTTCATTAAGCCGAGTCGCTATGACACGTTCAAAAATTTTTCCGACATCGTCTAGAAGACAGATAGGTCGGTAAGCGGATGGAGAGACAGAATCTCTGCCATCTTTTTTAAAAAGGACCAAAAGAGCCTCCTTCCAGGAATTAGGAAAAATGGCAGTACGAAAACAGCTATTAAATAGACGCCTCAGCTTATCCTCAAGAGCTCCTAAAGCAATAGCCCATACCCGACCTGGTATGCCATCAGGACCTGGAGCCGTATTTCGGTTCTTGAAGCGTTTTACTGCTTGATCTAACTCCTGCTTAGTCACTTCCAAATCGTCTCGCCAGTGATTTAATATAGGAGTGGTAGATGCACCTGATTGGTTAATTGGGAAAAGACCAACGATTACCCTTTCTAAAACAGAGAAATCAAGGGTCTGCGTAAGAGGGGGCATCCACGGGCGCAGTTTGCCAAGCACCATACGGTATGGTCTACCCCATGGATCCCTATCCAGTCCATTCAACAGTTCCTTCCAGGAGCGAGCCTTGGCACTAGTTATAGCCTTTTGTAGTGCCAAAGCCGCAGCACGAAAGTTATTATACGCCTCGGCAATTTCCTCAGGTGTAGAACGTCTTCTTCTACGAGCACGCATAAACCTGCGACGTAAACTAAGGCATGTGTTACGTAGCTGTGAAATTTCACTAGACCACCAATACACTGATCTCCGTATCAGGCGACTGGCTCGAGGCATTGAGGCATCACATAAAGTTGTCATCTGGTGCCGAAACCAGTCTGCCTCACTGTCAGGATTAGAATATACAGTAGTATCATTACTATTATTATTTGACGGCCATGCTGCTACAATAGCTGCAGCTTCAAGAATATCTCGATTGAGCTGTTTAATAGACCAACGCGGTAATACATTGACCCCATGCCGACTAGGATAATTATTTTGGTTAACAGCTACGTCAAAGAAAATATGGCGATGGTCTGATAATGAAACTACGTCCTCCGCTACACGCCACCCAGACAGGTAACGAATAGCGGCGGACGTAGCCCACGTAAGATCTACAATTGATTCACCTTGCCATCGTACACATGTACTTACTGAACCTCTATTTACTAGACGAAGGTCTAAACCAGCGGCCCACTCAAGTAGGACTCTTCCTCTGGGACTGTTTCTAGAACACCCCCAAGTTCTAGCGTGAGCATTAAAATCGCCGAGGACTACTAGAGGATGGGAGATATGTCTGCGTATACATTGTCCCAGATCGTCAAGGTATTCTTCGTATTCGGCCAAAGATCTGTTTGGAGAGACGTAACAGCCGATAAAGATCAATGTTCCCCAGCGCACAGCCACAAACCCCTGTCCTCTTTCAATTAGGGTACAAGACGGAGCCCTGTCTATATCCGACCAATATATCGCAACCAAACCGCAAACGCCTCCAAACCACCGGGGATGATCTGGGACGTAATAAGGCTCAGCAACTACGGCGAGACCTATAGACCACTCCGCAATGGTTTGCATTAACAAATGCTGAGCATTACGACAGTGGTTTATATTCGACTGAAGCACTTTTAAAGAAGCGAATGTGACAAGGTATCCATTGCCTCCGCAGGATGTTCACCAGAGTCGATCGCTGCAGATTGACTTAAGATGACGGCCCTACTCATGTTTCTTCGAGGTTTTGGAGGGCAACATTGTTTCGATCCAAGTTTGTGATCCGCACGGTGGCCTAAATCTGAGCATAAAGGACACTTGAAAGCCTGCGCAGCACAATTACTAGCTTTATGGCCAGTATCGCTACATGAATAGCATCGTCCGCTACGGTTCACATCATTAGTACACAGACGACCTACATGTCCTATCTCTAGGCACCGAAAACAATGAAGAGGTCTCGGTTCTAGGACTTCTACACGCACGGAACTCCATCCAATGAGAATGCGAGAAGCTGCTGTTAGTTTGTGCACCGCATCTAGAGGGCAACGCACCCAGGCCGTGCCCAGAGATGTAGCAGTTCGACGGATCTGACCTACTTTAACGTTCTCTGCTAGGCATTCTCCTACAATAGCAATAGCAGACGCCACTTCCTGCTCAGTAGTGGCATCGTCTAAGTTCCTCAATCGTAGCTCGCCCATTTTCATAGGCCGAGCTATGCGAACATCAAAGTCCGAAAGAGTTTCTCGCATTTTGGTAGCCAGGTTGTCAGCTTTAGTGTTATAATCAGAACCTGTAACCTGTAAAAGTAGACCACCTGTAACTGCTCTTTTAAATCCAACATGCTGTATATCGAGATCCGACAGCCGTATCCTGTTCTTTGCGGCAGCCATTATTTCCGAGTAGGTGGTCTTGGACCCCTCCGGAATTGTGACAGAGATAGCCGCTGTTTTTGGAGGTTTCAGCAACTTCTTCTGGCTTTTTGAATTCAGGGCTTTTTGAATATGTTGGTCAGTATTACGTTTGCCTTGGGCCGTAACCGTAGACCAACTTCGCGTAGAGTGTTCTGTGATCGTCGCGGGTATTACCGATGCTACAGGTGGCAATTCAGGAACTGGAGTATGGGCCGGATTATTGTTTTTCCCTTTCTTTTTCCCTGTCTTCTCCTTTTGTGAATTTGTCACTTGACTCGTTGCTGGGTCTGACAGCGATGCTGGATTCGCAGACACTTTCTTACCCAACGACGGCCGTAATACTCTATCTGGAAATAGTTGGGCTTCAAAAGCTGACAATTTCGATTCAATTAATACTCCAATCTGTCGCATTAACTCGTCGTTTCCCTGATGTCGTACTGTGTTCAGGGCTGACTGTGATGACTTCGCCTGACGCTGCGCTATCGCAGCTGAAGTTGGTTCCGACGCAAGTGTGGAGGATTTACGAAGTGCCAATAAATCCTCTGTCAGTTTATCCATTCTCTCGGTTAGAGCGGAGACTTTGGCACGTAAGTCAGAATTCTCCTTTTGCAACCTTGCAACATTGTCGTCACTACATGAGCGTCGTTCGAGCTCCTCCGCAGCAGCCTCGACCTGGCGGACAGCAGATCGGAGGTTGCGAATAAAGTTTCCTTTTAAGCTTTTCGAACGATCTGCAACCTTCTCCACAGCGAGTAAATTATTTTTTATGTAGACTCCCAATTCTTTAGTTGGCAGGGCCTGCATCTCCCGACTAAGTTGTTTAGGTTCGAGAAAATTAATTTTAGCCTTCGACATAGCAGTAGTTGCTGAGTTGTCCTCTTCGCAGGGAACATCAATTGACACTGCAGTTGAGCATCCTGACTCGTTGCCATCGGTCAAGGCAGTTCTAGTCATAGTTTCACTCGAACAAGAACCACCATAACCCTGACGTCGACCTTTGCCCGGAGGTCGCCCGCGCCTTCCAACTTTTGGTAATTTAAAGCACTGAGAGGCCGATTCTGATCCTGAAGGATCCTCATTCTTACGGCGAGGTCTTTTTTTAGGACCAAATGATGTTTTCTGTTGTTCAACATCCAGGTTTCCTGATTTTTGTGATAGGCAGTCGTTGCCCCCCCCCAGAATACGTGGGGCAGACGGGCTCTAGAGAGCCCGTGAGGGATTCTCCGACCGCAGGGCGGTCGGTACCCTCCTGGGGTAATATTGTTTCTTTAACGCTTGCCATAAATCCTTTGTAAGGGTTCGGTCCCTCCTTTGATGGGTTCGGTCCCGTTATCCCCCCCCCCCCCCCCAAGCGCTTGCGACCGGAAGGCCAATTCTCGTAATCTAAAATGTCTAATTCGCAGCGGCATGGCTCCAGTCTAAGTGTATTTGAGACCGGAGCAATACCGAAACCCAACATCTCCAATTACGAGGATTGACCTTTATCTTTCCCCGTGGCCATACATCCCATCGGCACGCTAGACCTTAGGATTAGTAGCTGTTTATTATTAGGTAGCTGCAAATGTTGGATGGAGATAAATCCAGCCTTTGCAGCTAAAACTTCCAGCATCCAACTCACTGCCATGGCGAGACTTCAAATTTCAAATCTCTCCACGACAGCGAGATGAGATGTTTTGCTCCTCCAACTGCATCTCTTGTCCTCTCTTCTGGTTAAGAGAGATACAGAGAGCCTTCTCGGTCTAAATTCGCAATAGCCCGAACTGCAAGCACCCTGAGTACTTGTACTCCAGACTATTGAGCCCCTCCGCCACGACAAGGCTTAGACCATGGGGGGGTGTTTCTTTTGCCTCTTAAATTATAAAAAAATGATTTAAACCGAGAAATCCAAAATGAATTAAAAAATGTTACAAGCTGGCATAGCACTAATAATTTGCAGGTTAACCTCGATAAAACAAATATGGTTAAATTCCATAAACCAACACTTGATGAGGATAACAACTTAGAAAATACAATTAAGCCCATAAAATGTGTATTTTCAACTACTTTTCTAGGTTTCACTATAGATACGAATTTAAATTGGAAAGAAAATATAGATATTATATGCAATAAACTTAATAGATTTATATATTATGCTCTTAGAAGAATTAAAAATATTGTATCTAAAGAAGCAGCTTTAACAGCATATCATGGTTACGTCTCATCGACGTTAAGATATGGGCTTGTACTATGGGGAAACTCAGTGGACGTAAGCAGAGCATTTATAATACAAAAAGAAAAATGTTTAAGAGCAATAGCAGGTGTTGACCGTACAACACATTGTAAACCTCTTTTTCAAAAATTTAATATACTCCCCCTCGCTAGTTTGTACATATTAGAAGCGTGTCTATTTGTAGAGAGGCATACATTTTTATTTGATAAAAAATTATTTATGTTTCTATTATTTCTTGTGCTACCATAGCACAAGAAGTAATAGAAACATAAATAAAATTGTAATACCGACACAAAGACTGATGATAAATAGTAAAAACGCATATTGTATGACAATTAGAATCTACAATAATATTCCTGATAGAATTAAAAATAATAATAATAATATGTATCACAAATTTAAAAAAGAATTATTTGCCTGATTGTTGGATAAAATATGTTATTATACCACCCAAGATTTTTTTAATGACGTAATGGTCAGACAATTTAAATTGTAATAATAAACTTTAAAAATAATAATATAAGAATTGTATTTTATGATAAAAAAAAAGACATTTTATACTTAATTATTTTATATTTTGATTTTTGACTTATGGAATACTAATATTAGACAGACATTCTAATGTATAGTTTTAAGATTGACATTTTGATATATATTTTTTTAACATAGTTTATTATATTTTGATTTGCAGAACTGATATTATCATTATGTTATTTAGTAGATTATTAATTAATTCGTTTTATACTTTACTAATCTTTGACTTGTGTTGCTTCGATTTATATCTCGTTTATTAATAATTGTGATTAACTTGTAACAGTACCTTAATAAGTTTTAAATAGGAATAGACGATATTTCCACGCCCTGGAGGCAGAAATTGTAACATAAACATAATATGTAACACCTTTGTACCAGTTTCTTGGAAATAAATTGATTTAATTTGAATAAATATTATGCAATAAAAATATGTTGTTTATGCAATGTGGAAGGTAATTGACACTATTGACAACTGCAACTTCTAATTATTAATACTCGTAGTAGGTACACTTAACTTAATGATAATATTTTGTAATGTAATTGTGAGAACTTAAAGCTGGGAGTTGGTAAGTTTGACTATATAGTCCAGAATCCGGTTGGCCGGGGCAAATTCAGAGCATTGACAAAAGAACGCTGCGCTAATATAATAGAGTTGAAAATCGAGGTGTTGAGTCGCGAGTTGTCATATTATATTATGATATTGACATTTGACTCGACACCTATGTTTTCGATTTTCAACTCTATTGTATTAGCGCAGAGTTTTATTTGCAATGATCTGAACTTGCCCTGGCCTACCGGATTCCGGATCATATAGTTCCATACCTGGATTTGTCTTGATTAACCTCCGTCCGGCGGCGTACAGTTGAAGCCCGGGATAGAACGACACGGCCACAGCTAGCTCAAACAGCCACAGTGTTATACTCCGTCCGATATCCCGGAACCCTTTGACTACCGTCGTTACACCTATGTTTATTCTGCAAAGAAAATGTAGTAGTTATTACGACTTACTAAACTTAATTGTCGAAATTCAAGTCTAACCCCCTTACTAAAAAAAATATTCCCACAACAGATAAGCAATTCAATGTCTTTGTCAATTTCAAGTAGGTAGTTACTTAGGCCCACTTGCGCCAATCCGGGTTAAAGTTAACCCTGGGTTAAAAATCATGTTATCTCTCTTATTCTTCGTATTTGTGAAAGAGAAAGCATGATATTTTAACCCAAGGTTAACTTTAACCCGGATCGGCGCAAGTGGGCCTGAGAGGGTAAATGAGAGCTCCGTGGCCTAGTGGGTAGACCGTTTAATTCGCACTCGAGAGAGTGCAGGTTCGATTCCCAGGTTGTGGCGTGTACCAATGAGACTTTTGCAGATTTCAAGTATGTAGGTATATTATACGGATGCTCTAACGGTGAAGGAAAACATCGTGAGGAAACCTTGAGGCACATGGTTGGTCCCAGACGTATTGAGCAGTTATTCCTCTGGACTAGGCTGACTATGTTGTAAGAATACTTGTACTTGGGCAACCATACGACATTTAAAAGCCGACTGTCCCAGGCACTACAGTATTTCAAGAGCGGTTACTTCTCTCGAAGTAAATCATCCAATAAGAGATGAAAAAGCCTCAGTTTTTTAAATGTTTAATTGTGTTGGTGTTGAAAATTTTATACAATATCTAAAAATTCAATCACGTATCAACCAGTAGCTAGTATATTCTACTACCTACCTACTTTATAGTAGACAAACAATTGCAAAAAAGTCGGCACTGAAAACGTTTCCTCTATTCCATTAATGTTATTTGTGTACATCGAAACTTATGTCCAAAACGCTAGGATCTGTACATCTAGAATTTCAGAGTAATATTTATATTCTATTTGCTACAATATTATTAAAATACTGACACACAACCACAATATAGCCCTTTTATTCCATTTGATAGTGCAATAAAGGAAATTTACATTTACGGGTGGCGGATAATAAAGTTCACAATAAACAAGAACATAATATAATAGTAATAATAATAATTTTACTTGCTTTCCTCGCTCGACGAGATCATACACGGCCGTGTCACACAGCAGCAGAAGTAGGATGACCACGAATATATGATAAATGGCCCTGATGTGCAACGAGTGTTCTATGAGGACGGTGAGTGGCGACTCGCGAATGGTGAATTCTTGGTCCTTAGTCTTTTCTCCTTCCGTGACCACTCCGTTCTGCAAAGTGCCGCCGCGACGACGCACACTCATCGCGTTTTCTGAAAAACAATACGCGGTATATTTTACAACTAGCGACCCGCCCCGGCTTCGCACGGGTACAATGTATATATCTGTATAATCTATGGGTACAATACTGATACTAATACTACGGCTACCTCATAGATCTAAACTCCCCTCCCGCACGCACACCCCCGCCTTGGTGACGTCTACTTCGCAACGGGCCGCGGAGCAGAAATCGTAATATTTTAATTTCGCCATAACTTCAAAACCAAACGTCCAATTTTAATCATTCAAAGACCAAATATTATCTACACAAACTGTACTTAGTGATAAAATTTATTTTGATAAGGATTAATAGCATGAGTAAAATAAACGCGTTTAAATGTAGTCCAAAAAAAATCAAGATTTCTAAATAAAAAAAATGTTGTTGTGCCTCACTCGACATAGATAGGTATAGTGTGTCGCGGACTTTTTTATAGATATTTATAAGATCTACAATTAATTAGAACAGTTTATGGTTCTATCTTTTATAATTTAGGCAGCGTACGCAAAATAAGTAACTTTTCTGGTTGATTTTTTAAACCTTGTGTCCGAAAACCCCAAATATCTTACGGAACCCTATTTTTTTCCAAAATAAAATTTAGCCTATGTTACTCGTGGATAATGTAGCTTTCGAATGGTGAAAGAATTTTTGAAATCGGTCCAGTACTTTTTGAGCCTATTCATTACAACCAACCAAACAAACAAACATACAAACAAAGTTTTCCTCTTTATAATATTAGTGTAGATGAATGATTACTATCAAACATTAACTCAAATTGACGTAGCGTCCGTCTTCGTCTCGATAATAATAATAGAATATGTCTTATGGGGATTGGAGGATATCTAACTATGAATGCATTTTCCTATAAGAACTAGAGATACGTGCCAAGTTATTGAGATATTTGGGCTAAAGATAGTTAGATAAGTACAAATAAATTTTACCTACTTAAAATATTATTATTATATTTTCAAACTATTTAATACTCATAATTTATTATTATCCGTTTTATAATTAGATGGACAGACTTCTTTGGTAATTATTTTGCTTGTAATCAAAGAAAACGACTAAAATAAAGAAAATCTATTTAGATAACGAAATAATTAATGTTACGAGTTAATTAAAATGTTGCTAATAATTAGGAAAGTAACAACGTTGTTATACTCTGAAGTCACCAATTTTGTAATTAGTAACATCGAGGACTTTAACCCTGTAATCTTGAAAGAAGCAAGATAACAAATTTCTGATTTATGGCCCTAATATATTAGACCGATTTTCAGACTTTTTGAAACAATATTATTATGATTTTTTTTCATTCACTTGCTGTTTGTAGCAATACAGATTTTTGTCATATTTAGAGTTACGTCTTTTTACAAGCTTTTATAAATAAACAAGCGGATAGACAAACAAAAATTTGAAAATAGATTTTTTGGTGTTGGTACCGTATGCAGTAGTATATTTTAATATCGTCATAATATTATGTATTAAATGTATATAAATTGTGTAATGACATTATAAATAAGTTGATAGAAAAGTTTTATAGGTATCAAGTCTGCCTTTATGCCTGAGCTTTATTAAATGCGGATAGACGCATCTGCAGATACGCTTTGAAATTCATCGGTTTGGTTTTCAGAAACGTTGAAAAAATTGCTATAATTTTATCTTTTACCTGGGATATATTATTGATTGATTAAATGCTAAATAAATATAATGGGTACGGCGCCGATAAAGTCGTGTACCACTAATGGCAATCGAGTCAAAAACATCTAAATAACTTTTGTACTACGTTGATGAGCTTCGTGGCCCAGTGGGTAGACCGTTTGGTCTACCGACTCGTGAGAGTGCAGGTTCAAATCCCAGGTTGTGGCGTGTACCAATGTGACTTTCTCAAATTAATTTATACCGACGCTCTAACGGTGAAGGAAAACATCGTGAGGTAACCCGCACATGGTTGGCCTCAGACGTATTGACCAGTCATTCCTCTGGTCTGGGCTGTGAGAATGCCGTATATGCTTGGGCAACCATACGACATTTAAAAACTAACTGTCCCAGGCACTACAGTATTTCAAGAGTAGTTACTTCGCTTGGAGAATACTGTACAAATCACCATTAACGGATGAAAAAGGCCTAAGTTTGTACTACGTAACTTTTAGGATTACTCGCTACTGCGTGTAATACTCGTAGTGGTGGAAGACAGCCTAATTAGACACATTAAAGATTTAGTTAGGGGTTGTCTTGATTCGATTTCTGATAATATTTGGCTTAACACTACTTGAAGCTGTACATTTAAGTAAATACTTATGGCTCATCTTGATAGTACGAGTACTAAGCCTTAATAGTACCTACTTATTGTCTTTTCTTCGGTCTTCCTTGGCTTAGGAATCGTAGCTATTTTTGTTAAAAGGGACGTAAAATTATAGCAATTAATTTCTAATTTCTATTATTCCTTAGGCGTATAAGGTTTCCTAGGGATTCGAAACCTTAGGTAATCCACCTGAGTCTAGATTCGATTCGATTCGAAAATCCGAAATTTTAATTAAAACTGGTCTAGACCAGTTTTAATTAAAACTTCGGATTTTTGCTGGGTGAATTGATGTTCGTGAATCGTTGTGCTTAATTTCTAACAATGTGCGGGGTGCCGAAGTCCGAACTATTCAGGCCAAAGTTGTAGTTACACATTCCAGCACCTGATGTACTTACGAGTTCGATAAACTTTTAACTTTAATGTTTCTAGTGGCTAGCCGCACACGTGCAATAGTATTGACAGAATAAATTTGTCAATACTAGTCAACACATACAAAAAACGACAATATGGCCCGCACACAAGGAATATTATTGTCAACTAGCTTTGCCCGCGAGTTCGGTTCCCGTGGAGTTCGGTTTCCATACAAAATTTTAACCCTTTCTTCACCCACTTAGGGGGTGAATTTTCCAAAATCCTTTCTTAGCGGATGCCTACGTCATTAAAACTATATGTATGCTAAATTTCAGCAAAATTCGTTCAGTAGTTTCGGCTGTGCGTTGATAGATGAGTCAGTCAGGTTTGCCTTTTATATATTTAGATATGAACATTATTGCCAATAATATAGTGTGTGTGCGGCTAGATAGTGAGATAGCGAATATTTTACTGTGGCTGCGGCTTGTGGCTTTTGTTAACATGATTTTTATCATTAGATTTAGATTTTTCGGAAATGACAACTTAGGAGTACGATAAAGTATGATTAAAATGAAACTAATTCAATTTAAATCTTTAAACAAAAACGTACACAAATGCATTCTCAAGAATTTAACCATGCTCATTGCTCATAGCTCAGTATTGCTTTCCCATGAAGTATCTGGGATTGACAGCCGATGTGAATTCGGGCCCCACTTCCGGCGGCTGGCGCCCAAGCTGATGAGTGCAACAGGCGCGCATTTAACGTTGCTTCCCAACTTGGGAGGCCCGAGCGCCGCCTGTAGGCGGTTGTACGTGGAAATCGTGCGGTCCATGGCCCTGTATAGGGCCCTGTGTGGGCGATGGACATGACGGCCAGCACTCTCGCCATTCTGCGCAAACCGCAGAGGGCGATGGCCGACAGAGTCATCCGCGGGTATCGCACGATTTCTTACGAGGCGGCTTGCGTCCTGGCCGGATCCGGGGCCCTGGGACCTAGAGGCGAAAGTACTCGCGTCATTATATCGTTGGCGCGAGGAAGAGCGGGCACGGGGTTCGAGGTCGGAGCAGCGGCAGATCGTCAGGTCTTGGTGGCGGAATGGCGGCAAACTAGGCTTCTGTGCCCTACCGCCGGCCTCGCTATCGTCGAGGCGATCCGGCCAGTACTCGACGACTGGCTCGGGAGAAGGCACAGCTCCCTGTCGTTTAGGGTGACGCAGGTGCTGTCGGGGCACGGCTGCTTCGGAAAGTACCTGTGCCGCATAGACAGGGAGCCGGACGCTCGGTGCCACCAATGCGCCCATTACGGGGAGGACACGGCACAAAACACGCTCGCCGAGTGTGTAGCTTGGGAGGAGCAGCGCCGTGTTCTCACAAATGAAGTAGGAGGCGATCTGTCGCTGCCGGCCGTAGTGCGGAGGATGGTCGGTAGCGCAGAGTCGTGGGACGCGGTGGTGTCCTTCTGCGAGGACGTGATGTCGCAGAAGGAAACTGCGGAACGGGAGAGGGAGATCTCGACTCCCTTCCCCGGCCGCAGATGACGCACCGGGCGCAGGAGAAGAGCGGACAACGCCCTTTTCCGGCCCCCATGAATGGGTCCAGGGGCGAGGGACTTGGGCAAGTCCCCGCCTCTTATTTGATGGACCCGAGGCGAAGGCGCACGCCGGTGTCGGCGCGCGCCTCTGAGGCGATGCACGGGGTAGTTAAACACCTCACTACCCCGTGCAGGAGACGAGGCATAGGTTTATTTTACCCGACTACGGCGAATTAAAATTAAAGAATGATTTTAGCAGCCTATGTATAAAAAGCGTGGGGTTCCTATAATTCCATTCCTATCAGATTCACTTACCACTTACCTTTTGAAGACCCTCATTCAAATCCCTACCTATAATACAGGCTGGGGCTTTCCTATGAAGAAGAACCAGCCTTCGCCGCTGCTATGTATGTATGTATGTTCTATCGTAGCGCGTAAACTACTGGTCCGATTTTATATTGAACGAGGTGTCAATAGATTCGTGACAATTGCCCGGGCAACGTAGTCAGGGCCTCTAGTCAAGATGCATTCGGTAATTTCGATGGCGAAGTTCGAAAACAAAATGTATGGGATTTGACATAATGCATCGCAAGCGACATGTCACTTAGCGATGACGTATGTCAAATCCCATACATTTTTGATTTCGAAGTTCGCCGTCGAATTTATCGAATGCATCTTGACTAGAGGCCCAGGTCTCTTTCATAATATTCTAATGAGTGTCGGACAGCTTATACGGAAACTTTGTCGCTGTTTACTTCATATCGAGCGACAGAGACAAAACACGTAGAATAAGCTATCTGACACATAACAGTAGATTGTGAAATAGGGTTTATAATTTTTAACATTTGATTAATCGAGCGAAGTAGGTACACTATGGCCGCTGTATCTTGACGAGTCTGAACATAGGCTCTGCGAACTTTAGCGCATGTACAACTCGTGAGTCGTGAAGAAAACTGTTATTGTATTTTTTATATACCTATGTACTAATAAAATTTTCTTAATACAGTTGACCAACTAGTACAAATAAAATAAATTCGAACCCTTAGAAACAGTTATTGCGCAACCTTCTGCGCGAAGTTCAGACTCGCCAAGATACATCGGCCGTATTGTATGTATGCATAGTGCATACATACTTCACTCACCGTTTTTTGGCTCGTCCTACAGCCTAAACGTTTGATGGATTTTACCATAAGAGATTTCGTTAGGTTCTTCTTAACAGTGACACTGTACTCAAATAATTGCATTCAACAGTCGGGGTTTTTTTTCATTTAATAATACTATAGTCTTGTAGCTCTGTTAGAAGGAAAACAAAACTCATTCAAATGGCCCTTATCGATGCCAGATAAGTAAATTATTATATCTGAATAACCTTTGACTGTCGATAGCTAAGCTTAAAAACGTTACAACAATGTTGCTTTCAGATTTAACTCACTGATCTCTGGTATTATCACTAAGTAACGTTTTTAACGTTAAAGTTCCTATAACAGTTAACACGCATTTTATAAAGATTTTCTTTCATGTTCTAAAACTACATGTTTTTATCAAAAAATATTTTTTACACACTACAAAAACAACCTCTGTTTACAACTTGTTTTCATTACAATTTTCGATCTACCGTCATTATTATTTCGTAAAACAGAACGTAATCCATCAAATGTTTCGCGGAAATTAATTTTAAAAAGATGCGAGTGAATAAAACACTTACATTTCTTATTCACTGGTATTTTAAAGCACACTGTCTATACTACTATCTCTGTTTTATCACTGCGAAGTGTCCACGAACATTAATTGACTATCGCAGTCGCCTCAGACTGATGAACTATTTACACGATATAATACATGTCCAAGTTATCTTAGCGTCAGTTCATACCGCGACAATACGTGACGCTACGCGGCCCTGCGTTTTGTAGCTATTCAAAATTGAAATTCACTATATAAAGAAACACGTTTCCTATGGCTAGCCGCACACACCATATTATTGGAAATAATGCTCATATTGACAACTAGCTTTTGCCCGCGACTTCGTCCGCGTGGAGTAGTTACTTTGGAATATCGCTAAAATTTACCCGCGACTTCATTTACGTAGAAGGACGCTTGCCCGCGACTCACGACTGCCCGCAGCGCGCCGCACATCATTATTGCGCGCTGATTATTTTATTACTGCGATATCTTCTAAAATACATATTGAAATCAAATGATGTAAATGGCAAATTTCTTCTAAATTAAATGCTTGTAATGAATAACGTATTTATTTGGATAAGGATTAATATCATCTTTATAAAAACACCCTCACAAATAATGCTTAATTTTAGAACAAATTTGGTTAGCTTAAAAAGGTTATTGTGAGCCAACCTTAAAAGATAGACATATACTGTCGCGGACTTTTTTTTAGAACTTTTAAAGGGGAACAATTCTGTCATACATAATTTTAGCGAAACTTTAACCGTTTCCGCAGCGTACGCAGCGAAAGCTCTCAAAAGGGGAAAAACACCCCGATTTTGAAACATTAATGATTGGAGCTCCGCTCGTATTGAGCTTAGCATGATGTTATATAGCCTAAAGCCTTCCTCGATAAATGGACTATCCAACACAAAAAGAATTTTTCAATTCGAACCAGTAGTTCCTGAGATTAGCGCGTTCAAACAAACAAACAAACAAACAAACAAACTCTTCAGCTTTATAATATTAGTATAGATAATATTCCTTGTGTGCGGCCCCATATTGCGGTTTTTTTTGTATGTGTTGACTAGTATTGACAAATTTATTTTGTCAATAATATTGTACGTGTGCGGATAGCCAAAGACATCAGGAGGGCTAGACAAGATGCATTAAATAATATCGACGGCGAACTTCGTGAATAAAAAATGTATGGGATTGACATAAGCGTGCGTTAAATGACATATTCAGTCGTATCGTTAAAAAAATTGGTAGCCAAGCAGCCACTTTGAACGAATACGCTAACGATGCACTCATATAACGAATTGCTCTAACGTGTTTCTCCATACAATGCCTAGACAAGCGGCCGTAAGTGACATTTAGTAGATCGTGATCTTTATCTTTATCGACCTAACGATAAAGATACCCAGGGGGCTACCTTTATCGCCTCAACGAACAATATGGCGGATTTTTATTGATCAGCTGTTATTTGTAAATAATAATGATTTGCCTAAAGTTGCCTAAAGGGTCTATACAACACCTTTTGCTAGTAGTCTATATTGCATAAAGTCAAAAGAATTCAATCTAAAGTATTCAATAAATCACAATTATAGTCAATACCTAATATGTAATTCATTGTATTCAAGTATAATTCAACACTTTGTTAAAATATAAATTTCTTAATTTGTAGCTTACTTGCAGTTTGTAATCTTTACACGCTACTATATCAGCTGAAAGCAATCTTTAGGTGTATAGTAGGTACCTAAATTATAGTAGGTAACAAATGGAGTTCATAATTAAGCAAGTTTATCTGAAACTTCCTTAGAAATAAAGATTTGTATTTAGTAGTTAAAATTTATAAGTTTTTCAATGTAATGATATTTTATTGTCATCGATGCTCAACACCTTCGCCTTATAAATGGGTTAGAAGGACACAAACACCTCATAAAAGTTTTGAAATATTTGCTATTATACTTTGATTAATTATTACAAATTTAATATTATATATCTATGCTATTATACACCTATTATAAACAGTCAAGTAGTGTTAACCAATTAAATACTTAATATTTAATCTCTATAGTATATTTGTGACTAAATAATTGAAATAGTCTTTACAATTTTACAGAACTATAACGTTAAAGGAAGTGTTATTAAAGTACCTTGACTGTACAGGGTACTATTGCAATAAATAAGTAAAGCGTTAGGTTTACTTATTTATTGCTTACCACATATTGTAGACAAAATATTACAATGCGGCCATAACACTTTGAATTTGTTATAAGCATTGTCTTGCTAGAATTATTCATTCATTCTAATTTAAGAGCTTTGCTATTGTTAGTGATGCTTTCTTCATTCCTCTCTGCACTCCAGGCGTTCTCTTGACCTCCTGATACGACACGACCATCACATTCGCCTACACCTGTCCATAAAAGTTCTCGGCCTTCCACGTTTTCTACTACCATCCCTTCAATTATTCCTCTAATAAAGTTATTGTGCTGTATCAAGTGTCCGTATTAGGATTGATTAAATAATAACAATACAAGAGTATCTACATTTTATTTTACTTTTTTAAGTAAGTTTTACATGGTTTTAGTAAGAAAATAAACTTAAAATGTAAAAATACTTTTATTTCTTGCAAAGGAATTACATAATGCAGATATTTCTTTAAATAATCAGTTTTATCTCAAGTCACATAACCAATAATAACATTATACAATTTAAAAATCAACACAGCTAATAATAGTTATTATTTACACGCACTAGTTAAAGCCTGTCACAGAATGAATACAAATTAACTTAGGTTGGTAGCGGTTTTGATACATTAATTAAATTATGATTATTTATATCACTTCTCACTATCAGTGGTGAAGGCTGCTTCTCCTTCAAAGGGAAGCCGGAACCTGTATCATAGGTAGGGATTTCTATGAAGGTTTGCAAAAGGTATGTGACAAGGGAAGCCGATAGGAATGGAGTTATAGGAACCCTATGCCACTGCTCACTATGAATAAACTGCATTAATAAGCAACATTATTGTATACCTACAATTCCTACAAATTATAAAGATTTAAAACGCATTTTACTTATGTATAAGGTAATGATAATATTTAAGTAGTAAAAAATCCTACTAATATTATAAATATAAAAGTATGTGAGTATGTTTCTTCTTTCCACCAGTATGAAGCCTTGAAGCCAACTTTTATGTATAACGATACAGAATCGGCCAGCAGATCTCAAGTACATTATACGGACGCTCTAACGGTGAAGGAAAACATCGTGAGGAAACCCGCACATAGTTGGCCCCAGACGTATTGACTAGTCATTCCTCTGGACTAGGCTGGCTATGTTGTGAGAATGCCGTATGTGCTTGGGCAATCATACGATATTTAAAAACCAACTGTCCCAGGCACTACAGTATTTCACGAGTGGTTACTTCGCTCGGAGAATACTGTATAAATCATCCATCATCGGATGTAAAGACCTAAGTTAGGTAAATTGTTATTTTGATAACAAACAAAAATTATTGTACTTCATCTTCATCTTCTTCTGGCCAGTTTAAAGTGTTACCAGGACATGGATATAGTCCTAAGGATAGAAGACTCCGTATTTTGTAATTGCTAAAAAGAACTGTATTGCCTTGGTAATAGAGTGTATTTCACAATGCACGTATCATAGAGGCAAATCCGAGCCGAGCGAGATAGCCAGAAGGGAGGCCGTGTGTCTCGTTCTTGCATGTTGCCAACCAGAAAAATGTTGGTATTTTTAAAAAGTGACTTGAAAAATCTTAGATAAAACGAGTGTACTTTATTATTATTTTAACAAATGTTTATAACTATATCATATTCTAATTAAAAAAGTTAGAAATAGTCATTTAATACTAAATAAAAATGCAGTTTACATTAAAACCTTTTCCTTCTTTTTTATTAGATGGTATCATTTGCAAGGCAATAGATACGCCATTACAGTCGGACAAGGATCTTTTGGCACTTAGATGGGGGCGTGAGTGCAAATAAGAACAATACTTATTACTAAAAGTGAAATTTTACAAGACGGCGATGTTATTACTGATTTTATCCACGTGCCAAAAGGTAAGTGTCGCAACTACAAAACAATATAATATAATACTAAAAGTGACATTTTACAAGACGGCGATGTTAGTTCTGATTTTGTCCACGTGCCAAAAGACTTGTATATGATATATTATATTATATACTTATATATATACTTATATATACTTACTTTGTCAGACTGTACACATATTTTATGCTGAACACCGGATAATATTAAAATTCATAATAGTACCGGTGCTGGATTTGCTGGACGCACCGTGAGTATGGCCTTTAGTGTAATCTCTTAAAATCTGTTTATAATGTGTGTCCTATGACCATTTGGCAAGAAATCTGTATAAAATCTGTATTATCAATGAAAACTAGAAGATAATTAATTAAATAATGTATTATATAATATAATAATTATTCAAAATAGAACTCTGGAGTCACACAATAGATAAACAGTTAACCAATAATTATTGTGTGTCTAATTTATAATCCTCTGAATTTTTCCCGGTGTTTCGGATTTCGGTGCATATTGAAGTTCCAGCCTTACAACCGTAATAATCGGCCTTGTTAAATAAGTACCTACTTTATTCTTATTGTAAATTTCTACACTTGAAATTTGATTCCATTTTATATAAAACACTCTAGGAACTTTCAATAAAACTTCTAGGTACCGTTTTACTGAATCGACTGACTTGCACTGACTATTTGTATTTTGAACTTTGACTAGACATTAGACTTGAAAATAATACGGTGTTGAAATCATATAGGTACCTACATTAAATCTAGTTGTCTGCCTTTTTAACTTGACACTGACAAATAGTTTTATGCCGTAACGCCATCAATAATTAAAAAAAAATATATGACATTTGACAACTTCACAACTGACGGCTAAGTTCTTGAAATCATAAACAACTAACGTTTGAGCAATTCGTTGTTGCGATTCGAACAACAGTGTGCGTTTGGCTAGGCACAAAATGTCGTGATCTCAAAAGAGAAGTCGATACGACAGATCTTTCCGAATTTTAACGAAGGTAATTTGTCTAGGCGCCCAGTAGTTATACAATGCACATGCGACATAGACACCTACAATGACACTTCATCTTCTTGTGTAATCTATTTATATAAAAATGAATGTGCGTCTGTATGTCCTTTATAGAAATATATCTTTGACAAAGTTGTTGTGCATGCGCCAAAGAAAGTTTCTGAGGTCTTCGATTTACAATTGGACTCGGTAGGTGGCGCTGCTCTCAGTGCGTTAACAAATTCTAACTTCTAAGGCGGTACGAAGTTTGCCGGGACAGCTAGTGTGTAATAAATAATGTTCAATTTTGAAAAGCTCGTTTCGTTTCTGTATGAATTGACCGTTAAGCGTCGACACCGATACGGGACGCAGCGCGGCATTTTTAAGATAGCAATTCAAAATTGAACTTAATTCACTACACAATAAAATACACGTTTCATTGCAAGAGTTCAAATTTCGGGTACGCAGCGCGGCGCTGATCTTGCAATAAAACGTGTACCTTTTAATGTAGTACATAAGGCTCAATTTTGAATAACTATCTTTAAAAAAGCTGCGCAGCGTCGCGTCTTGTTGTGTGCTGACCCTTAATGTTGGGCAAGCTGTTTATTTTTATTATTGTTATTTTTCTTTGTTTTTTTTTTACTAAGCTATTAGGGTAATATTATATGTACCTACAGTCTTGTGTTGTGTTTTCACTATATTATACACTTCGATATACTTACTGTCTTGTGATTTTATGCAGTTTTTGTTGAGTTCTATACATCTTTATATTTCTGGTAACATAATGATTGTCTGGGATACAAGCTACGAAAACTAATAGGTAGCAGGATAAATAATTCTTATGTCAGTTCGGACTCAAGGTGTCTGTAAGTTTCTAGCTACTGCAGGGCCTCTAGTCAAGATGCATTCGATAATTTCGACGGCGAACTTCGAAATCAAAAATGTATGGGATTTGACATAAGTCATCGTTAAGTGACATGTCGCTTGCGATGCCTTATGTCAAACCCAATACATTTTGTTTTCGAACTTCGCCGTCGATATTATCGAATGCATCTTGACTAGACCCCCTGGTACTAACTGATACTTAGGCGACACGCGCATTTATGACATTCTGTCTGCCTTATTAATAAAATTATTTACACCACGGATTAGCTAATCCAACATCGCTGTCTTTGTCAGATAGTTTGGAACAGTCACTTGATAGACAAAGACAGCCATGTTGGATTAGCTAATCCATGGTGTAAATATTTTTATTAATAAGGCAGTCTGTGTAGGGACACATCTTAACGGCGCCAATTTAGACTAGCTTGGCGAGACTGGCTACCCTTCCTCGTAGTACATGGTTCACCAGTCGCCTACTACCCGTAAAGGTTCTGGCGAGGGCGAGGGCGAGAAATGGCTGTTACAAATTTGCGCGATGGCCTCTGACCATCCCAATGAGGCTCGGTGGTCTCTGCCTCACTCTTAAGAGGAAACACCAACGGTTAGAGAAATGAAAAATAGGTATTTTAAAAATCTATTGCTGTCTCGCAGTGTCGCGATCAATGTGTGCGAGTGCGATAGAGACAACTGCAACTTGAACTGAAAATGCCTATTAAAATCAAAGATTCGTAGTCCCCTGATTCCTTCTCCAAAACTTAACCGATTTAAGTACTTTTTTCATTAAAAATTTTAAAAAGTCTTGAACTGTGTTCCCATGTTTTCATTTTTTATATAATTGAGTCAAATTTGTTTTCTGGGTGTTTGAACACAGCGGGTAATCTGGCTATTTTTTTGAAGTTTTTGAACGTCCATATCTCTTTTAATATAATATAATTTATGAAAAAAAGGAAATCTAATGGTATCCATAGATAATAGATATTCAGGAAAAAAATCGTTACTCTACCGGCATTATTCAGGGAGAAATCAGGGTACTAAGTTTGTATGTTTTTCCATACATTTCGTGGCCCTGGTGTTTCCTCTTAAGAGCTCGTTGACCTCTGCCCTATTGGAAAATATGGTTGGTTTCCTTATAGCGTTGCAGTCATAAAGTTGTTGTAATACAGCGGTGAATGAATTCTATGTGAACATAAAGGCGCGGTTTACTATAGGGTATTCCGTATTGTCACCGTCTTTTACATAGAAAACGTTCATATACTGCTGTATTACGATTTACGGTCGCTATATTATGACGTATAGTAGGTATACAGTGGCAGATCTACTTTTTCGAACCGGGGCAAAAACTTGATATGGCGCCCAATCAAAGGAAAAGAGGCTTCATATTTGATATTTGTTCGATATTTCGAATTCTTGTCTCAAGGATTTGGCCGATTTGACGCCCCCATGAAATGCTGTATGACGGCATCGCTATCTTAGGAAAACAGAGCTTTACGTACCCAAGTCGCACGTATGTACGTAGTACCGTTAGGTACCTAATTAGTTTGATAAGTAAATTTTGTTTCAGGCCAGTCGCTGTATCAATATGAATACACCTCTATCAAGTAATCACAGGTGTGCACAGAGAAACTCACATTTATATTTAGGGCGATCAGTCTTCGTCCGATAAGGTGAAATAAGCGTACCTACAGGTGCTAATAACTTTTGATTTAGCCAGTTATCAATACTGTGTACCAAATTATGACGCCATATCAAATAAATATTGATAAAAATTGGTTTTCGATTGTAACACAGACATTACTCATGCTTTTATATTATAATAATGATAAGTTAAAAATCCCTTACATAATGATAAGTTAAAAATCCCTTACAATCTGTTACAGTACCTAATTATTGCAAATGTTTGAAAATATATTTGTTTCTGACTTAAATCTTTATCACGACGAAACGGATTTTTTTCCGAAAAAGACCGAGCCGCATGCGATTTAGCACCTGTGTAAATAAGCTAACGATGCAACTTGGAGTTGCGAGGCGTCTAGCCGTACGGTGAAAATCGACTCGTGCTAATCCCCTTAACAGTGTGAGCTTATGAGCTGTAGGTATATCAATTGAAGCGGGGGAAAGCCATTTTATGTTCCTACGTCATACAAGAGCTTTTTATCCGACTACGACGAAGCCAAATAGGCATCACATTCATCATCATCATCTACATCGTAGCACCTTAACTACTGATAGATTCGTAACAATGAGTCAGGTAATAAAGGCTTTAAATATTATAGTTTGCGACTTGCGTAATCGGGTTATCATGCGCTTTTTTTTAATCCTTGGAGGAGGCTTATGTCCAACGACAAGCCAGGAAAGTGAGAGATTAAAAAAATAAAAGCGCATGAATGTAGATATATAGTAATTTAATAATATAATTATAGGTTAAAATTTATAAAATATAAAAATATTTTAAAAAATATAGAAACCGACATCCAAAGAAGAAGCAATAACATTCTTAAAATCACTAAAAAGTATGAAATAATTCTTATTGTCGAAATAGTAAAAGGGAATTTTAAATTATTCTGCTAAAATGATACTAATTTTCTACTCAATCTTCTTCTGATTTTTGAAGTCGGTACTAGCCAATTTGAACGTGAGTTCTTTAAAATATTATTTGGATGTTTATGGACGTAGTTGTGTTAAAATTAATATTTTTTATTAAAGGATTTATACAATTATTTGAGCTGGTACCGACTTCAAAAATAAGAAGATTGAGTAGAAAAGTTGTATCATTTTAGCAGAATTTAAAAGGGAACTATTTCGACACTAAGATTTTTTCATACTTTTTAGTGATTTTAAGAATGTTATTGCTTTTACTTTGGAAGTCGGTTTCTATATTTTTTTAATTATTTTTTAATTTTTTCCTTTTCAGTAATATTATAATATTATTAACTAGTACCTGGGAGACCGAGCTTTGTTCGGAGTTTTTGTAGGACAATAAAATAATTTAAAATAAATAAAAATATAATATAAATGAGATAAAAAGAATCACAAAAATATTTATCTGACCGTGTTACGAACTCGAGATCAATTCGTAAACAGTGTACAAATTACCATCCTACCATCCAGCTAAAGCTACATTTTATCGCGGCAAAATGTACGGTTCCTCAAAACTCGGTTTTCCTTTTGTGCGCACAAAGTTGCGACCAACGTCTACTATAGTTTAATCATGTATTTTCAATGTCGAGTTATGCATAAAATACCTTCATGAAGTTAGTTGGAACAAGAGGTCCCACACTCACGATTTCAAAAATGAAATCTACTCAAAATGCCTAATGTTGAATCGGTTGGCGCAGCACCGTGTCTCAGATTAGTTCATAATAAATTATCATCTTCTATATTTAAAAAAAAAATCCCCCTTTCTCTTATTGCATAAACTGCTAGATCAATTTTCATAAATATTTTTTGTGGTGTTGTGTTGAGAGAAAATGTTGCGGGGAAATTGAAAATTTGTAAGAAAACTTAACGATAATTAACTTTTCTATTAAGAGTTTCCTCGATTCCTCATAGATCCCATCATCATCGTTGTTATTGGCACACATTATATATGTCACTGTAAAATTGTAAAAACCGTTAAATTAAAAAAACTAACGAGATTGTAAAAATATGTCGAAATATTAGAAACTATATTTATAATCTAACGAAAAATAATGTGGTAAATTATAGGCAGCATATTCACGTCGGAAGTCTATTAACATTTTACAATTTCACTAGTTTTATTACAATCTAACGGTTTTTACAATTTTACGATGGCATAATACAAGCTTGGCACAACATTTCACTTTTGAGTAGCTCTGAATGTTCAAAGAAATCGATATCAGTGTAAAATCGGTACTATGAGAAATATAATATCATGATGTATAATGTGATGATGGTTGTGGTGATGGTAATAATTTAATAGTGGCATTTTCTTGCAGTTTTATAAATAATACCGAAATTTCCAAACGTGTATCTTTAAAGACTGAGGTGTGCTGTTCAGCCCTTTTGGATCCAGGATATACCTTGGCACATTTCACTTTTTGGTAGCTGTGAATGTTCAAAAGAATCAATATCGGTGTAAAATACTATGTCATCATAATTTATCATAATTTATGGTGTGATGATGATGATGATTATTATTTAAGGCTGCGCTAGTCGGTTTTTTCTCCATACAAACGCAGTTGGTGATTTACTCCAAAGTCAAACATTGTAGACCCAAATTCTTGCGTAATATCGATTTTTATGACACTTATCTAGGTCGGTATTTGCTTATATTTCTGAAATTCAAATTAGTGTAGAAGATAATAGCCTCCAAACATCGCATTTTTAGCGCAACTTTGAACGTAAATAAAAATTAAATGAAGAATAAAAATAAAAAAGCAAGCACGTACCGACACAGTTCAATTATTTAGCAATTGAGATAATTTTACTTCAGACAAAAATATTATATAGTTTTTCATAAAACACCAACAGCTGAGTGTCGATTTGCGTAATTTGAAGACGCCTTTTCTAAAATACTTTACACAGCTGCATAAATGTGTGCAGTATAGCTTCTCTTATAAGTATAGATTACTATTTTAGGGGTATATCCTTTTTTCCCCAATATTAGGTAAAATAACAAGCATTTTCCCCGCGCGCAGCATTGAGTTCGAGCCGTTGACTAGCGCACTCTTAATAGTGATATTTGCTTGTAGTTTTATAAACAATTCTGAAATCTTCAAAGACTGAGGAACGCCGTTCAGTGCTAATGGATCCAGGGTATACCTTGGCACAACATTCCAGTTTTTGGTAGCATATGCTCGATTTACTTCAAAAAAAGTTAAAATTACTATCGGTGTCCCTATAAATTTTGCGGACTTCTCTCAATTCCTCATGGATCCCATCACTAGGTTTACCATTTCATGACAATAGGACCAATCCAGGAGTCACCCCTTTCAATAAAAAATAATTTTGAAAATCGGTCCACAAACGGCGGTGTATCGCGTAACATACACACAGAAAAAAAAAACATACACACGAATTGAGAACCTCCTCCTGTGTTTTGGAAGTCGGTTGAAAATACAATTATAATGATACAATATAATAATATAATATAATTTATATGATAATACAATTATTTAGTTATAATATAACAAATAATATTAATTAATGTAAAATTAAATCTAATAAATTAATTAATTGTAGCTTTTTAAACTATTGTGAAACTGGCAATAAAAGCTTCTTCTATTCTATTCTAATCGGGTTATAACAAGTTTATATTTTTTGATTATTGAGGCAAATTAACCATGAGGCAAATTGACTCAATGTGATAGCAATCATACTGATATTATATAAGTTAAGTAGAATGTAATTATTTTTTCAAGAGTGTAATAGTTTAAATTTTTAAAATTAATTTAAATTCTCTTCGTACCTATTGCTGGTTTCCGGTGCGTCGCTATCTCAAAATTCCGCTGTATCCGGAATAACTTTTGGGTTAGTAATAATTAGAGGTGCGCAAATTGAGGTGCATAATATTATACTCTTTATCACGGTGAACTATATCACTCTCTTAGTTCAGTAGTTCAATGATTAGTCCTCTGAGCACTGTCCAATGGGCAATGGCTCAAGTCATATTTCACTGTCTCCCTTCTTAGAATAGTTGGTTTTTTAACCAAAAACTGGGGCCAAAAGAACTGGGTCAAGTTTTGATTGAAAGGCCTGATAATAATGAATGAATACTCAATACAAGTAATAAAGAGAGAATTTATGCCATCGCTTTTTTAATTTTATCAAAAGGATTTTAAGATTTTAATAATGCACAAAAACACATAAAGGAACTTCCAACTCCAGTTAAAGAAACACGTTTATGACGAGGTCCCAACTAAAAATAATATTTAATGTATAACGTAATTTAAAAATACATATAATGACATACCTAGGTGTTTGTTTGTCAGTAGTCATAGTCAGTAGGTACAGAAATGTTGGGAACGTAATATTCGGGGTTAATATACAGCGTGTCCTGTATAAATTGAACAGTTTATACGAACAAGCAACAATGTAGCAGCTGCAGAATTTGCCGAGAAACCAAATTGGAAGATTAGCATGTCGGTGTACGTGAAATGTGAAGCCTCAAGCCAGCCAATATAAACGTACAGAACCAAACGAACCCATTGTGTACATGTTGATACAGACTATTGCTCGCCTTGTTCCTAGATATTGGGGTACCTAAGGGTCAGTTGACACCGAAACGAGACGACACGTGATGCGGCGCTGTATTTTTATAAGCTGTTATTTAGTTTCACCTGTCCCGTTGTCTGTAATGGAATCTTTGATTCGGTTTCCGATTGAGCTGAAATTTTGCACGAATATGTAAATCGCGTGACAATGCAATATTATGACGTGGAGCTGATCTGATCATGGAGCTGGAAGGTGGCCATAGGTACTCCGTAATAAAACCACATAACCCCATCGGGTTTGGACTAGTTTGATTTGTCTTGATTACTTTTTAGCGCATTCAAATAAAAGCTTGTTTTAAAAAAAGTTTTTTAAAATGACATATTTTAAGGCTCTATATAACGCCAGTGACCTTGAGCTTCAAGTCCCATACTAATTTTGTAGGCGACAAGGGGGTATCGCGCTGACCGGAGAGTATTGAAATCGGATAAACAATCGCTATAAATCTTTGAGACAAACGGCTGGTTTGAAGAATCTGAATAACTTCATGATCTACCATCATGAAATTTCCATGTGATGAACTTTGAAAGAAAACTATAACTTTGTTAGATCTGAAGATACCTATAGGTCAAACTTGTAATTGCGCTTGCTTGGAAAATTTCGTACAAAAATAAGGAAATAAATGTACCTAAACGTAAAATATTGGTATAGTACGGAACTCTTCGTGCGCGAGACTAACTCGCACTTGGCCGGTTTTTACATAATATAAGAGGATAAAAATATTTAAAAAGAACATATTTTGCATGCAAAACATTTATTATGCAGCATTCTGATCCATCGTTACTTAAAAATCCATCTATCCGTCTGATATATAGTATGTACCTACTCGTAGATGTATGTTAAGCTGCTAGACGGAATATTCAGTACCTACACAGCAGAAATTCACTGAGCAAGTGCATTTTACGAACACATTTCATAACGTTTGTGTTTAAACATACTACATCGGAGTTAGGATTTATTAAAGCTTGCACCTTTTTCTTTTTAAGACACCGCTTTTGCCGGTGCTGTATTAAAGTTTAAATGAAAATTTAAGTGTAAGTTGTGAAGTTTTTATTTGATTTTACGAGCGACACAAAAGATTTATTTCCTGGGAGGGACGTTCGTACAGACTCCTTTGAGGCACTTGAGGGGCTCTCGACAGACGGCGGACGGGGTCTCGCCCAGCTCCTTGCTGTACGTCTTGCAAGCTTGTCCTTCCGCTGAAAAATTCAATTAAATTTATTACATTGTGTATTAGAGCTTCGCGCGGAGATATTTTTCAATTTTCTAGTACTTCTCCTCATATAATGATGAAGAGTAAAAAAGATCTTTACATTTTGAATACCTAGTTAAAGTTACGAAAACTGTCCAAAGATTACTGAAACATTTTGCTCGTGAAATACCACAAACACATTAATATTAACTTCTCACATAAAACATGATTATTACGAATGCCTCAACTAAATTTCCACATGTTGAATATCACGTTGGCTTGCTGCTACGAAACCAAATATTCGGCTAGATTATAAAGTTCGCGCTCTGCAATTTTGGCTCACAAATTTGCTTTAGCTTTGAAACCGAATTTACATTCTAAACCGAACTATTCAGCCTAATTCGAATACAATTAGAGCATTTCATACTAAATAATTATCATATTTTTCATTGAATCTCTAATTAAATATGAAAATTTAGATAAGTTGTGTTGGATTGGAGGTATGGTTTTACATTTACATACATTGCAAAGGTTTTGTACATCCAGTTTCGAAGGTTATTTAGAGCTTTTAAGGTTTGACTACCTAGTAGTAACATGTTTTGTCATTTGGCAGTTGTTTGGTTTTGCAACGCCCACACTTTTTGGAAAATTACTAGCAACGGTACCTACCTACCTACATAATATTATGCGTAAACGCAAACCTCAATGTCGAAAAAAAAAAATTAAAACTGTAACACAACTACTTACGTAAATAATTTTTTAAGGGCCATTATTAAGAATATTGACGCCTCATTCATTAAAACCAGATCAGTAGTTTAGGCCCTACGGTGGAACAAACATACGTACATATATAAAGACTGCCAAAAACATTAATCTTCTTTTTGGCTTCGTGGCAGTCGGTTAAAAAAGTAGTCAAAATTGAGTAACTACTAAGTTACTAGGAACACATAATATAACTCCCCACACCGATTTCGATGACGGTGGCCGGTTTCATTGAAACCAGGTCAGTTACGCAGGAGTAATTTTTATAGTGCCCGAGTGTATGCGCAGTACACAAGAGCACTCTAAGGAAGAGATCCTTTACTCTCATAATCCAGTGGGACGGATAGCCGACACGACTGACGAGTCGACGAGAACATTTTTTGTTGTTCCAATGCGGGAATCGAACCCACGACCTCCGAGTTAAGAGCCAACGCTCTAACCACTAGACCACGAAGGCTGTTCAATGTTGTAGGAATACATAATGAAGGTATGGTTTAATATCTAATATCTCAAATGATTCTCAGAAGCTTCCACACCACATCAATTTGGTCCTGTCGGTACCATGTATCAAATGAACTTGTCTCAAATGTACTAGACAACATAAAAAAATATTATATTTAATACACATACAAGGCCCAGGATTACAGAAAAACTTTTTGTGCCTTTGGCAGGATTCGAACCTGCGACCTCCGGCTTAACCACCTACGCGCCACAGAATACAGAAATCATCCAGAAACCGTCAACGCGCTTGAAAGTGAAGCCGTCACGACTACTCCAAATTGGAGTGGCTAACACATAATATGTTGCCACAGAATAACGGAATACTTCACCTAACTCTTTTACAATACATTTTTATTGAATACCTAATTGTCGTAACATAATAACGCGATTTGTTTTCTAAGTGTAAAGAGTAAAGTAAAGTAAAGAGCGGGCGGGGCGGAGTTTCGCCATGGTTTTGGACACAGTGCGCTGCGTACAAATGTGATCGAACACTCATTCTGGATGTTCCGTATTGCTACGCGCTAACTAGGTACTGATCCAGAAAGGTTTTCAAATCTCAATGTAACTTACACAACAATGTGACACAGGCAGGACAGCAGGCGCATTTCCCAGCGTGGTTGGCACGGTACTGGCTCGGTGATCGGCAGGAGGAGGACGCGATGGGCTTGGTGCACGGGTTGTCCTTGCAGTAGCTTCTGCCGCAGACGAAGTCGCCGTACACCAGGGCTACGGCGCACGCCAATACCGCTAATATAAGTACCGCCCTCATTCTGGAATCACAACATCGATTCTGCTAATTAAGTTCTGCAATAAATAAATAAAAAATAAGGTCAATGATTTTATTGACGATCGCACACCTTGGGAATAGGATTGCCAACCTGCAAGGCTGCTTCTATGTACTTTTGTACTCTTGTTATGTAGTTTTAGTCGTAAAATTGTTATAGTAGTACGTTTCTTATTATAAAAGAACAATTTTCCATCTTTTTGGTAAAAGATGGCCCCGCGCGAGTTTCTTACGCCGGTTCTTTCCCGGTGGAAGGCATCGTGTATATCGACGGTCAAAAAGAGTAATAACAATTTTGAATAAAAAAAAAATTGATTTTGATTTTTGATTTCAATAATACAGTTACGATCCAGTCCCGACACTTCAAAAATCAGGTTATGATATCACGAATATTCATTTATAATTCAATCAGAGTAAAATGAAAGTGTAAGTTAATTACGAGAATTAAGTAAGGTTCTGGAATGATCTGGAAAATATTTTAGTTATGTCGGTATCTTAACTAGATATATTGTGTAATAGCTGTCCCGGCACACGTTGTTCTGTCATAAATATGAACTGGAATGGATAAATGACTTCTACTACATCTACATCTACATCTTTTCCAATACTTCTCACTGTTTATACCTTGCCTGAACTTCCACAATTATTTCAAGACCAAAATTAGCCATATAGGTCCAGCCGGTCGCAAGTTTTGAAGATTAAAAGGTACCCTATGTCCTTCTCCTGGTTTTAAGATACCTTCCCACCAATTTTAAGCCAAATTGGTTTAGCCATTCTTGAGTTATAAATGGTGTAACTAACACGACTTTCTTTTATATAAAATATATATTATTATATATATTGATTTTAAACTTATGACAATGACAATAAGGTCCAAAAATGGTATATCTACACCTAGTTTGTCGGCGACTGTACCAAAGTCTTGTAGGTATCTTGTAGATTATCTTTTGTAGGTTTAGATACATGAGTAGTAATTTAGTGAAATACAAATTTTAACTTGTCCGTCTGTCTTATCGATAACAGTGATAGAGCTTATCAACGGCAAACAATATTAAACGTATGTACATATAATTTACACGGAGACTATAATACCTATCTGTCTCTGGGGCGTTCTTAAAATTTAAACGTTGTTTTGAAATGCTAGTGACTATACGTCAAACTATTCTTAAAGTTAAGAGGCCCTCATGTCACACACTGTTTATATCATTCTGCAAAGTCTGATCAGCTTGAGATTAAGGACCTCCAACTCCAAGTGCGTAGCGTTTACGAGTTTGGCCATAATTTAAAATAAAGCTTTATTAAAATAAAGGCGTTTAAATATACGTGGTAGAGCCATGCTTCGGCACGAATGGGCCGGCTCGACCGGAGAAATACCACGGGCTCACAGAAAACCGGCGTGAAACAGCGTTTGCGCTGTGTTTCGCCGAGTGAGTGAGTTTACCGGAGGCCCAATCCCCTACCCTATTCCCTTCCCTACCCTCCCCTATTACCCTATTCCCTCTTAAAAGGCCGGCAACGCACTTGCAGCTCTTCTGATGCTGCGAGTGTCCATGGGCGACGGAAGTTGCTTTCCATCAGGTGACCCGTTTGCTCGTTTGCCCCCATATTTCATAAAAAAAAAAAAAAAAAAAAATAATATCTGATTAGGTTTTCAGTCACGAGTCACGACTCACAAATGAATAAAAATACATAGGAGAGCGAGCTTTGCTTGGTGTTTACGTATATATACATAGTACGAAAAAAAACCGGATTGCAATAGGTACCTAATTAGGTATATATTATAGCAGTGTTTTTCAACCTTTTTCATGATGTGACCCCCCCTTGTATGAAAAAATATTTTGCGACCCCCCGACCTTTCGCTTTATCATACAGTATGTATGTGTATGTTACAGTGTTACAAATGTTCATTCCATACGACGTTAGGGAATATGCATAAAATATAAAAATAGCTTAAAACATAATAATATGATACTAGATTGAAATAAAGGAAATGGCGAAAAAAATTTCAATATCTGTTGATAAATGAGCAAGATATGAGCGGTCAAAGTTTGTAATCTATCTCTTTCTAGCAAAACGAAATTTAGTATGAACTTTCTATGAAAGTCGTGTTATGTGACGTCACGATACACGTCCGATCTCTCTGTCTAATAGACTACTTTAAACGTTCATATCTTAGTTATTTTTAATGATATCAAAAAATTAGATTTTACCGTACGGTTTACCAAACAAGATAGATCTATATAAAAAAATAAAAAAAATACGTGCATATTCCCTATTAGGATTCGGATATAAGTACATAATATAGTAACGTCAAACACATTATTTTACAATTACATAAGTACATTCATGATATCAATGATCGATTTATGAGTATATCCTTTTGTTAAAATAGAGAAAATAGATAGATAATAAGATAAAAGATTAAAAAGATTGATTTATTAAGTAAGAGACTTTATAAATCAATCTTTTTAATCTGTATTGTTTTTTTACTAAAGTTCTCTCGACCTCCGGCGACCCCCCAGGGGGTCACGACCCACAGGTTGAAAAACACTGTATTATAGAATCAGGATTAAATTTTCTCTCCCAAAATTCCCTAAATGCTAAATTTCATTTCATTCAAAAAGTTAAAGCCGTTTCCGAGATTCTTTCTGACTATATACTCTGACAGACACAGACTTCTGACTATAATTATAATATATGTATACAAAAATATCTCGTTTAAAGTAGGTAAATAATAATTAGATGAGATAGAATAATATATGTGAATACTTCGTCTGTGCTTTTAATACACGGAATACGGGAGTAATGTAAAAACAAAGAGCTATAAATTGTCGTTCCTAACTTCTAAGCCCTTAATGGCCTAAATATAAATAAAACATCAACGGAACGTTCAAAATGCTTAAAGCTTTCAAATACATTCCAGTCGTAAACATTTAACATTTCAATTGTATTTATAATGTTAATATTTTGCATTGGAAAAGGAAAAAGAAATTAAGGAAATATAAATTGTAAATGATTTAAGTTAGATATATAGGTATTATTGTAATTTCACTTTTATAACTAATTAATATTATTTTAGTATTAAACTAGTCTCAACAGTTGTCAGTAGATATGCGCATCTGCGGTTATTAATCTAAGTTATTTATATAATAAAAGGCAAGCTGTGTGACTGATATATTAACGCACAGGACAAAACACTAAGGCTAGAAATTTGAAATTTGACACACGTAGTTCTCATATGACGTAGGCATCCACTAAGGAAGGATTTTTTAAATTCAACCCCAGGTTAGAATAGCGGATGAAAGCTTAAAACCTTATTTCACGCCAGTGAAGCCGCGGGCATTTCATGGTAGTTTATTACAATTTACATGACGCTTTGAATGCCTTATAGAAATATAGTTTCAGAAGTCTAACTGCGAACTAAAAAAAAATAAGCCTCTACAAGGAGAAATTAAAATCAAAATTTAATATAAATACATCATAAATATGATTATCTATACTTAGAATAAAAACTTTATAAAAATAATTTCAAACGATGTTTCTTCTTAAGCTTTTTTAAGATTTGGAATTTGCAAAATTAATAACTAGCTCTGACCCCAGATTTTATTATGTATGTATGTACCTACCTATGTACGTATTGTTGGACTTACCAAAGCAAGGGAAGAATCTTCATATAAAAAGCAAAGGAATATCAAAAGTTTTCAAATAAAGAGAATTATAAAAATTGTATTAATTAGTAAAAATTAATTAAGACAATTTTTTAAGTTCTTCTTACATAAATTGTTTTGAATTTAAATAATAATAAACTTCTAAAAGAAGTCTCATTACGTAGGTACTATTTTTAATTAGCTTTGTAACAAAAATGTTTTATTTTGAAAATAATTACTTAAAAAGCAAGACTTACTTGAATAATATTCAGCTATACAGCACAAGAGTTACAGGAGTGAATGCTGCAGAAGTAACATGTCTAGCAAATATATGAGTTTCGCTCGATAACCCCAAACATTGTTTATGAATAATTATCTGCTATCACTATATATTATCGTTAACTATAATTAGTGTTTGTGTCAATTTCTCGAGATATCAAGATCACTTTTCTGCGAAGCTTATGTAAATAATCTTATGGATTTCGTTCTAAGAAAATATAAATTTACACTGATCTTATTATTGTTGAGTAAAAAAATAGAAGGCAATAATAATAATATTTAACTCTTGAGTACAGTTCAACCACGACATCGATGTCTTTCGGCAATCGTAGTTTTTCATTTTCAGTTTGTTCACAGGTATAGACATCGTGTGTCATTTCCATATTAAAACGAAGATTGCCGTCGGCTATTAGCAACATAGTTTTACTATATATTATGATTTTATGAAGCTGCAAGAATATATGTAGGTGTTGTTTTCAGACTTCATATTCATTTTTAGACTACTTATTTAGTACTAAGAGCAAACATAATTTTGATCGTATTTCAATAAATTGTGTGTAAAAGGCGAGGGTGTACCTGTCAGGTCTTATATTTCATTGGGTAACCTTTGGTATTCGCACAGGGCTCGAACGCCTAATGGACTTTTACGCAGGCCATGAAGTCAAGCGTCGGTGGTGCCGGAGACTATTTAGTACGTTAGTAATATATTATATTCTTGGCTATTAATGCGGGCGCTGCTTTTGTTGGAAATTACAGTTTACAAGAAACTTGATAGGCATCAACTTTCACAAGTGATTGTTCCATTTATAACGATAAGCGAAAATTTGTTAAAAATCGATTGATTGTAAACGACAGAATTGTTGTTTACAATTTTGTGAGAATTAATCGCGTTTTCATGTTAATAAATGAATGAATGAAATGAATCATTTTATGCAAAATTGACGACCTCTGTGGATTAGTGGTTAGCGCGTTGGCGCTCAAGCTGCGCTCGCCGGGTTTCAACCCGCCTAGGAAAAAGTTTTCTGTCTTACAGGGTCATGGATGTATATTAAATAATAATAGAAAACATAAATAAAATTATAGTATAAAAAGTATTACCTAAATATATTTCCGTGTCCGGATACCAACCCGTAACACAAATTATTCGAGAACGTACCACGGGATTGACGTGGTGTGAAAGCGTCCATTGACCCAAATGGGTAGATTGGGTAAATACCGGGTATATTGGGTAAATACCCTAAAGTGGTGGGTATACAAAATTTTGCATTTGTTGCAACTCCCAGTTTTTTTTAAAACTTCCCTAATATAATGCATAATTACTAACGAATTCATATTAGTTAAAAACGCACCGTAAAATCATAAACCAATATAGTTTTGAAAAATAGAATATGTTTCTCTATGGAAATACATATTATAAAAAATAAAATATTAATTTTCAGGGCCATACTCAATTCTTTCTCATGGTCCAGCGTCGTAGGTCCAGTAGCCCGTCAATAGTAAGCTGTTATTAATTGGTAAATATAGTTTTATAAAATTATCGACACTAATGATGCTAATTATAGTCGTAATAATCGTGTTGGATCTACGGCGTATAACTTCTATGCACAAATTATAGGGGAACAGATAAACAGCTACATAGTTATCTATCGATTTGATTGAACAACTACAAGCATATTGTATACCACGATTATGTGAAAAAATCGTGGGCCGTTAAAGAGGACGTCAAAATTTTCATTTGGAACAAATTTTGGAACGTTCTATGAAAGCTGTTTCTAAGTACGTAAGAATATAATATCGATACCTTGGGGTAAAAAGGTCGTATAAACCATTTTACCCAAAATAACTTATGAATGCAGTTTTATTTAAAAAAAATTCTATCGATTGGTGCATGTTCGTTCGTTTTAACCTGCTGACGTCCACTGCAGGACATAGGTCTCCCCCATAAATTTCCAGTGCGACCGGTCGCTCGCGGCCTGTATCCACCGACTCCTTGCGACTTTTCTCAGGTCATCTGTCCACCTGGTGGAAGGCCGTCCTACGCTTCGACGTTCAGTTCGTGGTCTCCACTCAAGAACCTTTAAGCCCCAGTTCATCGATTTTACGGGCTATATGTCCAGCCCATTGCCACTTTAACTTGTTAATGCGCTGGGCTATGGTAACTTTAGTTCTGCTGCGGATTTCCTCATTTCTGATTCTATCACGTAGAGAGACTCCGAGCATAGCCCTCTCCATAGCTCTTTGAATGACACGAAGCTTTTGTATAAGTCCCGTCGTGATCACTCACGTTTCGGCTCCATATGTCATCACCGTTAACACACACTGCTTGAAAACTTTTGTCTTCAGACATGAGTGATTTTTGATGAGAAGATGTTTCTGAATCTCCCGAACACTACTCAGCCGAGCTGGATTCGACAGTTAACCTCTTTTTTGAAGTTGGATCTATCTAACTGGACTTTGTGCCCCAGGTATATATAGTCGTCAACAACGAGCGTAGAATTTCCAACGGTCACTTGGGTGGGTACAACATGGGCATTAAACATAATTTTTGTCTTATCCATGTTCATACTAAGTCCTACCAGTTGTGAAACTCTACAGAGGTCTTCTAGCATAGTGTTAAGGTCTTCCAGAGTTTCTGCCATAATCACGATGTCATCGGCAAATCGAAGGTGAGTGATGTAGACGCCATTTATATTGATCCCAAGTCCTTGCCAGTCTAGGAGTTTGAACGCATCCTCCTGCAGCGGAAAGCAGTTTCAGAGAGATGACGTCTCCCTATCTGACGCCGCACTGCGGTGGGATCGCCTTTCTGCTATGCTCCTGTACTCGCACCGACATAGTGACTTTACTATATAAACACTTCAACTGGTAGTAACCGGTACATCGAAGTATTGAGGTGTTGATCCGGCATCTCTGAAGAGACTGTAACACCGCCCAGGTCTCAATCAAATCAAAGGCTTTCTCATAGTCCACAAACGCCAAGCACAGTGGCAGATTATACTCCTCGTTTTTCTGTATAACTCGGTTTTATGTATGTGGTCTATGGTACTAAAACCTCTTCGGAAACTGGCTTGTTCGGGAGGCTGGAAGTCATCAAGCTTCCGTTTGAGACAATTCGTTATGACTCTTAAAAACAGCTTATAGACATGGCTTAGCAGCGTAATGGGTCTGTGATTCTTCAGCAAAGTCTTATCTCCTTTTTTGAAGAACAAGACTGCCACGCCCTTGCTCCATGCCTCTGGCGTTTTGCCCTCGAACAAGGCGGAATTAAAGTCTCTGGATCATTTTGAGTGTTGGTATTCCACCATACCTCAGCAGCTCTGAGGTAATCCCATCCTTGTCCGGCGTCTGTTTTTAAGCTGTTTAAGAGCCATACTATTCTCGTATAGGCTGATGTCCGGGATATCTTCCGCGTGATGTCGATTTAGTAGCTCTAGGATCCTTAGCCAGATTAACGACAGGTTCGGCAACTGAGGTGTAAAGTTGCTCATAGAATCTCTCGACCTCTGCGAGCAACTCAGGCCTGGCTGACACAACTTTCCCATCCTCTGTCTTCAGCTTCGTGAACCGGCTCTGCCCAACAGACGTGTCTCTTCCAAATACTTGTCAGCCCTTGTGTCGCTGTATCTTGTCCTCAATACTTCAAGTATTAAAGAGACGAATATCGTGCTGCAAAGACTTTGACATCTGTCTGTTAAGCTGCCCATAAGACCATCGTCAGAGGTTTGAAGAATAAGGGTGTGTCGACTAGCCATTAGTGTAAACGTGTGGTTGAAGTTTTTCTGTGGCTTACCTCTACGGCGGATCTCACAGTACTTTGACCCAACCGCATGGATAGTCTCTGCGAACCTGTCATAGATTTCGTTTACTGAAGCGTAGTTTTCCAGGCCAGCAAAGCAGTTTTGTAGCTCGAGTTGAAAGCTTTCGGGGTTTCTAATTCCAGTTTGAGACGGTCGGAGCGTAGACTTTACCAAGCGAGTTCTTTCGAGTTTGATATTTAAGTTTAATATGCCTCGCACCATTCTGTGATCTGTATCACGGAAACATCCTTTAATATCTGTCTCTGGGTGCTCATGATGAATTCTATCTCATTTTTTGTCTCTCAGGGCTCATCCAGGTCCATTTCCTGTGAAGTGGCTTCTGGAAGAATTAATTCATCATAAAGAGTTCTTCCTTTTCCATAAAATCAGCCAGCCTTTGACCCCTGGGATTCCTCTGACCAAAACCAATTTTTCCCACTTTCAGCTCGTTTTCACCTCGCTTGCCTAACTATGCGTTGAAATCTCCCATAACAACATTGAAGTGAGTTTTGTATGGCCTTAGATATGTCCTCATACATATAACCTCTACTTCTTCATCTGGGTGAGACGAGGTAGGTGCGTAAACTTGTATGACCTTCAACGAATATCTTTGAGATATTCTGAGTATAAGGTACGCATCCCTATTCGACACACTTTCGATGGCCACGATGTTGTTGACAAGAGACTTGTGGACGAAAAACCCGATTCCACCTTGGGACTGTTGGTCGCCTTCCCAGTAGAAGAATAAGATAAAGATAAGAAGAATAATAAAGTTCGCGGAAACTTTGCTGCCCATTTTCGGATTTGTTTTTCCCTTAGTCATCTCTTACGACACCCACGGGAAGAAATAGTATATGGGGAGGTGCTATTCTTACTCCGGCATGGATTGGTGCATGTAACACTTTTAAATTCGCAAAAAATGGTATATGACTTCAACATCTCAACATAGTTTTTGTTGAAATGTATGATGTAAGATTCAAAATATAGATATTGCTTTGACTATTTGGTGTAATGTTTTATTATAATTATATAATTTTATATTAATATCTTATTATATAAGATTAGGTCGTAAAAGACAGTAGATTGAGTCAAATACTAACCAATTTAACAAATGCACTTGGTTGTAAAAACAAAGTTCAGTACGATTTTTACTTACCATTACATTATTATGTTTACTAAAAATTTGATTTAAAGATTAAATTCCAAAAGAATGTATGAAGAACAAAAAAGAAAAAAATATAAAAAAGCCTTTTTCTTCTATAAATATATGATTAAAAGCTATAGAAGTGGAATATTAGTGATTAATATCTAATACATCGTTAATCTGAGATAGTATATGTTCAAAAATTGTTACAAAATGTTGAATTTTATCTAGCCAGCATTTTGGGTAGATATGGGTATTTACCGGGTACGTATGGGTATTTACCCGGTAGGTGGGTAAATACCCGGGTACGTGCCCATCTACCGGCCGTGTCAAACGCCGCGGCACCGTCAAAGAATATAATATATATTACTAACGTAGCACCGCTGCGCCGCGCCGCGCCGCTACGCATTCTCTGCACTTCGTGGCCAGCAAGACAGTTATGTGACTCTACGTCAACGTAATTTTCTATACCTACGCAACCCTTAAGTGGCCGCCATCTGCAATAGTGTGCGTAATTTCGTGATTTAGTGGAAGCGTAATTAATAAGGATAATTAATTTTGGGGCATACAATCATGGGATACTCATCGCTATTTACCTGCCCGGTAGTTGTGATATAGCATACGGGTATGCGACCCCGGCTTTTCTAGCTATTACTGTCCTATCCCTAGCCCTCTAACCTACCAATCTTCCTTTATACACCAATTATCCCTCCCTTTCCCTATTCCTACCCTCTCCGCCAATCCGTGGGAACGCAATGGATAATCATAAAAATAATTCAATTATCCAAAATGGCGGCGATTTGGTTCGCCACCCATCACGTCTCGTTCTCGCGGAGGCGAAAAGTAGCCCATGAAGAGCCACTTCGCTACGTTAAATGTAAGAGGAGGAATGGACCGTAAGAATTAAAGTGGACAAAGCGAAAAATGTATGTATCGTAGCAAGTGGAAAGAAGTGGTCTCTGTCTACCCCTACGGGAAAAAGGCGTGATTATATATATTATGTATGTATACAATCATTTTATCTAAGGTTTATTATGGAAACAGCTGTAGTTCACAAGCCACATAATCAAAATATCGAAAAGGCCATTTTCATGTGGTTACAATCCAATAAATAATTGGAATCGCTGTTGTTTGGTGTTTACGGAGAACTCAGCCGCGTATTAGGTTTTAAACTTTCATTCCCTATTGAACCCCCTTGGGGGTGAAATGTTCAAAAATTCTTCCTTAGCCTACGTCATATGAGAAATACGTGTCAAATTTCTAGCCTTAAGGGTTTGGCCTGTGCGCTGATACATCAGTCAAGAGATAGATAGATAGATAGACCGTTGAATTGAATTGTAAATTATGAGAACTTTCATTTTTGATTTGTAGTCAAAGATTTCAAAACTACAGATAAGCTGTGACGTACATTTGACAGAACAATTCTACATACAAGAAAAAGTTACACCATCTTGATTTCACCATACCTCAACTGTCAGCCATCTTGATTTCACTTTACCTCAAATGCCAAACGCCAAACAATACCAAAACCGGGGCCATTTAAATGGGCCAGTTTTTGACCCGACATGCCATGTCTATATTAAATACGCTGATGAAATTTGGAGTTTAAGTGATGACATACTAGTAGTGATGTAACGAATGTCTATTTTTTAGCATTCGCGAATGCGAATGCGAATGCGAATATCTGCTACCGACATTCGCGAATGCGAATGCGAATGCGAATATTCAGTTGTTGTTCATATTTGGCGCCAATTTGTCTATCTCACTCAAACTTAAACTCAAAATTTTTATTTCCATGTAGGTTATGATATAACGCTTATAGAATTGTCCTACATGATGCCTACCACCGGTTCGGAAACTAGCCCGGCGAGAAGAACCGGCGTAAGAAACTCGCACATTTGCTTTTGTTTTCTGATATACATATTCGCAAAACATTCGCAACAATTTTGCGAATGCGAATGCGAATATACAAAAATGTGCGAATATTCGCGAATGCGAATGCGAATGCGAATATTCGTTACATCACTACATACTAGGATGTACCACCAACCTTTGCACTAGGACGCCTCAAAATATTTAAACGCAAAGGAAGTAACCGCAACGACTGCAGACGATGTTGAACTACGTATTTACACGTGAGTATGTTTGCGAGCCCACCATTCAACGGCGCTGTTGAGCGATTTTCATCTTATGCCTGGTCGAGCGGAAACTTGTTCGGACTTCGATAGTACCTACAGACAAATAATATAATCTAGATTCTAGATGATATTATATTATTATTCACAGACCACACAATTCTAAACTATACAAAGCGAGTTTGATATTAGAAATTTGGGAACCCTACTGAGCTAATATTGATATAGGTTCATTAGTATCTATTGTTTATTTAATTCGCGCCACATCATCTATTTATCACGTTTCGTCAACATAGGAGTTTTAACATAGTGACTAGTTATATCTTGTAAAATAGTCATATGAGTAAGAGGGAACCTGGTGTGGTGGACTATAGTATTACGTCAATATCATGCTATGTAATTTTTTTTACAAATTAAAAGTCTAAAATCACGTAAAATATTAATTTTGAAAGATGGGTTTCATTAAAGAAAAAAATTAGAAATGATGGGATCTACAACCTCCTAAAGGATCAATATCGATTTAAAAACTCTGTATATACAATACTAGTATTCATTGCTCGCGGCTTCGCCCGCGATAAATTAGGTTTCAAACAACAACCTCTTTGGGGTTGAATATTGAAAAATCCTTCATTAGTGGATGCCTACGCCATAATATGAGAAGTAAGCGTGCAAAATTTCTAATTTCTGCCTTAAGGGCTTGGCCTGTGCGTTTATACATCAGTCAGTAAGCTTTGCCTTTTATTTAAATATAAGATATAAGATAGAAGATGTGAGAGGTACGTATTACGATATACAAAGGAAACCTTTTGCACAGATGAATTTAAAGGGTTTTGTAAGACAAGTTAAAAGCACTCATGGAACTTCCTGAAGAAAGTAAGTACCTACCACTTCCATAAAACCATTGTTTAAGATATCGATTTAGGATAGGTAAAATGTTAAGTTACGTGGTTCCATGTGATGTGATCTACATAATACTTAATATGACGACCTCTGTGGCTCAGTGCTTCAGCGCGTTGGTGCTGGTGATTTTTCCGTTTTGTACGGAACCCTGCGTGCGCGAGACCGACTTGCACTTGGCCGGTTTTTGTAATGTAAAATTGATAGATTATTTATGAATCCTATAATGCAATATCTTTGGCAAAAGGAATCAAAAGGAATCAGTTGTATAATTACTCTTCTTGTGAAATGATGCTTTTAACGATAATAATAATTATTGGAGTTTTTTGGTGGCTTCTTATTCGCAGTAATAGAAAAGCTATGAGCATTAAATATGATGACGTGTATGGGCGTTAAAAGTAAAATGTGTTGCTGCAAAAAAATCTTCTTAATTTAGCAAATAAACGAATTGAATTGAATTGAATTGAGGGACCATAATTAATTACTATATTAAAAATATTCAATTTTACATGACTGGGCTATTCTAGCATTTTGGTTTTGTATTCTATATTACATTATTGAAAACAAATGTTTTTTATAATATTGACTGCATTTGGGAGTTTTAAGCTATGCGAAACATTACTTAATAATAAAGTTATTACATTGTAATATAAAAGGAAAGATATTAAATTATTCTCCATACTTAAAAATTGGCCACGCAATTTATTCTTTATTTTAGGGAAAGTATAGAAATTATTAGGGCTTAGGTCGGGGCTGTACGGCGGATGGTTTAATAATTCTATGATTTCTTGCTCTAAAAACTCTTTTGTTCTGTGCGCGGTGTGAGAACTCGCACTGTCGTGATGGAGGATGATGCGGCGGTTGCAGTTCTCTTTACGGAGTTCAGAAAGGACCTGTGGCAAACAAATGTTAGCATATCATTCTGCATTAACCGTTCTTTGTCCCTCAAGAGGAATAGTCGCAACATGGCTGGTTTTGAAGACAAACGTGGCCACCATTTTTTTTGCAACACTCCGTGAACGAACAATTTTTGTTGGCTTTAACTCATTTTCGAACACCCAAACTCGTGACTGGTTTTTTGTTTCGGGTTCGTACCTGTATATCCAGGATTAGTCACCTGATACGATGTTGTATACAGCATTTGAGGATCCTGCGTGGAATCTTTCGAGAGTTCTGACGCACCAGGTAACGCGAGCCGCTTTTTGCTCTTCACAGAGCAAATGCGGTATCCATCGGGAAAACAACTTTTTACACTTAATTGTTCATGCAAGATTATTTGTATTTGACTCATGCCAATGTCTAAAGTTGCCTGAATTTTGCGGTATGTCACATGTCGATCTTCCTCAATCAGTTTACGTACAGCATCAACGTTTTCTTGGGTGACTGCAGTTTTTGGACGACCTTGACGGGGATCATCACTGAGCTTGACACGTTCACGTTAAAATTCAGCAAACCAGCGATAAATTGTGGTTTTGGATGGGGCTTCATCACCAAATGCAGAAATCATCCGGTCAACACACTGTTTTTGTGTTAAACCACTTCGAAAGTCATAATAAATCATAGCTCTAGAATTTTCTCGAGTCAATTCCATTTTCTCAACGACTAAACAAGTTTGACAAGACCTTGTCACAAGACCGAGAATCTTTTTTAAAATAAATAAACGGTATTCGATTTTTAAATTAAAAAGATTTTAATATGACAGGAACAGTGGAAATATTCCATTCCCGATACTTTTAGTGCAGAATATATATATATATATATATATATATATATATATATATATATATATATATATATATATATATATATATATATATATATATATATATATATATATATATATATATATATATGTGATAACGTTATATCCATACCTTGGCATATGACAACTTGGCTAAAGGCTGTGTTTGTTTAACTTTGGCTGTATAAAACATTCCATAAAGTTTTAAACTTCCTTGACTTATCTATAGATATTACACATGGTTATCATAAGTTTAGAATATTTTGGAAACCTACATATAGCGAAAATGTCCTCCATGCTCACTCCTCTCACCCGCGCCAACACAAACACGCCGCTTTTCACGCTTTTGTTCACCGTTTGCTAAATGTTCCCCTAGAAGGAAACGATTACAGAGCAGAACTAGACACTATAAAACATATCGCTGTGAGCAATGGTTACAAAAGTGAACTAATTGACACAATCCTTAAAAAAGCTAGGAGAAGGATGGCTGAGAGACTGCTATACGATCATTCAGAATATATTAAAGAAAAAATAAATAGCACTTGGGTAAAAATCCCTTACATTAGCCCTTTATCATATAAGTTTCAAAGGATTTTGCAAAACAAGGAGACCAGAGTAGCATTCTACACTACGGGTTCCCTAAAAAGTCTGTTGTGTAATAACAAGGACAAGTTTAGCATCTCGGACAGCAGCGGAATATACAGCCTTTCTTGTGAAACATGTGGAGGATTGGAGGTATATATATATAGGTCAGACGGGGCGGAAATTTAAAACCAGGATAAAAGAACATATCACAGCCTGGAAACGAAAAACAGAAAGATCTACGTTTGCAGAGCATTTAAATAACAATTACCATAATTTTGAACCTGACAAGAACATCAAATACCTACATGTTTAGCCCAAAAGCAAGAAAATGGACGCATTGGAAGCACTTGAAGTCAACAGACACAAAAAATTTGGGAACTTGTTAAACGACCAGACATGCCTATCAAATTCAATATTATTGCAAGATATTTAAATTATTACTTATACATTAATTTATTTTACATTTCACCATTAATTTGTTTAATTGACCTGATATTTATTAATTTTATATACTTTTATGGACATTTTATTTTATTTATTGACATTATTTAATTTAGTTTAATTTATTTGACATTGGTATAGATATTAATATTTTTATTTTTTAATATTATGGACAATTTAATTAAATTATTGGTGATGTAATTAGACAATAGTATCGTTTTATTAAGTTAGTTTGACATTGTTTATATTAATTTATTGGACATTTAATAATTTGATAATAATTTAAATTTTAGGATCTGACATCTGTATATATGTGACATTCTAAGCATAACGTTATTAATTTATCAATATAAAAATCGGTAAAACCAACTAAATATTAATTTTAACATCAGTAGAAAAAAGTCGTATTTGGGAGAAAAATTCTACCAAATGGTATAAAATTTCATGATGCTGACAACCCTTTTATTTGTTTTGAAGATATTTAATTATTTAAAACTACCTACACTAACTACACCTGATGATGATTTAATTCGAAACCGGTCGTGTAATTTACAAAAAATTTATAATTATATCGTAATATAGTGGAAAAAGTGCACGAAAAATTGTGTTTTATTAGTGTAAAACATTCCAGTTTCTACCAATTTACTTCGCATCAAACCATATAATATTAAAATATATGACCTGTCATTCAGTTCTTACTAAGTAGTTACAGAAATTGGCGTAGGTACCTAGAACCTACATTGTTCTTCTCTCTAACTTTTAGAATGCGGAAACAATGAGAGGAAATCTATAAAACTTTCGGGTACTCCCCGAACTTGGCGAAAAACAAAAAGATTAAAAGATACCATTAAGTTGCTAATGCATCGCTCACACTGTACTGCAAAAATGTATCAAAATTGAAATAAACAAATATATATCTATTGACGCTTAATACTACGTCAATCTGGCCTCATGCTAAGTAGGTACTCGAAGAACCTTTGTTACAGGGACCAGCGGGTCTAAAAAGGCCACTTACGCAATATCATCGCAATATTGCAATTTGACACTAAAGCAATTCTGCTTTTAAATCTGTCAAATGAATGCATTTTAGCCAATTTCTGCATATGAATGTGAATTGCAATTCAAGTGGCCATTTTACGATCGCTGTCAGTAATTCATAACAAGAATTGAAAATGAATTGCCAAAACGGCCTTTTTAGACCTGCTGACAACGGGAATTATATTCAATACTTTTATAGTATAGAAGTATGGAATATAATTCCCAATATTTAAGATTTGTACTATATTAAACTCAATATAATTAATACATACACGAACACAGAAAAACATTTGGTTTTTTCTGTAGGATTCTAACTCGCGACCCCCGGCTTGAGCACGAACCTGCTTAACCACTGAGTCATAGAGGTCGTTTAACGTTTATAATATAAATAGCCCTTTGCCTACCTGTGTACCTACTACCTACCATAGAGGTAGGTATATTACATAGACCCTAAAACAATTATCAAAGGCTAGTGAAGTAAGCCAGCCCACAGTAAGCTATTGTGGTGGACCATACTCTGATCCTCGTTACATTGACGAGAGAGCCAAGCATCAACAAGTGGGACATTAAAGAAAACACGATGATGATGATGAACTTTGTGACGAAAATAAAAATCTAGTTGTAGATGCTATATAGTAAAATAGTTTTCCCGCAAATAATGACTTAAAAAATAATAAAGGTAGGTATATTACATATACCCTCAAACAATTATCACAGGCTAGTGAAGTAAGCCAGCCCACAGTAGGCTATTGTGGTGGACCATACTTTGATCTTGTTGATGCTCAGCTCTCTCGTCAATGTAACGAACATTGACGAGAGAGCTGAGCATCAACAAGTGGCACATTAAAGAAAACACGATGATGATGATGATTTTTGTGACGCAAATAAAAATCTAGTTGTAGATGCTATATTTAGTTGTAGATGCTATATAGTAAAATGGTTTTCATGCAAATAATTACTCATAAAATAATATTATGTATGCAACACTCCCTGAATTAGATATTAATTATAAAGCTTATCTCAATTAAGCCCCCATTTCGTGCTACGTGATCATTACTACAATTACATTATCAGTTGATTAATGTTTAATTTTGTAGGGGGTAGACAAGTTTGCGGGAGCGAAAAAGGCTTTTTCAAAATATAATAAAAAGTTCATTTTAAATTAACACTTTGTTACAATTTAATTAAATAGTAAACTTATTATAATAATACGTTAAGTAAATAATAATGAGTCTAAGTTAACGAAAAAGCTTTTGTGTCTTTACGGAGACTGAAGCTCACGCTCTAGTTGAATCACGTTATATCGGACTCAAAATATGATGTGGAGTCCGATATTTACACTAAGAGTTCTTAGAAAGAACTTATTTATTAAATAATGGCTGTGTTCCGCGGAAAATAGCACTAACAAAAAAACTTAAGCAAAATGGCGACCGCTGGCACTAAATAAGCAAAATGGCGGATTATGTAAGCAGTATTGAAGTTAACAAATGTGTATTGGCCGATAATCTGTTTTTTTTCTTAAGCGCTAACAAGCGCTATTTTTCGCGGAACACAGCCAATGATTATTCTATATAAGTAATAAATATATTATGTCATCACATGGTCATCACAGCATTATAAAGTGACGACGTGGTGCTGAGGGGTTGACATAACTTGAAAGAAAATCATAAATACAATAACATTTTTTAGATCCTTCCCATTTAATGCGGCTTACATATTGGCAGCCACGTAGAAGATCTACGTCAGAGCCTACGTACTACGTAGCGCAGCACTACGCAGCCACAGGGGCGACACACTCTACAAATGACAGCTCGAGCAGCGGCAAGATGTTACCCGTGTTGACCAAAACCTAAGGTTGGCATCGAAATAATATTATAAAATATATTGGCAATTACGTCAAAGCATGAAATAACCAGCGGCCATCCCAGTGAACGAAAGTCCTGGTTGGAAAAAACTCACTCTACACTCGCCGCGCGCACAACCCGCATAAAACTAGCCACGTAAACATAGCTGCGAGCTGTCATTTGTTTAAGTCAATCGAATGACAGTTCTTTACGTTACCAATATATTTAACAGCTTTGCACTAAATTAATAAGATGGACCTATCTACACCAAAAAAATTTATATGTACATTTTTTCTCGAAAGGGACTGGTCGATTTTGACCGAAGTCCCACTTGCAGCTGATGTTATAAGGAGTAATTTAGGTTACTTTTGTATTGTATTGTATCAGCGCACTATACGTACCCGAGCTGCGCCTGCGGTTGCACTACTATAAGCATATGGTGTGTCCATGATTGAGTGGAAATATTGTGGGCCGTTGAAGGGGACGTCAACAATTTCAAAAGAGATATTTGATTTTGGGCCAGTTCTATGTACACTACATAGGTAAATAGGAAAAAATATGGGAATATCATAAAAATACGAAAAAAAATATTTGAAGAAAGGTACATGCGTACAAAAATGATTATTTGAAGAGTTTTTATTGCGAGAACACTATTTTTAGGGCGGCCATGACAGTTGTTTTGACTTGACTTTTGACGTAGTAGACAGTTTTACGAAGAGACGTCGTCTTGAATGTCATACGTATTTCTTTGTCAAAAGTGACAAAATGACATTCTTTAGATAATTCTGATTTGATCCGCCATGTTTTATTTTACTTTGTGTTGCTCTCCTTGACGAAGTTAATTTAAATGTACATGCAGACGAAGTGAGATTAAACAAAATAGAGACTAGGAAACGGTTACTATATTATGTAGCTATATTTACATATACTGTACATAGGGCTGGCCCAGGCCTCATACATTTCTTGAACATCTCTTTTGAATCGATTTGGATCGTTCTACGAAAGCCATTTCTGTACGTAAGTATTTTCTACTCTGCGGTCGTGGTCTAGCTAGTACATGCCTCAGCCCCAACGACCGCGACAGGTCACGATGGCTGTCGCACATTCGTATGACACATTTTAAGGGTAAGACTCGGTGGCCACATAGCCACATCACCCGTGTAAATGTAATCAAGGGATTATTATACAGTTTATGTTGCGTAAAGTACCACTTCTTTGCTGTATGTTTCCACACCTAAAGTCGAGTCGAAGTGACATAAATAGTATGTTATTGGGGAATTTACACGGGTAACGGGGAATTGAAAATCGACCGTCTATCGTACAATCGTCGTTACGTGTTCGCAAGTGACCAAATTGCCATTAAGGCCCACTTTCGCAGATCTGGGTAACGTTGACCCTGGGTTAAATATCATGTTATCTCTCTCGTTCTTCTCGTTCTCCGTATTTACGATAGAGAAGGCATGATATTTTAACCTTAACTTAGATCTGCGCAAGTGGGACTTAGATGGTCAATTTTCGTCGTGCGGCGAAAATCGTTCAGCTTTGGGTTTTGCGTTTGCGCCGAATGGAACTATGACGTTGATTTCTACATTACATTTCGTGATAACAGTATAAACATTTAAAACTGGCAACAGCGGCATCCATATTTAATTGTGCTTAACAATTCCATCGGGATCGGTCTCGTTCGAAACTGGATGGTAATGTACCAACTTCATGTTATTATGAATTAAGAATGAAACAAATGAAACGCTCGAACATTAGCTCGAACGTTTGCAGAAAAGTAACTATAAGTTGATCAACAACCACCATGTCGTCTACGACGCATCGGGTGCGATTCTGCCGAAGCCTCACACTCTCGCTCCGCCGCTTCCTTTTACACCATGACTACGGTGCAAAAGGTAGCAGCTGCGTCCCAAACTTCCTTGCTCCGTATCATAGCGGCAACTAGAGCAGGGAGCGATAAATCCGCGCCGATGCGTGCAGATATAGCTGCGCGAGGGATCGCCCAAACTGGACACACATCCCGCGTATGTTGTGCCGTGTCTTCGGCTCCACTTCCGCAGTGATGGCACACTGCTGTCGGCTCCCTTTTGACCACTCTACACAGGTACTCACCAAAGCATCCGTGCCCTGTGAGCACCTGTGTAAGGTGATAATCTGAGAAGCTGTGTTCACACTCGACCCATTCTCGTAGAATAGGTCGTACTGCAGCCACCAGCTGTCTACTTGCACCGGGGAGCCCCAGAACTTCCTCCCATTTTTGGAAGAGGTCCTCGCGGGTCTCTTCTCGCTCATTAAATAGTCCTGGATAGTCAATTTAATTATACTTTTATTTTTTGATTCGTAAGTTTTAACAAACTACCTACAAACAAACCACTGGTGTGTGAAAATATAGCCAGAGAACTTTATTCCTAGGTAGGTAGGTACTTAAAAAGTTTGTAGTACTACGAAAGTCTCAAAATATACATTTAGGCTTGCATTAAAACGGCCTTGGAAAAGTTTAATAATTTTAATGAAATGCACATAACTTCATACCATTATTACACGAGAACTCTTAACAACTTCCAAACTTACTTCTTACTTTGCATGTAGGAGCGCAAACTTTGCATACCTCCGCTAAAATGTATTTTGAGAAAATTTAATAGCAATAACTATATGCGTGAATTATACAGACGAGAATCGTGCAAAATGAGAAGTACGATATTCGGCACAGTTAAAGTTTAAGTGGAGCAAGGTGTGCAGAAAGCTAGTATACTTTTTAATGATTTTTAGAAATTCATAACATTTTTGAAAGTAAATAATAAATATATAAAATAATATCTATAGACGCTTTGACACCACGTCAATCTGGTCCCGCACTAAGTTCTCAAAGATCTTGTGTTACAGCACAGGTACCAGACAACGGAAATATTTTTAGTTTAATGTATTATGCTAAAAATATTACATCCAAAATGACGTTATTTTATACAATAATACAATAACAAAATACACCAGTATTAAAATAGAATTAACATTTATCATACGGCGACAGAAAACCGATAAATTGGCTTATTTTCCAAAGGCTGTTCAATCATAGTCCAAAATATGACACACGAAAACATTGTGAAAATTAATTTATAAACGAAATATTAGTACCTATTATGTTTCAGAATCAGAATCAGAATCATTTATTTCCTTGAAATTGGTACAAAGATGTTACATTAGGTACAATAATTATTGGTCACAATTTCTACCCATTGGGCGTGGAAATGTTCTCAATTTTTACATTAAATTCATTATAAATATATTAAGTAAAATAATAAAATCACTATAGTCATTACAATATTTTCACATATACACAAGCCAGTGATAACTATTTTAATAATAAATTAGATATCTATGACAGAAGCAAAACAAAGTGTATAAAAATTACGTCAAATGAATTTGACGTTTCAGTCATCAAATGTCACAAATTAAAATAGTGGTTCTACAAAGGTTTTACAGTATCTTTAAACGTGGCACACCGCACAACATTCATGTGCACAATATTTTAGTAGATAATTTGCAATAATAGTTAACTACAATTCCGTTCTTGCAAACATTAAAATAAAATAAATTCATCTTAAATTTCATAATAATCAGAAAACATATACGTAAGTATTTAGCCATCATGTATAATTTGCATTAGATATTATACTAGTTCCTAGAAAATGTAGTCTACTTTTGTCCTCGTACTTATTACACAACTAGAATTTGCCCGCGACTTCGTGCGCGCATTTTTCCGCGATAAAAAGTAGCCTGTGTCCTTCCTCGTGCCTATTCAATTCAATCAAACAAACATGCAAACTTTTTCTCTTTATAATATCAGTAGAGTTTTAGCACAAAATTGCAAAATGTAGGCACACTTCTAGGATGTTTCATATTAATTATAGGTATGTTAATAATAATATTACCTATAAATGTGAAAGTTTGTGAGGATGGATGGATAGATAGATGTATGGATGAATGTATGGATGGATGTTTGTTACGCCTTCACGATAAAGTAACTAACGGATTTTGATGAAATATGGTATGGTAGTAGTTTAGGCTCTGGATTAAACTGACTTTTTATCTCGAGAAAATACAGTGTTCCCGAGGGATACTATATTTACGCGGGCGGAGCCGCGGGCAACAGCTAGTATAATAATAACAATAATTTTATATTATGTTTAGGTAACTTCTGTGCTTCTAGTGCTTTGATTAATTATTACATAGATACGTTATATCCTTACAAAACTGACAATATTTCTGTGCCACGACACACATTGACATGGGACGCGTGTCAATGTGTCAACGTTGCATAACTTAACACAGAACACGCTATTATTCGCGGAGCACACTAACCAAAATTTTGGTCTTCACTTTTTACGCGCAATGCCATATCTACCTCTTTTTAATATAATACATCTTTGTTCTAGTGTAAGTCGTAGCTTAAAAGTGCTACACAAGATCAGTTCTGTCAGCGACTGTACCTACCAAAATACCAATTTTGCAATAAAGTCAGAATTTACATCTTTTTTATAATAGGTACCTAGTGTTTAAATGGGGAGTAATTAGTAGGAATTAATTTTGTTCCATAAAGCATTTACTTTGTAGAAATATTAATATTTTAATACCCTTTAAGCCCATTTGAAGTTGTCCAATAAATATTTTGTCGGATGTCTTAGAAAATTTAAGAGCTGGAGCCATTACGGGACTACGTAATATAGATGTATTTGCTGGAAAATGGTCTCTACGGAGAGTGCTATTTGGTATTTATGTTATTTATAGCTTTTATTTTAGTATTATTAGACTTTAACCGCTGGATAGTGAATACAAATTTCATGACTAAATCAATCGCTTAAGTCTATCGAATGACGGTTCTTTACGTTAGTAATCTATATGTATGCTACGCGTATACTAATAATAAAGAGGAAAAGTTTGTTTGTTCGTTTGTTTGCATTGAATAGGCTCCGAAACTACTAGACCGAATTTGTTGAAATTTGGCACAGATGTAGAGTAGGCCACAGGGAAGGACATAGACTACTTTTTATCACGGAAAAATGTACGGTTTCTGTGAAATTAACTTTTGCACACACAAAGTCGCGGGCAACATCTAGTATTTAATATGTATTCTTTGACTTAGCATAAACTTAGGCCTTTTCATCCGTTAATGGATGATTTATACAGTATTCTCCGAGCGAAGTAACCACTCTTGAAATACTAAAGTGCCTGGGACAGTCGGTTTTTAAATGTCGTATGGTTGCCCAAGCACATTCGCACAAGCACATAAGCATAACATAGTCAGCCTAGTCCAGAGGAATGAACTAGTCAATACGTCTGGGGCCAACTATATGCGGGTTTCCTCACGATGTTTTCCTTCACCGTTAGAGCGTCCGTATAATGTACTTGAGATCTGAAAAAGTCTCATTGGTACGCGCCACAACTTGGGATTCGAACCTGCACTCTCTCGAGCGCGAACCAAACGGTCTACCCACTAGGCTACGGAGCTCATGACTAAGCATAGTTATATTTTAATGAATGTAAGTGATAATGGCTGTAAACAGCGGATTATATCGGGGTAATTGACGATAGGCGCTGTAATATCTACGGTAACAGCGCCGCTAACCGAGATATACAGTTCGCTGACAGCCTGATTTATTCTGCTTTTTTCCGGAGCCCAATAGTGATGTATATTTTATTTTTATTACACTTCATATTTGGGGGAATATCATTACTGTATCATCACATTCAGTTACAGATACACTCAGACCATTAGCGTTAAGACGTTTCATCTTCTTCGTAACTCATTCGTAGTATTCATTAGTTGCATACTGTCAGGAAATAGTATAATTACCAATAGTTAATAGAATCAAGCGTTACTTTGCGGAAACAATAGCATAATGTAACGTTGTGAGTTTTGCTAGATATAATTCAGAGGCATATTTTTTTTAAATATTATATCTATTTGCGGAACATTTAATTTCTAAGGCAGTTTCTTTAAAATCTCAAAATCATTTATACTGTACAGTGAGTTGTAATTAATAAACTAGTTAATTTTTTAGGGTTCCGTACCTCGAAAAGAAAAAACGGAACCCTTATAGGATCACTTTGTTGTGTGTCAAGACCCCTTTTCTCAGGAATGCGTGGAGGTATAATAATAATAATAATAATCATTTATTTCTCACCTTAATAAAGTAAAAAAGTACACAAAACAAAACAGTTTTACATTGAGCGTTTAGGTGGGTTGATGCCTGAACTAGGAGACCCTGTGTCTCAGGCTATCAACCCTCCACCCCACACTGTGGACACCATATTTAAAAAGCAATACACTTGAAGAAAACTTACTTATCATAATATTTAACAATTACACGTAAAATGTAAGATGACAATTAAAAATATATGAATTATTAATAAATGTGAGGGTAAGTAGAAATTAGTTAGTAGACATATTTTGCTGTGACTTGTTTATCAAGATTTTACTTGTGGTCCAAGTTATAAGCGGCTCGCTTCAACTCAAATAACTTGAAGTAGATATTTTTATATTACATTTAATAGGTAGTGTATAATATGTATTTTGTATAAACATGTATTTACTATATAATTTAACACAAAGTGAAAGGATACAGTTTTGCTAGATTAGTGACCAAAGAATCAATGTTAGTGTTTGAATGGTTTTTATCCAAAATTGCCTACGTTAATTTAGATAAGATATTTTCAGTTTGTAAGTAGTTAAGTGACAGAAGGGATTGTTTTATTGAAAATTTAAGGCGAGATTTATTCAATTTGACGATTTCAAAGTGATCGTTGAAATATCTGTATAGATAGGGGCCCATATAAATTAATTGACGTCTTGCAAACATTGTGTTAATTGAAGTAGTCGGAGTCCTAATACGTCTTTTATGTAGGGGTAATTGAGTGAGGTCTACGTTTTTATGGTGTCGGACCACTGCGTTATGAATGAATAGTTGTCGCACAGTTAGAAGTTGGGTCTCACGATAAAGTAAGTCTGTAGGATATTTCCTCGGCCTGCGGGTCATAACCTTAATAATTGCTCGTTGGGCTCGTTCTAGCTCCAAGAGATGACTAGCAGCGGCTCCACCCCATACGGTAACACAATATGTCAAAAGCGATTGGCAAAGGGCAATATAGACATTTTTTATAAGAGAGAAATCAGCAGTATCCCGAAGATTCCTGAATATAGGTAAAAGCTTACGTAGACGCTTGCTTAATGCCGTAATATGCGGACGCCAATTTAGGTGTTTGTCTATTATAATGCCTAGGTATTTGTGACTGTCTGTTTGCAATAAGGTAGCACAGTCACAGTCAAGTTCCGAAATACAGATGGAGGAATGGGCTTTAATTTGGAAGTTGGTTGGTGGATTTGAAGCACTAGTAATCCTAAAACAAATATATTTTGTTTTGGGTATATTTATAGTAAGTAAGTTTTGATCCAGCCATTTCATTACTATTCTAAGACCTTCCTCTCCATATTTTTCAACATCCTGCCATGATGATCCCTTAAATATTAAGACAGTATCATCCGCAAATGCGAGGAGATTTCGACTGACCATATTAAGATTGCATAATTCGTTCACGTAAGCCAAGTAAAGAGTAGGCCCGAGGGTGCTACCTTGAGGTATTCCGTAGGTTATTTTAGCGTCTGAACTATAGACATTCTCCACTCTTACAATTTGGCTTCTCAATGATAGATAATCTCGGAGCCATTCTAGCGGTAACCCACGTATACCCATCTTCTCCAGCTTTGCCAAGAGTAGCGGTATCGAAACTGTGTCGAATGCTTTTTTGAGGTCCAAAAATATAGCTACACATCTTTGGCCTCTATCAAGAGATTGTGTCACTATTTCTGAGAGCTTTGAGACTGCATCCTCAGTACATTTGCCCGAACGAAAGCCAAATTGAGAACTTGCTAACAGATTTTTACTATCTAAAAATTTTATGAGTCTTGTATTAAATGCTTTTTCTATAATTTTACTGATGGTACTAAGTAATGATATCGGCCTATAATTCGACACAGAATCCATATCGCCACCCTTGTACACTGGGATTACGACGGCTTTTTTAAATACATCAGGGAATGTACCATTAATAAAGCTCAGGTTGCAGAGGTGGGAAATCAAGCTGGATAGTATATTATGTGAATTCCTCAGGACTGTAGTAGGTATAGTGTCTATTCCAGGAGCACTATTACTTTTAAGATTAAGAATTATTTTATCTATTTCCCTGAAATCTGTGGGTGCTAATGACATAGAATTAACATTCAGTGGTGAGGATCCCTTATTTAGTAAATCTGATTCATTTGTTCTTGTTTTTGTTAAGATGTCAGAAGCTAGTTTTCCGCTAATAGATGTGAAATAATTGTTAACAAGGTCAAGTGATTCAGTTGGAGATGGTGCAAGTTTGAGCAAGGAGGAAGCAGGTGTTCGTGTGTTTTTTAAATTGCATAATTCTTTTACAGTTTCCCAGGTACCTTTAAAATTTTTAGTATTTTTATTAAATTTGTCTCTATAATAGTTTATTTTTAAGTTTTTTACAGTCAGATTACACATATTACGGTAGTTTAAATATTGTTGTTTTAAATTTACGTTGTCTGGATACTTTTTGGATATTTTATGCATATAATCTCTATTTTTAAGGCACTTAATAATTCCTGGAGTAATCCAGGGCTTTAGGGGTCTTTTTCTTTTAGTAAAAGTAGTTGTGGAGGTATGTCGTATCACGAGATCTTGGAGGGTTTCAGTTAGCATTTTTGCAGCAATATTTGGGTCATCCAGTGTTAGAAACAGATTCCAGTCTTTTTCAGCAATAGCATTTTTAAGCGCATCATAGTCTATTTTAGTTCTAGTAGCGGAATTAAAGGTTGCAGTTGTCACTTTATCAGGATGTGAACTGCTCAGTAAGATTGGAAAGTGATCTGTAATGTCCGCTTCTATTACATAGGATTGAGCATCTAGAACTAGTTTACACATGAAGTGGTCTAGGCAAGTACGTCCGTGAGTCGGGTATTCAATGGCTTGGTGTAATCCATGGGAGCCTATGATCTCTAAATAATCCCTGCCATTACTATTGGTAGTGTCAATAGTGTCAATATTAATGTCGCCAGTAAGTATTACATTTTGTATTTTGGTGGAGGATAACAATTTGTCCAGGGAATCTAAGAAAACTTTTAAATTTTTAAAGGCATAGGGGCGGTATATTCCAATTATAGTCGTATTACTAATAGTCGCCATTAGTCCGTTTGCTTCGTCTAGTTCCACTTCTCGTATTGAGGCATTTATGCTATTGCGAATGTACATGATAACACCATCATTTTGATTAAAACTACGTTGAGTGTAAGACATAGCGTATCCATCAATTACAGGGGGAACTGAAACGTCGTTACACCAGCATTCTGATAGGACGATAATATCAATATCTATGTCTAACCTAGTAAGAAATATGAGAAAGTTGTCCAAATTTTTATTAACGCTTCTGACATTAAAAGAGATGATGTTTAATTTAATTTCTTTATCGATTTTAAAATTTTCAATTTCGTGTTTAATATTCTTAAGATTGTCAATCAATTTACATGGAATTTTAGAGGAGTTATCTATATCATTTTGCAGTCGAAGATTATCCATAATATTTCAATTTAGAAGCAGTGAGATATTCAGCAGGTAAATTAAGCGTTACAAGCATGGTGTACTGAATTATTCTTAGAAAATGTGTCTGAAGTTCTTTTTGGAATTTATGTGTATGTCTGGAAATATACAAGTATATGAATGTAGGCAAGCTGTAACAGTAGTAATGAATAACGATTTCTACACTAATGCAATAAAATCTACTTAATGCTATACAATACTTAACACTTAGAACAAAGTTTATAGCAAATCTAGCAGACATTTTGATTATAACATACAGATTTAACGGATAAATAGTTACACACAATATCAGTCATTTCTTGTGTAATTTCTGTAGCTGAGCCTCACTTTTTACTAAAACATAAGGATCACCTTGCTTCTTACGTAGATATACAAGTCCATTTGATGTCCAACAATAAGCATAATTTATGCTTTTGCGAAATTCTCTCGCTAGGAAGTATAGCCGAGATGCAGTCGGGGTTAGATGTTCCGAGAGATAAATTTCCACCTTTGATCCTTCGAAACCCATGTGCGATGAATTTAATTGCTCCGTTTTAAACTTGAGGTAGTCCAGTTTGTGATTCTTAGCTGCCATTAAAATTCTTTCCTTCTCAAGTGTGGAGAAAAATTCGGCCACAATGACCGTATTGATTCGGTCTGATTTTGATGGCATTCGATACACATCGCGAAGCGTTATAGTGCCATTAATCCCTAGGGAGATCGCAAGCTTTTTAACTGCGTTAAACAAACTTTCCTTTGTTTCACCAGTTTGTTTTGGCACATTCCTAATTTGTATGCAGGTCTTGCGTGAAATCCTTTCCAAGGTGTCACATTTGTGCTCATTATTAGCAATTTGTTCAGTAACTTGATTACGCTGGGTTTCTAAATTCTGAATGGTGGATTGCAGGTCATCTAGTTTCGTATTCATGAATTCGATAGATTTTTCAATATCAAGATTGGTTTTCATAGTAGTGTCATTCTGAGCTTTAATTTCAGCGACATGTTGTTCAATTATATCTAGACGGGCATTTTGTTGTAGCTGTATTGCAGTCATCATGTCCCGCAATTCTTCTCGGATAATTGCTCGGAAGTCTGTACTTTCGATTTGCGTACGCTCGCCAGAAATTCGACGTCGTTTGTTGTCTCTTTGAGTGACATGGCCAAACTCCGTATACATGGACGTAGAAGTCGATGACAAATGATTATTGATGTCAGACTCTGACAGGCTTAATGATTTATTCAAAGGCGGGGAGCGTTCCAGTGGCATTGTGATATGTTTGCGAAAACGCTACCGCTTGTGGATTGCAGCAAACAAGGTAAGTGACGTATACGCACGTTATGTGACGTTTATTGTGAACAGACCGCAGCTGTAGCTTGCAGAAATAAGGTGGGCTCCTGTCGCTATCCTTTTCACACGCGCGTTTATACACCTCCTGGGCTTTATGCGCGCCTAGTACTTCACTGAATTTGTTGAGTAAATATTTTAACTAAAATTGTTAAAAAAATGTTTAAACTTGAACAAATTACACGTCTAATCACGTCCACAGCCCGGGGGGAAGAGGAAGTATCAATGGAGGAGGGATGGATCATCAAGTGTATATCAAATACTTAAGTCTACTGTTCTTTGGAGTTGTAAAAAATCAAACGTCTAAGCCAACGCAATCAAAAGATACAGCTGTTTATACTGCAAATTTCCGAAAATTTTCGACACTCGCAAGGAAATCAAAACCTACAGGGCACTTTTCGTTAACTCAGAATCTTGAAAGAAGCACAAATAAAGGAAAAATTGCGAAAACCGTAAATTTTTAGTTACATCATATAATAAAAATATTTTTAATAATTTTAGACTTACCCCTTTCCTCATGAACGCGTAGAGGTATTAAATTGAAATTCATATCAAATACTCAGGTCTATAATACCTTTAAGCTGTAACAAAATCACTACAGATTTGTACGGAACCTTCAGTGCGCGAGTCCGACTCGCACTTGCCCGTTTTTTTTTTCTTGAAAGTAACACATACTTACCTACCTACCTTTGTAAGATCACAAAAATAGGTATAGATAGGTACATAGTGAGCCACTAAACAAACGTCCAACTGAATACTGATAAAACATTAGGCTCAGTATATTTAGACAGCAGTTAACCGCAGCAGTTAACTGTAACTGCATGTTTAGCTAATGGAACAGTAAACAGTAGTAAAGGCTCGCGCGGAGTAAATAACTAACACGAGTGGGTTAGTGTTACCTAGATAGCTGAACTAACTTAATATCTACATTTCGTATTTTCATTTCTGACAAAACACCGATAGCAAAAAATACTCAACGATACGTAGAAAGTATTTTTTTAGCAAACCCGTAATGTTATAATTGGCCTTTTTCCATGAGTTCTATACGCTCAATAATATCTATGTGTGGTAGTGCTAAAAAGTCAGGACACTTGCAATACGATTTAAATTTAAAAATACAGCTAGAACTTAGATCATTTAATGACCTATTCGTTGTATTCTCTTACAAAATGATGGAGATTGAAAAAGTAATTACATTGGCTCTGAAACAAAGATTTCAAAACTCGAGATAGCCTATGATATACCTACATTTGACAGAACAAATCGTCATACATAACAAAAGTTACGCCGACTTGGTTTTCACAATACTTCAAATGTCAGCCATCTTCTTTTACCACACTTCAAATGTCAAAAATCTTAAAAATTGAACCATTTAATCAGAAGACTTTTTGCCTCAACATGCCTCGTCTTAATATTTCATAGCATATAGCAATTTCATTACGCTTACATTTAGAAACCTCTTTCTATCGCGTAGGTACGAGGATTAAGATACCAGATAATGTCGGTCTAGTCTATCGCTTCCATGTCTTGTACAAGAGAAATGGCAATATGTCCAATAGCAAATGTTGATACATTTCTCCTCGTTTTTAGAAAATAACCGAGACACCAATATCAGTCTCGATTTTATCTGCAGTTCAAATACCTATAATATCAGGCAGTACCTAAAAGGCTCAAAGAGCTTCCTCGCTGGGTTGTAATAGTAACTCTCTTTTCTCACTCACTTATTTCTTTAAATAGGTTTCCTTACTCACTTTTTTCTTAAAATATTTTTTTTTTAAAGGTAAGACATGAATAAACAGTAGACAGACACAACAATAAATCAACGTATTCAATATGCATAAAAGGTTGTACCTATTTCAATTCAAATTTTAATATTTATTTAAATACGAAATAATTAGTATTGTAATTACCAGAATACTGATAGCTCGATAGCTGATTAGATTTTTTCGATAGCTCTTTCGTGCAACCCAAGCGATTTACCGCTGGGTCATGGAACTCACGGACTTTTATCAATCAAAAAATTAGCGATCATAATATAATGTTACTCATACAACAAGAAGTATCTAAGCTATCGATATGTATTATGTACTACGTCACTGGGTACATTGGACACCATTATCCCCTGAACTCACGTAGACCGTAGTAAATAGAATCACTTCCAATGTTTAGAATTAATTAGGACAATCTCCTCGACGTGAGGAAAGGCGGCAAGGTTTAGAAAACCTAACGGATTTGCAAAGGAAAAAAGTCTAGAAAAGTATTCTGTTATTAGTAGTTACCTCCTATTCGTATTATAATCATTAATAATAATAAAAATATGAATGTGAGTCTGTGTCTTTGATTGTTACGATTCCACTTCTCTGGTCATCATGAAATTTATCACAAACTAGCTATCCCGACAAACGTTAATCTGCTTTAACTATAAACTGAAATTTCTCACCGCTTGATATGATTATTTTAAGATCAAAATTAGCGGTTCTCTAGTTTTAGCAAGACTAACGAACTGCAATAAGGGATCGGACAACATCTAAGATATTTAGTTTCATTAATATAGGTATTCAGAAATATTGAGGCATTACTACTTGGTAAATGTAAAAAAAATATACTATTATATGTGTAGTTTACTAATAAAAGACATTTAAAAAGTAACAAAATTTTTTTTATTGTTTTTGCGAAATTGGTAAACAAAACCTACTTACATCATATACAAAAACAATCAATATGGTAAGTATGAACTTAAACGCACAAAATATATCGGAGACATTTACAAATGTCCTGCGGCCGTATACTTCATACCTACTTCATACACTTAAATCCAAGAGTGACGTCATTTGTAAGTCGACTTTAGTAGGTATGGAGCGTTCTTCCGAGACTTGCGAAATTTTTTATACAAATCGCTGTATCTTTGAAAATAGCGACTTTTGATATACGGTTTCTTCTGAGAAGTTACTCATATTTAAGAGTTCATTTATGCAACAAAATAAATCTGTCCGCTTGCCTACTCATTTTTATACAAGGCGAAACAAAAATAAGTGATAATACTTAAGGGTGTGTTTGTGTTCCTTATAGAGAATTCACTGTGAAAGTAGCAGCGTTGAAAGAGCAAAATTATTATTTTTTTTCGATTTGTATGAGAAAGCGCTCCAGCGTCGCGAGTTTTCCCATACAAAAGTGAAAAAAAAAAATTGCTCATTCAGCGCTATTACTTTCACAGTGAACTCTCTATAAGGAACACGCACACACCCTAAAGTATTATCACTTATTTTTGTTACATACTGTATATAAGAGAAAGAGAAGAAAAAAGAAGAAAAAGAAAGAAGGTATAGAGTGGACCACGGGGAATTCCCATCATAGGCTTTTTTATCTCGGAAAAATAAACGATTCTAGTGGGATACTTATCTGGGGGCACGGCAGTGCCTCCGCCAAGTCAAGCGCGAAGTAAACACTGCCGTACCATCCTTTACTGGAACCATTTCGCCGCATTTTCAGGCCCATATTTGAGAACCTCTGGATAAGACCAGAACGCAGAAATTTTCGTCATCCAGTAAGCTATAATCACATACTAAAATCCAAAATTTCAAGTCTATAGGTCATTTAGTTCCGAAGTTAAGCGAAAGCAAAGTTTCGCATTTATGACACTCACTCACTCAGTCACTCACTCATGATCATCAGAATAGAACTAGTACTTCCCATAAACTTAGAGAGCTGAAATTTGGTACAGAGTTAGGGTTTAATGGCCACATAAAGGGAAAACTATAAAAACTAGGATAATCGAAGATCTGGAGTACCTGGTGACCCTGATTAGAAAACACAAGAGCCCAACCAAATTATTAGAGATCGACATACCGCCTTTACAAAAAATATTCAACTTGGTGGGCCACTTCATTTGATGATCAAAAATCGAAGGTCTGAAGTATCTGATGAAGAACCCTCAGCTGGTCTCAGCTGATTAGATATATGGTAATTCCCCCTTCTACTATTGGTACAAAAAAAATCGACTGTCATTGCAAAAATCCAGCGAAGTGGAATACATCTTCTAATTTAATCTAGCCCGTAGCGTCCCATTGCTGGGGGAATGCCTCCCCTTCTGCTTTTAATACGCATATAAATAAAATTAAAGGAAAACTCTGGATAAGACTAGACTGGCTTTTATACTCATACTTACAAGTTTACAAGAAGAAATACTCGAACAATTAACTTTATTCTACTCGAACATTATTCAAATTAAATAAACAAATCACACTAAAATCTAGTAAAATAAATCAATATGCCCACGTTTCTACAAAAAGAAGTGAAATCCCACCAAAAACATTCTGTAAAAAACTATCCAAGTCTCGATGGAGCTGCTTGTTTATCTCTAAAAAGTAATGAAATCTAGACAAAGTCGTGTCAAGTCTACTGCGATTTCTTTATTATTATAGTCAATGTCGTGTGACTTGGCCGTTGAAGGGTATACAAGGGTACAAAAGGGGCTCCATGACACCATTGCTCCAATACATGTGTTGTACAATCAACAACAGCGTAAAATGAGACACTAGCGTCCAATTACCAATACCAGTATGGGTTATTATCTCGCATAACAAACATAGGTAGTTACAACATTACGTGTAAACAAAATTGACTTGTACCCACTAACGTATAAAGAATGTTCAACGGCCAAGTCACACAACATTAACTATAATAATAAAGAAATCGCAGTAAGGAACCTTAGACTTGGCACGACTTTGTCTAGATTTCATTACTTTTTAGAGATAAACAAGCAGCTCCATCGAGACTTGGCTAGTTTTTTACATAATGTTTTTGGTGGGATCGTATTTACTTATTACGTAGTAGAATACGAGTATATTTCCTTACGCGGCCTACTACTCCGCGGGTCACACGCTTCAGTAGTTACTGCTATTCATTGCCGAAGGTACTTTGATACAGGGAATCCAAAAGTTAAAATGTCATGGGTTCATAAATGACATTATCAATGAGATTTTAAATTTCATAAATGATTACCTATTAGTGGTCGCTGAGTGGTCGAAATTCGACCCTAGTTTTTTTTTTTTTAACTATATTATGATTTTTTTTATCCAATTCTTTTGAAGATTTTTTTGTCGATACGAAGTAAAAATACAAATCTAGTCTATTGAATGTAAAAGATCGTATTGAAAAACGTGTTACAAAAATTCTGTAAAACGCATGTTAGTGTGTGTAGTATCAAATATGTTATTTTGATCAATTTTATACACCTCCGTTCCGATAATTTTGATGCAATAAGACTGACATATAGGTATAAGAAATTGAAACGATTTTTTGTATAGATACTTATTTAACTCACTTATATGTGTCTATGATATTCTGAAATAGCTAACTTATCGGTTTATCGGCTTCAACAAAAATTTATTTAACTTTTACGAAGTTTGTAAGTAAAAACATAATTATCTATCAGACACATAAGCGTTGTTCAAGTTCCTTTTACTCGAAAGTAATTTGTTAAGCGGGAATCGTTATAAAGTTTATTATTACAGGTTAATTTCAGTAAAACCATATAACACTCAAGTGGCCTTGTAAATATTTTGTTACGATCTGTGGTTCGAAAATTACTTTATGTCTTCTACTCGTAGGTATACTAATATTATTTAAGAGGAAAATTTTGTTTTTTGTTCGTTAGCAATGAATAGGCTCCGAAACTACTGGCTCAATTTTGATGATATAGGCTACTTTTCATCGCGGCAAAATGTACGGTTCCCGCGTGATTACCTTTCTTGCGCGTACTAATTCGCGGGCAACATCTAGTTAAAGTTAATAAAAAAATAATTACAGTTTCCTAAATATTTTACTGTGTTAATAAATGTGAAAGTTTCTCAGGACGTATGGAATATGGATATATGGACGGTTGTGTGTTACTCAAAAACTTCATAATGGTTAGTAGTTTAGGCTCTGGTTCGGATGGATTAACACATAAGCTACTTTTTATCCCGAAAAAGTACAGTGTTTCCGTAAGATCTGTATTTATGTAGGTTTGTTAGACAGCTTTTCACGCCCAAAGGGATGACCCAGTTTGAATGAAAATTGGTATGGTAACGTGGTTCATGTTTTGGATTTTCATAAAAAATTAAATCATCTAACCGATTACTGATTCTAATACGTATATTATGCGGCAATCCGCAATCAAGATGTAAATAATGATTTACGATTTTTTTTCATACAATATGGGGTAGTAGGTATCATAATGAGTGAAGTTCGGTCTTCGGTGAGCGGCAGCTGGTGATAAATGTCGCGAAGAGGACAATTAACCCAATTTAAATGAAGCTATCAATCGCAAACCCCCAATTATGTTATGAGTACTGCTGAAAGTTAAACGTAAGATTATAACATTACTGAAAAATATCGCTCTGATTGTTTGAAAAACTAAATTCTCCGCATTAATTCTGACTAAAGGTCAGTTTACTCCGAGACGCTACGGGACGCGTCGATTGAAAATGTTGTACTAAAATATGATTAATATGCACCGTTGCGTAGCGCACAATTTTAAATTCTTGTAATGAAACGTGTAGTTTTTTTGTATAATAAATAAAGTAATATTTTGCACCCTATCATAAAAAGAGCACGCCGCGTCGCATCTGGTTGGGAACCGACCCTTTTTAGACAAGATAATATAATAATAATATCTATGGACGCTTCACACCACGCCAATCTGGCCCCGTGCTAAGTATCCGAAGAACTTGTGTTACGGGTACCAGACAACGGAAATATATTTAATACTTTTATATTATACACATATTTAAGATTTTTATTATATTATACATATATTTAATAGACATCCATGACCCAGGAACACAGAAAAACTTTATGTTCCTTCGGCGGGATTTGAACCCGCGACCCCCGGCTAGAGCACCAACACGCTCAACCAACTGAGCCACAGAGGTCGTCGATGATATCGCTAATTATGATGAAGTTAAAAATCAAAAATGTTTGATATTTTTAATTTCGAAGATCGTCATTGTAATTAACGATGGCATGCTGGCTAAGCCCTCTAAAAGTCTGAACTGACTAGTTGTGAATGTTTTAAAACCAAGGTATCAAACGAAAAACATTAAATCTAAAAGATTTTCCTTCCTTCCAGTCCTTGAAACGCAAAGAGTTTGGAGATATATAAGTATTTACTAATTAGTTACTTATCTATACAGTGACTTTATTGTATTCGTAGATTATACCAGTAGCATAAAGTGAAGGGAGTGTACGCAAAAGATAAATACAAGTTTCTCAAGGCGGTGGATCGCATAAAAGTTATTACATTGTCCCGGAATAAAATAAAAAAATAATATGAACAATACAAATCCTGCGAAACGACCGTTTAGTAAATTGTGCACAGAAGATCCGGCACGGGAGCGATAATTCAAAAAAACTTATAAAAGCAACGAGATTTTATGTGCTACGTATCGTCGTAGACAAATCTGATGTGCCACATTTCGCCCTTATCACTACGACAATAGAGTTTAAAAGTACACTCCGTTGTTATCCGCGACTGTACCTACATTAGAGATACAAGAGACAAATCAAGAGTTTCGGACGCCCACAAACTCCTAAAGTGGATTGAATGTTACACAATGAGAAACATTGTCCATTGTCCACAACAAAAACAGCTGTGAACACACGCGAACGCGCTTTGTTGCTTGATTGCTTGATGAACCAGATTAACGAGGCGCTATTTAACGTCTTTGTCGACTTATTATTTCAACTCGCACTTTTATCTTTCTATAGTAATAGTAATAATTAAAATAAATTATTATTACAGCATGAAGATCAAAATCTTCATGCCGTAATAATAATTTATTTCAGGCGTATAATGCTTAGTCTGATTTCTGTGTACTACTATGGACTAGGGAGTAATTCTAGAGCAAGAATACTAACTAACCCTAACATTAAGTGTTGATGTACATGCATATCGGTTGGCATTTGTGAAAAAATTATAATTTAAAAAATTTAAAAACCCGACTGCGTAAAAAGTGAACCAAACTAAGTAGGTATATAATTAAAACTGAAAAGAAAAAAACAAGCACTTAGATATCCGGTGGTCTAGAATTCTATAATATATTATTGAATTAATACTATTGGAACACAACAACTAAACAGTCAGGATCCATTGAAAAATTAGATTGGCTGTCGAATAATGGATCCCGACTGTTCAGTTGTTATGTTCCAATAGTATTAATTCAATAATATATTATAGAATTCTAGACCACCGGATATCTAAGTGCTTGTTTTTTTCTTTTCAGTTTTAATTATGTACCTACTTACTTAGTTTGGTTCACTTTTTACGCAGTCGGGTTTTTAAATTTTTTAAATTATAATTTTTTATTTTATACTTTTTAGTTATGAGTACCTAGCTAGCTATTTACCAGACTGGATTTCCTATCAGCATCAGTACTACATCACTGGAATGTGAGAATGGTTGTTACGCAACTTTAAATCGATATAGATCCTAAACGGTCAGTCGAATCGAAAAATGTTGAGAGAAAACTAACAATGATTTTTAAATACCTATTCAACGATACCCCACTTGATATAGTTTGTTGACTTTCATTTTTTTCATTTTCACAATATGGCGTCCAGTAGTCGCCATATTGAATTTTCACTAACGTCATGTCTTTAGTGACACTCGCCGGACTAAGAGGAATCGATTGACGTGTGAATCATAAAAATCGGCCCAGGCGTTTGGTCTGTATAGTGCTTCAAAGGAACATACATACATACATACATACATACATACATACATACATACATAGGCTGATAAACACATTACCACTCCTTTGCGTCGCGCAGTCGGGTAAAAAAAACCATTATAGTTGTCTCCATATTACCTATGTGAAGATTTAATGAAAAAAAAAAAAAAAACTAACTGTAAATCGACAAAGTACAGAGTGCAGTGTAATGCACTGAAAATAAAAAGCCTGCGTGTGGCGTGCGCCAGAAACGTGATAAAATAACAAAGGACGTTCGCAAACATTTCCCGATATAAATCGCTTTAAAACTTCTACGGAGCTTTCGAAAACATTTTCCGCCATAATAATGGACGTACAGATAATTCTTTTGACCGTAACAAGTCATAATATGTAAATGGAACAAAATTGTATTTCTCACGTCACAATACCGCTCCAGAATAAATGACATTGATATGATTTTGTGGCTTGAACATCTACAGGCATTTTCGTGAGTTTCATTATTTGTTGAAAACTTGTCAGTATATCTCCGAATATATATTGTTATTTTAAAAACTCAACTCAAAAAACTCAAAATTTTTATTTCCATGTAGGTTATAATATAACGCTTATAGAATTGTCCTACATGATGCCTACCACCGGTTCGGAAACTAGCCCGGCGAGAAGAACCGGCGTAAGAAACTCGCACGGGGCCACCTTTTAGCAAAAAGATGGGAAAATTGTTCTTTTCAAAAAATATTTTTACAATGTTGTAACTTAATCTATATAACATTAGTAATAAGTACATAAAACATACTTAAGTACATAAAAGCAGCCTCGCATGGGGCCATCTTATTCCCAAGGTGTGCAATCGTTAATGAAATCACTGACTTTATAATAACCTTTAGCACACAAACGTTCTTTAACTACTTTTTTAAATTTATTAATAGACAGACTTTGAACGTTTTCTGGGATTCTATTGTATAGGCGTATTACCGACCTTTAAAAGATTTACTAACTTTACTTAGTCTGATCACCGGAATGTCTAATTTGTGTTTATTTCTAGTGTTCATGCAATGATTATTACTTTTCATATTGAACATATTTAAATTTTTTCTAACATACAACACATTGTCTAAAATGTATTGAGAAGCGACGGTCAGAATTCCTAATTCTTTAAACTTTTCTCTCAGAGATTCAAAGCAGGACATTTTGTAAATAGAACGTATTGCTCGCTTCTGCAGCACAAATATTGTATTGATGTCGGCGGCATTTCCCCATAAAAGAATGCCGTAAGACATTCTACTGTGAAAATAACTAAAATAAACAAGTCGCGCCGTTTCTTCGTCAGAAAGAACAATGGCAGAGTTCCATACAACGAAATACCTGAATTTTTTTTTGAGCGTCTAAGGTTGCAAAAATATTGAAAAGATAGCAATTGCATTACGTTATCATATTCAAAAAGAATTTTGTCTTATCGAGGCCACGAAAAAAAGTTATTCATATTTTTGTATTTTGAGGTTATATGCCTTTGCATTGCATAGTGCAAAAATAATTTTAATTTCAAATGTTGGCTTTTTAATGCGTTTTAATAATACGATCCAAAAGGAAGTTTAATATACATAAGTAGACACATTCCTCTTTTTAATATAATACGTCTATGGGTACATAAAAATTATTTTCGCCTGTATTATTACATAATATTATTATTATCTTATAAAGATATCCTTTAAACATCTCATAATACAAAGAAAATGCATGATTTATTTAGCGCTAGTAGGTACTAGGTAGTGTGTTGAGAATAATGGGTTAAATATCATTATAATGGTTTAGCCTCCGTGGTCTAGTGGTTTAGAGCTTGGCTCTCGACTCGGAGGTCGTGGGTTCGATTCCCGCATTGGAACAACAAAAAATGTTGTTTCCAAGTTTGGTTAGGACAATGCAGGCTGATCACCTGATTGTCTGATAAGAAAGATGATCCATGCGTCGGATGGGCATGTAAAAAGTCGGTACTGCGCCTGATCTCTCGCCAGTCGTGTCGGTCTTCCTTCCCACTGGGTTAAGAGAGTAAAAGGAAAAGAGAGTGCTCTTGTGTACTGCGCACACACTTGGGCACTATAAAATAACTCCTGCGTAGCTGGCCTGGTTTTCAATGAAACCGACCACCAATCACCGAAATCGGTGTGGGGAGCTATTAATGGTTATACATAAATAAAACACCCATTGATGTTTCAAAGTATTTATTCAAATTCATCCTCTCGTATAACTATATCATCTAAAAATTCTGCTGGTGCAGATATATTTGTTTCATGCCTAGCCCATCCCAGATACCACACGACCGTTATAACATGTGGGCAACATCCTACAGTTCGTCTACCAACTTTGCAGTTGCAGTAGTACTCGACTATACCAGACCGACTCAAATTATTATTTTAAATCAATATGTACACATAATACTGCCTCCTCGACACATGTCGCGACTTTATTTTTCCCCTTATAAGTGTAGTTGGTGCACTTCCTCTTAAATTGTTTTCCGATATGTTTAAAGTCTCTGAGCATACCTCAATTCGATTACAATGATGACAATGACAATTTAAAACGTCAAGTATTCTAAAAAACGACGGGCCAATCATGGAGGTTAGAGAAAAGGAATTAGCCAATCATGGAAGTTAGAGAAAAGGAGATGAGCCAATCAAAGTGACATTTGTTTATTGTCATTGACACGAGTCATTGTTAAGCGGCCATTTTATTTAAATCAATTATGAGTTTTTTATTTATTTACAAAAATAATTCCGGCCCTTACATAAAAAAACATTTATGTGAAAAAAAGCTGCAAAATAAATGATGAGTTTTAGTATATGTGACATTTTTAGACACTTCCGCAAATACTCAGGTACAATCTTGCCATTGTTCTTTCCCTAATTTTTCTGACTGCATATGCTGCAGAACTGAGTCTATCTGCAAGATTCGCAACATGAGGACCCCACTGTAATTTACTATCTAGTGTTATACCTAAAAATACAGTGGTGTCCACTAAGTTCATTTTCTCGTCATTTAATAGTATATTGGTTTGAACTTGCCTAACATTGGGCAAAGTAAACTTTAAACATTTTGTTTTATTTGAATTTAAAAGTAAATTATTAACATTAAACCAATGTACTATTTTAGAGAGAGCACTATTTACCTCGTCATAATTTGACTGTTGTCGCTTCACATTAAAAATGAGTGAAGTATCATCGGCAAAAAGTACTATCTCATTATCATTATCTTTAATTAGATAAGGTAAGTCATTTATATAGACGAGAAAAAGAAATGGGCCTAAAATGGATCCCTGTGGGACACCTAATTCTATTTTGGTCCCAGTAGACCTTTTACTATTTATTTCTACCCTTTGAGTTCTATTTTTAAGGTAAGAACTCAAAAGGTCGAGTGAAGAGTCCCGTATACCATAGTGGTGCAATTTTCTGATCAATGTAGCATGCTCAACACAATCAAATGCCTTGAAAAGATCGCAAAATACACCTAATGCATCCTGCGACCCCTCCCAAGCTTCAAAGATTCTACAAAGAAGACCCATACCAGCATCCGTAGTGGATCGACCCTTGGTAAAACCGTATTGATTATTGTGTAATAAATTATTCGAATTAAAATGTACTAGTAACTGTCTTAAAATTATTCTTTCAAAAATTTTACTAAAAGTCGGTAGGATCGATATAGGCCTGTAATTTGTCGGATCAGATTTATTTCCAGCTTTGAATAAAGGTATAACCTTGCTATGCTTCATTAAGTCAGGGAAAACACCACTTTTTATACAATCATTGAAAACCATCGCTAGATAAGGAGCTACGATGTCAATTATTGATTTAATAATTTTTGTAGACATTCCCCAGAGATCAGCAGTGTTTTTAATATTCAACAACTTAAATGTGTTAATAATGTCTCTGGAGTCAATTTCTTTAAACTTAAAATTGACATCACATTCCTTTACATTGTCTATGAGTAGTTTTTCAGCAACTGCAGGTGATGAATTTAAATTTTTTGTAGTTGAGACCGGAATGTCAGCAAAAAATTTTTCGAAGACCGTCGCAACTTCTAGGTCAGTGGTTATCTTTTTATTTTCAAAAAAAAGTTCAAAATCGGAGCTACGACAGGTGACGTTTCCAGTCTCACTAGCTATCACCTTCCATGTAGTTTTAATTTTATTGTTAGAATTTTTAATCTTATTCTTTATATAAAGAGCCTTAGCGGCTTTACATACTCTTTTAAAAGTTTTTGAATAATTTCTAACATATGTTTTAAAGGTTTCACTATTGTTAATATGTTTCTGTTCATATAATTCATATAATCTTTGCCTGCTTATTATAATTCCTGCAGTTGCCCATTTAATAAAGTTGCTTTTTCTATTTTTAAAACTAACAGTTTTAGAAGTAAATATCGAATCAAATTGGGTTCTTATTATCTTAAATAATTTGTTAAAAGCTTCATCTGTGCTATTTGACCCATCTAACAATTGAATCTTTGAATTTAAGTTACTTCTAAATTTCTCAATACGTTTTGTATTCACAGGAACAAACACATGCTTGTCCTTGATGTTACTGTCACAAATGACATTAAAAGAAGCTAACTGTCCTCGGTGATCAGAGCTGAGCTTATTAATTATTTCCTTTTTACTTGGAGTAATATTAGTAAATATATTATCAATACAAGTGGCCGTTGTATCACATACTCTTGTCGGTTCATGAAACAGATTAAAAAGATTATACGATTTTAACAAAGATGTGAATCTAATGGTAGTGGAGTTCAAGTCTAATAAATTAATGTTAAAATCACCACATACTATAACCTTTTTATTGAAATTGAAAATGAGTTCATGTTGTCTGAACCAATGTTCAGATATACAAATAATATCAATGTCAAATTCCTTTAAAAATAACTCAATTTCAAGTTCTTTACCTACCATTCCTTGTAAATTTTGATGCACCAGATTAATTACATATGATTTATTATGTAATACAATGGGATTTTTTACATTATTGGTAGGATTTTGTATTTTACATTTAAAACTTAAATTATTTCTGCAAGAGACATTCTCTATTGTCTTATTATCTAATTTAAAGAAATATTTGGAACATATTCCAATTCGTTAATACTATATTTAGTATTCTGCTCAATAAAAGCAGTAGTCGAAAAAGCCAAATTCTTGGCTTGGGAATAAAATAAAAAGTTATATAGCATCTTTGTACATATTGCTTAATTTAAAACTTAAGTTATTTATGTCCACAACCTGACATTTTTGTGGTTGTGGGTCGCTTATGACTATACAATTATTGTTCGCAGCACTATACAATAAGCTGTTCAACTCATGTCTATATAAATTTTCTTTTACATTACTCTGTGGCAACATTTTTATATAAGGAAAAGTAAACAATAATATACTTTTTACATTTTCAATATTAAATAAACATTCTAATAGTTCTGTCATTTGTTTTTTGTTTAATTTTCCTCTTCTCCCAACTATAATTATTAATGTTGTATTAGGACAATAATATCAATTAAATTTTGACCTTTACAGGACTGACTGTTAAAGTGCTGTTAAACTATAAGATCCGAGAATTTGTTTGCATCGAAAAGGCTCTTAGACTGATTTCAATGAAATTTAGACCACAGGGAATGCAATGGCTACTTTTTATCGCCACAAAGTGCACAGTTTCTACGGGATTTTTTTACGCGTATAAGTCGCGGGAAACATCTAGTGACATAATATACAAACTTCAATCAAATATAATAACGGAGTATTTTATAAAAAAAATAATATTTCATTTCATATTTTCACTATCCCGAGGAAAACCTTTTATTCGATCATTTTAATACAAAGTATAAATTTTGTTTCTACAATATTTTCTCTTATTCAAAGAGAGTGTATAAAATGTTTATAAGCAATAAATAAGTTAAACTTTTCCAAACTATAAGACTTTCACGGGACACTTTTTAGCTACCATAAAATATTGTTTTGTAAACTTTACAATTCAAATTTATTAAATGTTTCATTTTATACGAAATGTTTTCTTTATTCGATAGGTTTATGGCATTCAGAACAAAGTAAGCGAATATATAGCGAAGGTTCTGTTCTAATTAAATTCTTTTAGAACCCATATTTGAAACTTATACTACTTAGTAGGTAGGTAGGTTACAGAACCAAGTAGGTACTAAGCACTATTATTTATCTATGATACAATGATCCAGGAATAGTCACCAGAAGGCCCCACTATTAATGTATCAGCATTAAATGCTTAGAATACAATTTAATCGAAGGTTCCACATTTAGTCGTTAAGGGCTTTCATCTTTAAAGATAACGGATAAGTCTAATATCTATCTACAATTTTCTTAAAGGTACGCAAAGGAAAACAAAAATAAACATGTGCATTAAAACACTTTGTTAACTTTTAAATAAGATTAAATACTTAAGTCAAAGCTGGGAGTTCTACCCTTTTATCCTTTGGAGTCTAGCTATAGGTGTGCTACTATAGATGAGTCGGGCAAAGATCCTTTCATTTCTACTAAAGTGCTACAGAACTAACGGTCTTTGTAGATGCATTTTGCTTTTGTATCTAAATAATAGTTTCTTTTATTTTAAAAGGCAATTTGAAGATATTATATAAAACAGTTACAGGGGGTAACTAGGTACTCAGAGAAATAAGTACAATGACTCAATGCTTATCGTAATTTCAAAGTTATTTTACCTCTAAGTTTTAAGAGAGTGATAAGACGGTATTTTCCTGTACTTTTTATAATGAGGTCATTACATATGAAATTGGCGTTTTGTAAAGGAGGAACCTAAAGTCGATTTTTTTAAACATATTTATTTAATCAAAGTATATACCATTACTATGTATGTGCATACATAGCAATGGTATATACTTTATCTGGCAAGATTTAAGAAAACTGTACATAGTGAAGAAAACGACACCGGCACTAGTCCCCTAAACGCTCACAACTAACTTTTTTAACCCCCGACGCAAAAAGAGGGGTGTTATAAGTTTGACGTGTCTGTCTGTCTGTCTGTCTGACTCTGTCTGTCTGTCTGTCTGTCTGTCTGTGTGTGTGTCTATCTAACTGTCTGTGGCATCATAGCTCCCGAACGGATGAAGCGATTTCAATTTAGTTTCTTTTGTATCAAAGGTGACTTACATGCGAGTGTTCTTAGATATGTTTGATGAAAATTGGTTGAGCCGTTTAAAAGTTGTGGGGGGAGGGGGGGGGGTGAAAGTGGGGAAGAATAACTGAATGTCTGCAAATAAACTCGAGTGGGGTCTCAAATGAAAGCACACTGAACGAGAATATTGATGACTTAATCAAGAGTGTTCGTAGCTTCGTTTGGTGGTGGGAAAATCAGCCGTTTGAAGATCATCAGGTCTTTTCTAGTTGATGAGGGGATCTGACTAACTTTCTTATGTCCGATCGATTCGAAATTTGGTATCGTGTTACTTCACGATATTTAAAGAACATGGTAAGGTAACCATGACCTGATCAGCCGTTGAATATCATCTTTTCTTTATTAGTTGATAAGGGGATCTGACTATCGTCCACATGTCCTATCGATTCGAAATTTGGTACCATGTTACTTCATTGATGTTAAAAGTATGTATAATATGGTAAGGTAACCATTATTTATACCAACTTTAAAAATGATAAAATAAAAGTAATATTAAAAATTTTAAAAACCCCCCGACACAAAAAATAAACCCTAAAAAATAATAAATAATATTTGAAACCTATTATAATTATATTATCACATATAATATTATGTAAGTTAAAATAATTTTATTTTCCAATCGTCGTTTCGTCGGGGGACCGCTATGTGAGAAGAACAGGTGTAGTCGCAGAAGGAACAAAATAATTTACTCCGAAAAAATTCGCTCATACCTAAATGTAATTCGTAATAATTAGTTAGCTGTTCTTGTAAAAATACTTTATAAACTTTAGCGGTCCCCCGACGAGGCGACGATTGGAAAATAAAAACATTTCAACTTACATAATATTATATGTGATAATATAATTATAATAGGTTTAAAATATTATTTATTAATTTTTAAGAGTTTATTTTTTGTGTCGGGGGGTTTTTAAAAAAATTAATTTTACTTTTATTAACACGCTTATTTTAACTTCACCTGTATGTAAGCTTGTTTGCTTGTTTGTTTGCTTGTATGTAACTCTCTCTTGCGCGCCTGCTGCCTTCCTCGGCTCTGGTAGCTTTAAAACACGCTTTTAAAGAATATCGAACTAAAAAGTTGAAAATAATTTTTTTTTTTTTAAATAAACTTAAAACAGTAGTATATAAAAATACTAGTATAATTGAGGGAACAGCGTGGGGCGCTTTGTGCCATAATTTTCGTATATCGAGCGACCCACGCTTTTCCCTCAAATATACTAGTATTTTTTATATACTACTGTTTTAAGTTTATTTTTAAAATTTTCAACTTTTTAGTTCGATATTCTTTAAAAGCGTGTTTTTTTAGTTTTTTTTAAACTATATTTATTTAACAATTTGGCTTTGGCTGGTTCGCCAGGGTTCAGCCATTGCGATGAGCGTTTCCGATTATCGTACAGGATCCACTTTTCATCACAGGTAATGATTCGATTTAAAGTCTTTTCATGATTGTGCCGGTTGAGTAATGTAACGCAGCAGTCGACGCGCGTTTGTCGCTTTGCTGCACTCAATTCATGAGGTAGGTACCTACCCAGTGCCCTTTCAAGTCTGCAGCTAACTCGGACGTGGTTTGCGATGGATCCGCTTGCACAATAGCATTCGATTCTTCATTATCAACTTTGCTCTCCGGCGGTCCATGGAGCTTGTTCTGCAGGTCGAAATATCCAGAACGAAAACGTTGGAACCATAAAAGGCCCTGTTTTTTTTTTTTGCGACACCGCCGCCATACGCATCATTAATCCTTCGAGCCGTTTCTGCAGCACTGGTGCCACGGTGGAACTCGTACTCGAAAATAATACTATATAAATAAAGTTTTCTATTTTGTAAACAGAGTGACACAAAGAAAAATCAAAAGGAAAAAACAAATGAATTAAGTACAGTTTTCGAAACACAAATGCTTAATAAGTAAATAGCAGTATAAATTGAAATTAGAATTCCTAACCCAAGATGATAATCCTACTAATATTATAAATGTGAAAGTTTGTGAGGATGTATGGATGGATGGATGTTTGTTTCTCTTTCACGGAAAAACTACGGATTTTGATGAAATTTGGTATTTTAGTAGTTTAGGCTCTGGATTAAAACATACCTAGGCTAACTTTTTATTCCGAAAAAATACAGTGTTCCCGAGGGATACTGTATTTACGCGGGCGGAACCGCGGGCAACAGGTAGTAATGATTATAATATTATGTTTGAGATCAAAGTGGCCAGTACGACAAAACGCTAATTTCATAAGTAACGATCTAATATTATATAAATGAATAGTGCTCTGATTTCTGAAAAATAACGCACTTTACTAAAAGAAACTGCGGATTTTTTAGAGTCTTGTGAAAACACTCCACATAAAAGTCGTACAAGCAGGTGACGTCACACGCTTTTTAGTTGTTACTAAATGTATTTTATTTGGTCATATTATGCACATATAATATCTCCGAAATTTGCGCGTTTATGTATGAACATAAACGCGTAATACTCACCATACTGAATCTTTTTTTTTTTGATTTGATGCAAGTAAAATAATTAAGTAGGTATTTTATTAACACTAATGTTGTAAAAAAAACAGTACATGAAATCTTAATTCTTTTTACTTTTATCAAGTTGCAATACCTTATTTATTTATGAATTTTTAAAACAAAAAAAGTGTGCGTCTCGGGACGCCCATTAGAGGGGATAACTTAAATAAATTTAAACAAGAAACTAAGAGATCGTGTTTAAATTATGTAGTAAAAAAAATACCTAATAGTGCGAGAAAAAAAATATAAAAGAAAAAGAATAAAAACATCTCGTCTGACCGAGATTAGAAAGCGAGACCAATAGGGAATATGCATAAAATATAAAAATAGCTTAAAATATAATAATATGATACTAGACAGAAAAATAAAGAAAATGGCGAGAAAATTTTCAATATCTGTTGATAAATGAGCAAGATATGAGCGGTCAAAGTTTGTAATCTATCTCTTTCTAGCAAAACGAAATTTAGTATGAACTTTCTATGAAAGTCGTGTTATGTGAATCACGATACACGTCGGATCTCTCTGTCTAATAGACCACTTTAAACGTTCATATCTTCGTTATTTTTAATGATATCAAAAAACTGATTTTACCATACGGTTTACCAAACAAGATAGATCTATATAAATAAATAAAAAAATACGTGCATATTCCCTAATCAAAGTGCCTGTGTAACTGCGCTACGCGTATCTGAAATTAATATTAATTATTCCTTCAATAATTTTGCATGTAGGAAAATACCCAATTGTGTCGTCAGCATAAAGGTCCTGTCAGAGGTAAAACAGCTCAGAACGGACAGTAGAAAGAATCAGTCACGTACGGCTGACTTCGGTAGTTTTCTAGTTTTCTTTCGCACGGCCGCTCGTCCAAGGATAGACCAAGGTTACGTCGTATTACCGATACAATATTATGTCCGATAGTGTTCACTTTTCACAGTTCTAAGGTTTTCAGTTCACTGTTCGTATTATATTAAGTACCTATTTATAAAACATTTAATATTTTAGTTTCAAGTCACGGCTAATGGGTGAAACTCGTAGACACTAGACGGTCCCACATTGTGCATTCAAATTGTAATTTCGCACCCAAATTACTTTAATATACGTTACAAAAACATAAAATACATTGTAAAGAATTTCTTGAAAATGTAATTCCACAGTGACGATATTAGGAGAGGAGGATTTTATTAGCTTTTGTGCTATTTTCCTGTTAGCCCAAATTAAATTTTAAAATGTATTCTTGCTTATAAGGATTATAAATATTTGGTTTCATTTAGATGCAAATTAACGTTGGATATTTTGTGAAGTTTTCAAAAGCAAATTCGCAAAATTGTGTTTAACCCTAGAATCGTACCCTGGGGTACAAATTGAAAAAAATAAACGAAAATCGCCATAACTTTTTAAGTATGCAGATGACTGTTTTCAGATTCTTGGTAATCTATAAGGGATATAAAACACACTTGTAAGCCAAACGGGAGCTAATTCCACTAACTCTTTGATGATGAAACAAGTGCTTGGGGTACACCAGTATCCCAGGGTACTGTTAACGTTAGTTCAAATACGCAATATTCGCAATATATAATTAAACAAAAATATGTTTAAATTTGGTTTTTATTTGCTCAAATGCTTACATAATTTTAGTAAAGCTAGCATAAATAAAGATTTTTGTGTTTTACAAATTTATTTTCAATTTTTTTTTGTATTATTGTTTATATTCCTTGAATTTGGATGTTCACACAAAAACTGATTTTAATTTTTTTCTTGATAGCTTTTGTGTCTTTTTTACTTAAAATACACTTTTACACATCAGTTTAATAGACAGAATATGTCTATTAAACTGATGTGTAAAAGTGTAAAGCATAAATTTTAACAATGTATCTGATACATTTATTGTTAAAATTTATGCTTGACACTTGAGACTTAACTACACCTTGAGACATCTCTTTTTTCTTACAAATATTTGACCTTTGCTTGAAACACCATGATTATTGATATCATTAAAAAATAAATGGTTTCGAATACAACAATCCTTCTACAATATTAAACAAAACAAATATTTGCAAGGACATAGTCCCATTATCAGATATTTCGAAGCTAATTATAAGTGACGTGCGATTCATTCACTTATTATGCGCACCAATTGATTTTTATAATAATACTTTATAAGATATTTGTAGTGGTCCGACGCACACACATACACACAATCCGGCACGGCAGCCAGAAAGTGTGACTGGTCCTTGCTCGTTTCTTCGCAGTATCTAGCACGGCAGCCAGACACTGTTCGGGGGGCCACTATCTGGCCTAATACAGCACACCCTCCGTTCCAGGTGCGCCGTATATTACGTTCGTGGACTGTATGACTTTTCTTCGCTTCGATAGCTCTGGGGAAATTCGATTGAAACGACCATTACACGATTGAAACCCGTTCGTTTATTTTCCCCATACAATTTTCCCGTAGCACAGTATTCACTTATCACTACTGGCACTACTATTCACTATTACTTATTCACTATTTCTTCCTGGGTTTCTTCGGGAGTCTTCTTCCAGACTCGTGACTGCTTTTCCACACAGTCGACTGTTTTCCGCACAGTGAAGAACCCGGAATCCGGCTCTATATTTATAGCCAGAATCAAAGAGGCCCCGCGGGGTTGCGAGTTCGTGACCCCCGCGCCGCGGATCATGCTATCCCTCACCGCGAGGTGCGTCTCTTTTCCGCGCACATCTATTCGCTCGCGGTGACCGGATAGGCCCCTTTGATCCTTAACAGTACAAAAAAGTGACCTAGGACCTATCGACTCGATACAATGCAAATTATATACAATATTTACAACGTGTATCGTACATAGTCTGTCGATATTATGCAAAATAATTTACATACACTTATCCTAGCCTATTCTAATACATTTTAGTGATTCTTATCCTACTAAAAATGTACTATTTACAAAACAAATTACACTTAAAACTAAGCCTATATACATGACTTAATTCTATCCACAACATCCTCCCCCCGGCGCAGCTTGCGTAGCCTCCTTCTTCACCAGGATCACGAGCTTGCTCACGGGCCTCTTGAAGGTTCCAGTTCGTGTCCGCACCTCCGCGATGCGAACTCCTCCGTCGGGACCGGCGAACGTCTTCTCGATGACTCCCAGCGGCCACACGTTGCGGGGTAGCGTGTTGTCGACGACCAGCACGACGTCTCCAGGGGATACTGCCGTCGTGTCCCGCCGCGGCTCTCCTCGAGGTACCAGGGTTGGCAGGTACTCGCGGAGCCAGCGTCGCCAGAAGTGGTCAGCGAGCGCTTGGCTGGCGCGCCATGTGCGCCTGTCGTCTTCACTGCATGGACCCGTTGAGGGCAGGCCCATCGATGAACCCAACAGGAAGTGGTTGGGTGTCAGCGCCTCGGGATCTCGAGGATCAACGCTCACGTGTGTAAGTGGGCGAGCGTTGACGCTGAATTCTGCTTCTTGCAGCAGAGTCTGAAGAACTTCTTCTGTGGTGACCTTCTCTCGTAGCGTGGCGCTCAGTGCGGTTTTAATGGACCGCACGAGCCGCTCCCACGCTCCCCCCTGGTTTGGTGCTCCAGGAGGTATGAAGCGCCACTCCATCTTGTGGCGGAGACCCTCTTCTTGTAGGGCGGGTCCCCACTCCTCGTAGGCGTTGCGAAGCTCGTTGTCTGCTCCCCGGAAGTTGGTGGCGTTGTCCGAGTACATTATCTTCGGCCATCTTCTTCTCGCCGCCATTCTTCTTAACGCCATAATTGCAGAGTCCGTTGATAACGATGGCACCAGCTCGATGTGGACTGCTCTCGTCGTCAGGCACGTGAATAATGCACCCCATCTCTTCTCTCTTCGTCTTCCAATCTTGACGAGCATGGGCCCAAAGTAGTCCACCCCACAGTTGGAGAAGGGGCGGTGGTAGGGCTCCAGGCGAGCTCGGGGCAGGTCCCCGATGATGGGTCGGCGTGGCTGGCCCCAGCGCGCGCGACAGAACGTGCAGTCACGCTCCGTTGCACGCACCGTAGGCCTCAGGTGCAGGATCCAGTAGCGCTGCCGCAGGTCGTTGGTGACACGCTCCCGGTTGGCATGTCCAGCCCTCCTGTGCTCGCGTGCCACGAGCAGCCTCACGACGTGGTGTCGCCCGTCCAGAATGACAGGCCGTTTCGCCTCCTCCGGTGCTGCTGCTGCCCCGATGCGCCCCCGTAGTCGCAGGATGCCGTCTTCCAGCATCGGGTCCAGCCTCCGGAGACGACTCGTCCTCGACAGCGGCTGCCCTTGGCGCAGGCGCCCCAGCTCGTCGGCGAAGCTCTCCGCTTGAGAGCGCCGCACAAGCAGGGCCTCGGCGCGCTCGAGGTGTGCCACGGTCATGCCTGAAGACTGTCGTCGTAGGCGATCTGTGAACACTAGAACATAGGCAATAGTGCGCACGAGTTTGTCAAAGTTCGAAAACCTAGCCGGGTCGGGCAACCAGTCGAAGTCTTGCGTCGTTCTTGATCCAGTGGACCACCGTTGTCGAGTCCGACCAGAAGCACGTTCTTCTCAGGTGTAGACGATGTTCTTTCTTGACACTATCGGCTAACCTAGCTCCTAGTACAGCTGCTTGCAACTCAAGCCTCGGTATGGTTTGAGTGCGACGTGGTGCCACCTTCGCCTTAGCCGCTACCAGGACCACGTCCGTTTTGTCCCCGTACATGATCCGCCAGTAAACCACTGCAGCGTAGGCCTGTTCACTCGCATCGCAGAAGACATGTTGTTCCACTTCGAAGTCCTTGCTGTCGAAGTAGCACCTTCTGATCTGTAAATTCTTTACAGTTTCCAGTTGTCCAATCCAGTTGTTGAACATGTTACCTTCCTCCTCGGGAAGACATTCGTCCCAAGGAATCTGCAGCCTCCATAAACTCTGCAGAATTATTTTGGCTCTGATCGTATAGTACGACAGGAGCCCCAATGGGTCAAAGACCGACATGACTGCACTAAGTGCCTGTCTTTTCGTTGGTGCGCAGCTTCCTGTAGCCACGTCCCTTGGTACTCGGCTCATCCTGGTGTTGAAACCTAGTACGTCCTTACCTGCATCCCAGTAGATTCCCAGGATCTTGTTTTCCGGCTGCTTGCCCCCTAAGCTTGAGCTTGCAGCTTCCCGTAGTTCCGCAGGCACGTCGCGTAGCACATATTCCTTGTTCGAGCTCCATCCCCGTAGTGTGAAGCCTGCTACAGCATGTACCTTGCGAATTTCCTCCACGGCCATTCTGGCTTCTTGTTCGTCTTCGTAGCTCATCACCAGGTCATCCACGTAGTGCCCCTTGGTGATTGCCTCCAGAGCTCTAGGGTACTCCTCCGCATGTTTTTCCGCGTTGTAGTCCCTTACGAAGTGTGCCATGAATGGTGAACTGGCCGCCCCGAAGATCATGCTTTTCATCTTGAACCGCTGAGGTGGTCGGTCCCGTGCTGTTCCCCTCCATAGGAACTGCTGTGCTGCCTGATCCTCCTTGATAATCTTTATCCTGAGGAACATTTCCTGGATGTCCGCTGTTACTGCCACCTGCTTCTCTCGGAACCTGAAAAGAATACCGAGCAGCGATACTAACCTGTCGGGTCCCTCCAGCAGACCGTCGTTCAGGCAGGTGCCCCCCGCTCTGGCTGCGGCGTCGAACACCAAGCGAAGCTTCCCCGGCTTGTTGGGATTATCCACTGCAAAGTGTGGCAGGAACCAGCTCCTCCTGCTATGTTCTTCTGAACCGTCGCATGGAACAGCATAGCCTTTTTCGAACAGATTACTTACCTGTGCCGTGTAAGCCTCTGCAAATGCTGGATCTGCATCCATTTTTGCCTCCATCTTCCTGAGGCGTCTGCAAGCTGCCTCGTAGCTGCAGTGACCTGGAAATTCAACATTGTCGTCTTTCCACGGTAGACCTACCTCGTATCCTCCATCGGTGGGTCTGATGGTAGCTGCCACGATGTCCACTGCACGTTGGTCTTCTGGCCTTACCCGTGCCTTGGCTGCTACTCCCAATGACTCGATTGCGAAGTGCTCCTCCACCAGTTCGTGAAGTCCTTCGTCTGTCCTCGCATGGAACACCTTTTCTGCATTCCCTCGACGAGGCATCGTTCTGCGCGGTATCGTCCCATGGATGACCCATCCCAGTTGGGTCCTGGACGCTGCCGGCTCATTTCGTTTCCCAGTCCTGATTTCTTGACTGATAATGTACTGCCAGTGGTCGCTCCCCACCAGTAGCATCGGTTTTGCTGCTGCGTAGCAAATCTCTTCTTTCCGAAGATCCCTTAAATGTTGACACGATGCGACGTTCAACGGTACTGCTTGCTGGTGCAAGTCCAAGTTTTTGATTGTCCGCGCTCGGAGTGCGAGCGGTTTCCCTGCGAACAATCCACGAATGTGAAGGTGAACCTCTCTGCTAGCATTGTCGCTCTTCTGCATGTTCACTCCACGTAACCTTAACGGTTTTGCATCACCCTGTGCACCGACGGCTCGCGCCAACTCTTCATCAATGAGTGTGACGGTAGCTCCTTCGTCCAGGAATGCATGTGTGGTGTACTCCCCCCGTGGTCCGGACACGATCACAGGGCACATCTTCAGGAGTACTTTCTCAGCTGAAGCTGTTTGTGTCGACATCGCAACCTCTTCCTGCGATTGTCGCTGCCACTGCTGCTGCGGTTGTTGCTGTGGCTCCGTTGGCTGCTGCTGCTGTTGCTCCCCCCGTTCCACATGAAGCGACGGATGATGAGACCTGTTGCAGCCGTTCACGTTGCAGCTTTTTTCCTTGCATTTGTCTTTTCGGTGCTTCTCATTGATGCACTTGAAGCAAAGCTTTTCCTTTTTCACGAGCTCCCACCTGGCACTTACGCTCATGCCTTTGTACTTCTGGCAGTCGCTCAGTTTGTGTGGTCCCTTACAGCACGGACAGGTATTTGCGGCCTCGGTAGTGCTGTAGACCACGTTCCTTTTCTTCGGTCCGGCTGCTCCAACTGGCTGCCTCACTTCCTTCTTGGCAGACGCTGCACTGGTTTGCGGTGCATATGAGTATCGGAGCGCTCGGTCCGCTTCCTTCATCAGGAACTGTGAAAGGAGTACTATTTCGGGTTGCACACTTCCCTCTTGTTCGTGTGCGTAGTCGCACCACCTTGATTTGAGGTGTGGACTCAATTTCTCCAGGACCTCCCTGGTTAACATGGGGTTGTAGAGGTAACCTCGTCGATTGTCAACACTCTGCAACACACAAACAATATTTTGCACCTTGATGGCAAAATTATTTAACTCACCGGCCGCCGATGTGGGCCGTTGTAACCTCTTAAGGTCTTCCATTGCCTTATCGATAATCACTTCTGGACGTCCGAAGCACTGTTCAAGTGTCTTCATGATCACCTCCGGATCCGTCGTAGTACTCAGAAGTGCCGATACGGCTTCCCTTGCGTCACCTTTCAGGCAGGTTCGTAATCGTTGCAAGTTTTCTGCTGCTGGGACTTGGTACATACTTGTACTTTCATTGTAGGCTGCCTTGAATGGAAGCCACTCCGTAATGAGTCCCGAAAAGGTAGGTAGATCCATCCTATGAGTTCGCGGCCGTGCCATTTTCTCGATGGCCTCTGCCAGTCGTTGAATATCTCCCTTTTCCGTTGGGCTTTGCTGTACTGGTTGGGGCTGCTCCACTTGAACAGCTTCCTCCCTTGGCTCTGCCTCGGTAGACTTCAACCATTCTGTCACCCTTGTGTGACTGTTGCGATCCTCATCGTGGATGCTAACCTCGTCTTGAATGGCAGATACTTCGGCCTCCAATCGCTTCTGCACCAACTGTTTCTCTAGCTCGAGTTCCTTCTTCTTGATCTCGGCTAGTTTTTCTGCAGCTTTCAATTCTGCCATCTTCACACGAGTGACGGCGCTCATTGTGGATGCATGTGATCCCGTTGTCGAACGAACCCTTGGACGTTCTTGCATGAGCAGCTGCGATGTGCCTGCTTCCGTAGGCTCCGTAGTGTATGCCCTTGTGCGTACAGACGGGGATGCTGGCGGATCATGAAACCGTAGACGTTCCATTTCGGTACGATTCCTTTCAACTATCTCTGGTGCGTCAGCTTGGCTTCTGGTTACTACCATTGTCAAGACTTAACCTAATATTTACAAAACAAAACAAAACAAAAAACAAGCAACAATATATACAGATTAAATTTAAAATTAAAATTTAAAATGTAAACAATTCAAAATATTTTTCACAAAAACAATTCGAAATTCAAATTTAAAATTAAATTAAATTTAAATTTATGTTCCCCCAACAGTTGGGAACGCCTTCCCTATGGTGAAGGCAAAAATGCAAAACGAAATATTGCTATTAATTTTCCCCAGGCACTAAAACGGCCTGTACAGGGGTTTACTTATACTAAGTACTTAAAGAGTCTTTAAACACTTAATGTTCACAAAACACTTTTCACTTCACTGAGTATGAAAAAGTTCAGTGACTCACGGTACTGTCCGTACGTAGCGACGACGTGCGCGACGTACTTGTCCGACGTGAAGACACGACGACCCGATGATACGACCTTCCCCGGTGACTCGATGCACGCGGCGGAAGCTTCCCGACGTACCACGGCGAAGGTTCACGACGAACGTAGACGTAGGTTCACGTAGATTCACGTTGATTCCTCCACTTCCCAGGTTCGTTGGACCCGATGCCCCTTCTGGGCCGAGACTCCAACCCGTACACTGAACCGGGAGCCGATCGGGCAGGGCAGGAACACACACACTTTTTCACCCACACGGCACTCGTAATCCGACCGTGGGGCCAGCACGTTGGACCAGAATACTGTCACTGGTTACACAGTATATCCGGCCGAGAAGGACCAGAAAATGTAGTGGTCCGAACGCACACACACACGCAATCCGGCACGGCAGCCAGAAAGTGTGACTGGTCCTTACTCGTTTCTTCGCAGTATCTAGCACGGCAGCCAGACACTGTTCGGGGGGCCACTATCTGGCCTAATACAGCACACCCTCCGTTCCAGGTGCGCCGTATATTACGTTCGTGGACTGTATGACTTTTCTTCGTATCGATAGCTCTGGGGAAATTCGATTGAAACGACCATTACACGATTGAAACCCGTTCGTTTATTTTCCCCATACAATTTTCCCGTAGCACAGTATTCACTTATCACTACTGGCACTACTATTCACTATTACTTATTCACTATTTCTTCCTGGGTTTCTTCGGGAGTCTTCTTCCAGACTCGTGACTGCTTTTCCACACAGTCGACTGTTTTCCGCACAGTGAAGAACCCGGAATCCGGCTCTATATTTATAGCCAGAATCAAAGAGGCCCCGCGGGGTTGCGAGTTCGTGACCCCCGCGCCGCGGATCATGCTATCCCTCACCGCGAGGTGCGTCTCTTTTCCGCGCACATCTATTCGCTCGCGGTGACCGGATAGGCCCCTTTGATCCTTAACAGTACAAAAAAGTGACCTAGGACCTATCGACTCGATACAATGCAAATTATATACAATATTTACAACGTGTATCGTACATAGTCTGTCGATATTATGCAAAATAATTTACATACACTTATCCTAGCCTATTCTAATACATTTTAGTGATTCTTATCCTACTCAAAATTTACTATTTACAAAACAAATTACACTTAAAACTAAGCCTATATACATGACTTAATTCTATCCACAACAATATTCTAAATGAAATTAATGTAGTTTTAAATTAAATGGTACACAATAGGCATGTTGCCGAAAAAAATTTTTTTCGACTATTCGATGTTAGTCAACATGTTAATAAACAATCCAGAACCCATTTTTGTATATCTGAAAAAATAACGTAGATACAAACCATTGAAATTTACAATATGAAAGAGAGCGATATATCGGCCTGTGACGTCACAACCTGCTTCCGCCATACATTTGTCATCGCAAAATGTATGGCGGTAGCAGGCTGTGACGTCACGAATCGTTTTGCGAGAAAGGGATGGACAATATTTTTTATTTGCTTATATTTTTTAATCGCGTCACTCTAAATACCTATTTCTTTCAAATTTATGTATCTTTAATCAACAATTATAAAATTTAATTTGTAAAACTGTGATATTCCACAGAAAATGTACATTTTGATGTTGAAACATGTCTTACATTTCTCGATAATGAGTTTAATTTCATGGGGTACCTGAGTACCCCAGTGTACTGTTTACGTTCGGCTACGATGGGTACGGTTCTAGGGTTAAATATTTCTGTAATGAAATAACAAAAATGTTGCCATTCTTATATATGTCGGAGAATGGAGTGCGAGCAAACCCGAGCGTGTCGGAACATGCACGAACGCAAGCGTGACGTCACAGGAGTCGAGCTTGGACATAGCCGTAGTACGGTCGGGAATGAACTTGTAGAGCCCGTGCCGAGCGGATGTGTCTGTTCGTTTGCATTTCCTACTGTGTTTAATTATCGATTGCTATAATAATTATTGTTGTACATAGTTTAATTGTCATCCTGTAAATAATTAAACGCGTAGAAGATAAACGTCTGCCTATTTATTGATGCTTGAAGCTACCCACAAAGTATGTCTGTTATTGAAGAGTCAAGCCCACCGAGCCCTATATTCCAGGAGTCTCCGTCATCAGAAGTGCGATCACTTCGAGCACAAACAAAAGGCAGAAACATGCAAAGCTGGCACTGAAGATTTAAGTAATTAAAAAAAAATTGAGCTACAAAATTATAACATGTTGAACTTGATTGAAGCTATAAAGCAACAGACGAGTATGATTAAACTTCCAGAATTTGATCCTGAAAAGCCAGATGCCGACGCACGTGCTTGGTGCAATACCGTCGACCTTTGTTTTGATTACAACCCGCTACAAGGAGGATCGTTAATATTAGCGATTAGCAGTGCTTTGAAAGGAAGTGCTTCGCAGTGGCTATCACAAGTATATTTTCCTGGAATGCAGTGGTTGCAATTTCGTGAATTGTTTGTAGCCAGGTATGAGCACTGTGAGATTCCGGCAGCTACTCTTATTAACTTACAAAGTAGCAAGCCGAAAGAAAACGAGTGCTTATCAGTTTATGCCTCTAAATTGTTGACATCACTTACCTCGAAATGGCAAAATATGAGTGTAAAGGAGATTGCCGTATCAACAGTACTGACTCATATTACTCAATTCGACAAACGTTTACAACAGAGATTGTAACAAGAGACAAGTTACAAAAGGAACTTCAGGCGACTACCTTCATGAACAGAAAAGCCCCGCAAATCAATGATCAACAAAACACTTATGACAAACGCAATAAAAGTACGCTGCCTTCAAAGTGTTATAATTGCGGCAAGTCAGGACATGGAGCGTTTGATTGCCGATCGAAAATTAATGAAAGGAGAGTTTTGCCCCATTCGGCGACCCCTTCCTCCAGCAAACAGGTGCGGCGTCACGTACCTATATGATTTCAATGTGGCGAAGTCGGCCACTTTGCTTCGAAGTGCACGCGCCCGACCAGTGGCTGCCGGGCAGGCGAGGCGTCGGAGTCGTCAGGAGACGGCAGCGTGGCGCCAGGACCGTCTACGGGTTACTTGCGCGACCGCCAAGTTAACACATGTAGTGTGGCTAGTCCTTATGGTCAATTTTAAAATAATGGTGAGTCATACTTGTTTTGTTTTGATTCTGGAGCTAAGCTGACCTAAGTGTTCCCTTATTGGCAAAATATGAGTGTAAAGGAGATTGCCGTATCAACAGTACTGACTCATATTACTCAATTCGACAAACGTTTACAACAGAGATTGTAACAAGAGACAAGTTACAAAAGGAACTTCAGGCGACTACCTTCATGAACAGAAAAGCCCCGCAAATCAATGATCAACAAAACACTTATGACAAACGCAATAAAAGTACGCTGCCTTCAAAGTGTTATAATTGCGGCTAGTCAGGACATGGAGCGTTTGATTGCCGATCGAAAATTAATGAAAGGAGAGTTTTGCCCCATTCGGCGACCCCTTCCTCCAGCAAACAGGTGCGGCGTCACGTACCTATATGATTTCAATGTGGCGAAGTCGGCCACTTTGCTTCGAAGTGCACGCGCCCGACCAGTGGCTGCCGGGCAGGCGAGGCGTCGGAGTCGTCAGGAGATGGCAGCGTGGCGCCAGGACCGTCTACGGGGTACTTGCGCGACCGCCAAGTTAACACATGTAGTGTGGCTAGTCCTTATGGTCAATTTTAAAATAATGGTGAGTCATACTTGTTTTGTTTTGATTCTGGAGCTAAGCTGACCTAAGTGTTCCCTTATCAAATAAAGTATTGCAACTTAATTATCTGGAAAATGGTTAAATAATATTGCGTTACTAAAATATGGGATCGCACAACATAGTGTACCTATACAGTTCATTGCAATTTTTATCGCAAGTAACAACAGGAGAGTACTGTTAAGAAATCTTATTTCATATTTTACCTAATAGTTGTCTGCTGCGATAATATTTTATTAAAAAGTGGAATTTTAACTCAATTTTTAATGTTAATGTGACTGTGACATCCGAGAGTGTGATTTTATCACGCAAAGATGTTTTAATTTGTAAAAAAAATCTTATAACAGACCGCATGTGTGTGAACCACTAGGAGTTGAGCAGTCATGAAGGCGTTGGTAGAGTTAGGTCATTCTTAAGTTGTCGCATATGATGTCGATGACTTTTTGAATTTAGCCTCAGATGTAGGGTAGAGGCTAGAGCGCTTAAAATTGTTTTACATGTACTGACGAAGGCTGGTGCCTTGCTAATAAGGAGTTTGCCAGTGATTGAGAGAGATTTAATATAGTTACATCTGATATTTACGGGTGGGAGTCGCGCTAATTGTCAAGTTGAAAGAGTTAAGGAAACTATGCATACTGCAGTAGAGTCCGGTAAAGATTGGTCATGACTTTGGGTGACAACTTGCGATGAACTTTACCATTAACCGATTTACGAAAGCCAGTCTGCTAGACTTAATGCGCACTAAGATGACCAGACCGTTGACATCGATGTCATTAGATAATGATGGGAATATTATAAAACTAATTTCGATAAAATAAGGTATATTGTTAAGGTAATATTGTTAAGAGATTAAAAGTTAAAGACTTTGTTCTAATGAATGAGGAGAGAAATCAAACGAAATTATTTAAGTTCTGGAAAATGTTCGGTATCGACTATCGACTCAAATTTTTAAGTTCTTAGGTGACATATTATTATAAGTAGGTACCCGCACGATAAAAAAATTGGATTCCTGATGAGTCAGCTCTGAGAGAGATGTTGATTAAATGTTTAAATGAACTTACTAAGTAAAAATACAATCAAATTGTGCCTTATTCATGCCTCTACAAGGGAGGGCTGTTGGTGCGGCTGCATTTGTCTTATGGTTATCCTCGTTTCGTTGGTGCGCTAACGGGATGAGTCGTTGTAGCGACTATGGCGTGTCGTTGTAGCGACAATATCTAATGGTTATCCTCGTTACGTTGGTGCGCTAATGGGATGAGTCGTTGTAGCGACTATGGCGTGTCGTTGTAGCGACAATATCTTATGGTTATCCACGTTACGTTGGTGCGCTAATGGGATGAGTCGTTGTAGCGACTATGGCGTGTCGTTGTAGCGACAATATCTTATGGTTAGCCTCGTTACGTTGGTGCGCTAACGGGATGAGTCGTTGTAGCGACTATAGCGTGTCGTTGTAGCGACAATATCTTATGGTTATCCTCGTTACGTTGGTATGCTAATGGGATGAGTCGTTAAAGCGACGATAATGAGTCGTTGTAGCGACTATGGCATGTCGTTGTAGCGACAATAATGAGTCGTTGTAGGGACTATGGCGTGTCGTTGTAGCGGCAATCAGTCGTTGTACCGACTATAGTATGTCATTGTAGCGACGATAATATGTCGTTGTAGCGACGATAATATGTCGTTGTAGCGGCGATAGTGAGTGGTTGTAGCGATTATAATAAGTCGTTGTAGCGACGTTGATGAGTCGTTGTAGCGACCTACTATAAATCATTACAGCAACCACAATAACTAGGCTAGACAACACACTAGTAGAGACAGCATGACCGAGCGAAATACTGTGCTGAAAATATTCTTGCAGGCTCCACACCCGAGGACGTGTGAAGATCAGAGATGGCCGTGTCGGAGAATGGAGTGCGAGCAAACCCGAGCGTGTCGGAACATGCACGAACGCAAGCGTGACGTCACAGGAGTCGAGCTTGGACATAGCCGTAGTACGGTCGGGAATGAACTTGTAGAGCCCGTGCCGAGCGGATGTGTCTGTTCGTTTGCATTTCCTACTGTGTTTAATTATCGATTGCTATAATAATTATTGTTGTACATAGTTTAATTGTCATCCTGTAAATAATTAAACGCGTAGAAGATATACGTCTGCCTATTTATTGATGCTTGAAGCTACCCACAAAGTATGTCTGTTATTGAAGAGTCAAGCCCACCGAGCCCTATATTCCAGGAGTCTCCGTCATATAGATAAAATGAATTTAAGATTTTAATAATTACTTGAAATAAAAATACCGAATATAGGATAGCAATTATTTAATTTAACATATTTTCTAACAATAGATAGGTATGTGTATATACCTACTATGTAGTAAGGCTTATATAATGTATGGGGCACAAACGTATTCAATTCAATTCGTTTATTTGCCCTACAAGTGGTAAGTAACAATAGTTGGTAAGAAAATTTATATGCTCTGGCACTTTTAGATATACCTATATAAATAGCTTAAGTACTTAATTAATTTAAGTTCTAAATTATTGACATAATTATATATTGTATTCTAATTATTTCATTTTATATTTCATTAATAATAATTACATTCCAAAAAGGTTAAGAAGTTTAGTATATAAGTACCTACTTAACAAAAAAAGTCACAGAAAAAGACACATAACACATTTAAATTTACAATAAAATTCGCAAAATATTAGTCAGTACATAACATAATATTATTATGATGTCAATCGAGTAGATATTAGTCCGTAATTACAATAACATGTCAGGATTATACTCGTATTATATTAGATGTCGTAAATCAGTAACAAAAAACAATAATAACATGAACAAAACACATTTAAAAAAATCAGAATAATAAAATTATAATAGTCATTTAATGTCATAGTAATTATTGAATTTCACGTAATGATTAATTCAGCACAGATTGATTATGTTATTGTTATATAAAAAATGCTACTGATTATTATTTTTTGTTTAAATAATTCCTCTACCGAGTAACTATTTATTAATACTCGCACCTATATGTGGGAGGCCATATTGTAATTAATTTTCAAAGAGATCTTATCACATTATACAACAAGTTTATCCCGGTATTATTTATTGTAAAAAAATGTATTTTGTACTTTATTTCAAAATACCTATAAAATATTATTCAATTTTTTTATAAAAAACGCAAGACTAAAGTTAGTAGGTATATGGGTTAACGATTAAACTTAGGCTATTTGGCTCGGAGAATGTGCATTATAAATTTAAATTTATTGCGTGTCAGATGTGAGCTCAGGAAATAACTACGGTAATATCCGTATAAAAATGTACTTGAACTTCCTATCGAGTTTTAAAAATCCAGCATATTAGAGCTTAGCAAAACCAGTAAGTACAGTACAGATTGGACGCGAATACTTATAGTCTAAGCATGAAAGGTTTAAAGCGTATGTAACACTGAAAAGGTTTAGAACTGGCCAGTTAGAAACATTGCTAATGAAAACTTTTTTTTGAATTTCAATTTTAGAACTCTTTGGTAACCTAATGTAATAATATGTATATTGCATTCATTTGTCATTTGTTTTTGTGAATTGGTGGCAAATCTAAAACTCTTGTTACACGTGAAAATTAACCTAACGCGAGAAAATTTTCGGTCAATGATTTATTATGGCTTTCGTTGTGGGCTTACTCAACAACAAATCTATGATAGGCTGCCATTAGCATTTCTTAATGAAGCCCCATCTCGTGCCACTATTTACAATATGTTTACTGAGTTTAAGCGTGGACGAAGCAATTTCAATGATGATCCGCGAGAGGGACGTCCTTTAATAGCGACTACTATAGATAACATCAGTTCTGTGCGACGCATGATAGAGGAAGATAAGAGAGTGAAGACCTATCAGCAGATACGGGCAAGCCTAGGCATTGGTAGGAGTCAAGTTAAAAAAATATTACACGAACATTTAGGCGTCAGGAAGCTTTGTACCATATGGATTCCCCATACTTTAACCGACGACTACGCATGGACTGGTGTCGCCAAATGTTAGATAAGTTCAACGGCGGTAACTCAAATGCTGTATTTGTCATCATCACAGGTGATGAAAGCTGAATATATTGCTACGAACCCGAAACGAAAAGACAATCAGCTCAGTGGGTGTTTCCTTTCGAGGATCGGCCAACTAAGGTAAAGAAAGGAAGAAGTCAAGGAAAAAAGATGATTGCCTCATTCTTTGGTCGGAAAGGTTATTTCGCGACAGTTGTGCAGAAGATGGAATGACAGTTGGGTACTACAGACTGGTATGTTAATCGCTGTTTGCCTGAGCAGGATCCTCCTTCACCACGACAATGCTTTAGCGCACTCCGCAAAACGGACTGTTGAATATTTGACTATGGCAGGTGTCGAGATAATGAGTCATCCGCCATACAGTCCTGACCTGGCGCCCTGCGACTTTCATTTATTCCCAAGAACTAAAGATAAAATTCGAGGTATTCGCTTTACGAGCCCTGAAGATGCGGTGAATGCGTACGAAAATACCATATAAGAGACTCCTAAGGATGAATGGGCCCACTGCTTTTCTCAGTGGTTCCATCGAATGCGACGATGTGTAGAGAGGAACGGAGATTACTTCGAAAAACAATAAAAGTATTGGCAACTTTCTACATTAAGCCGTTTTTCATTTTCTGAACATTTTCAGTGTTACCTAGATACTATACGACTATTAGTTTTAAAAGTGTATACAGTTTTCTAAATAATTAAAACAGTAAATATTTCCCCTTGAAACAGTTAACAGATCTCCAATTCTCGTAATTAGCTTAAACTTTAATTTTACTTTTATTGAATTACTTATAAGTGAAACGTCTTATCTTAACCTGTTTTTTAGAGGTTGGACTAATCAAAACGGGTTTGAAGTTGGTTTGTATGAAAATAACATTTTGCAGTTTTAATAATAAGTACCTATATTAAAACTGGAAAATGGTAACGGGACTAGCATGTAAGTAACTGTAGGATTTAATTAGCAGAATCGGCTTTTATATCTTCATAATACATAATATATGATATACCAAAGATTTTATATAACATACATTTGACAGAACAAATCTTCATACAAGAAAAAGTTACGCCATCTTGGTATACGTCAAGTATAGTGAAAACCTTACTTCAAATTTCAAAATGGCCCCAAAAATTAAAGAAGTGGGGCCATTTAACTGGAGACACTTTTTGCCTCAACATTCCTCGTCTATAATATATGTATATTATAGACGATACAGTCAAGTTTTAGTAATCGCCAAAAAAAATGATGGTGTAATCAAAAACTTCTAATTACCTGTAATTACTTCTAATTAGGTACAAGTAGTTAGTACCGTAAGCAGTTAATGCTTGAAAAACTACTGAAAGATGGATACAGTATTATCTTTTAATTTAAACGAGCAAGTCTTGTATATAAATATATTATCTGAATCTCGGAAACGGCTTCAACAATTTCCATGAAATTTTGTATGTCGAGGGAAACCGAGAATTTTTGAGTTTTATACATTTTTATATGCGTACTAGATTTTGCCCGCAGCTTCGCTCGCGTGAAATTGGGTTTAAGTCAGAGGGAAGTCTTGTTCGGGAAAATACCAATACCAAAATTGAATACATAATGGTGTAGGCAGTGTAGGCTGTGAAGTATCAGTTGTATTTTATTTGAATGTTTCCTGCGGCTTCGTAGGTACACTCAAGAAATCTACCGGGAACTGTACCATAAATAAAATTTAATAAGCTGCAAAAACTATTCTTTGTTAATTCTGCATAACCTACTATCATACCTGATTTCATCAAAATTCTTTACGTGTTTTCTTTACTTTACTTTATTGCATGAAAAACTAAACATATTATTATGTTCATACAAACTTCTGTTACATAATGTTTGTGCAAAATATGAAGTAGATCGGACCAAGGAATCACGTTGCCCCATACAAACTGTTTTCCCCCTTTTCACCCCCTTTGGAGTCGAATTTCGAAAAATCCCTTCTTATCGGATCCCTACACATTACAAAGAGCAAGCCCTGCAAGTTTCAGGTCTCTACGATCAGCGGTTTAGGCTGTGCGTTGATCCGTCAGTCATTCAGGACAAAGGATTTTATATGTATAGATTGCGTATTATTTTGCTTAATTATTACATAGATACGTTATATCCTTACAAAACTGACAATATTTCTGTGCCACGACACACATTGACATGGGACGCGTGTCAATGTGTCAACGTCGCATAGTAACACAAAACACTCTATTACTCGCGGAGCACACTAACCAAAATTGGCCCGACTCGGGCCAATTCGAGTCTTCATTTTTACGCGTTTATAACATATCTACCTCATTTTAATATTATGGCGTATTATTATATTTCGCTCTCTATTCGTCAAAGAGCGTGGCTCAGCTAGATATGGGCAGGACTTTTGACTTTTTACACGACGTGACACTCGGGTTAATTCCCGGCCAAACTAATATTTTTGTGATAATTTTTTTATACCTATCTATCGCCGTCTGATATTTTTTCCATACTAGGTATTACAACTCAGAGCAAAGCTTGGTCTCCAGGGTCTAGTACCCGGGAGACCGAGTTCTAGACTTAAAAAGGCGATATATTTGTTTCTTTGTTTGCTTTGAATAAGGCTCCGAAACTACTGGACTGATTTTGACAAAATTTGCCACAAATATAGAGTAGACCACGGGGAAGAACATATGATACATTTTATCGCGAAAAAATGTACGGTTCCCGCGGGATTTTCTTTTGCGTGCACAAAGTCGCGGGCAACATCTAGTGTATACTAATATTGTAAATGCGAAAGTGTGTGTGTCTGTCTGTCTGTCTGTCTGTAACCTCTTCACGCTTTAACCGCTGAACCGATTTTTATGAAATTTGGTATAGATATACTAAGATTACTAAGGTCGCGGGAAAGGACATAGGATATTTTTATCCCGAAAAAGTACAGTGTTCCCGCGGGATAATGTGCGGGCGGAGCCGCGGGCAAAAGCTAGTATATTATAAATAGCACAACGCGAGGATAACGAGTGTTTTATACCTACATAAATAGTTAACTATAAGGCTCTGTAATTCGGGTGAGCTTCACACATTATTAAGTGTAACCGCGCTTGTCGATTTTAGTTTAAGCGAAGGGTCGGGCCCGAGATTGGCTTTGTCGTATCTAATATTAATTCACAATTAATCAACAAATACCACTTGTGCGATAAGCCAAGATGCTTGACGTTCATTCGGGATATAATATTACCTATACCTATAAACTATATTTAACAAATAGAGTGTATAGGTATAGTAAATTAAAAAGTTGCATTTTGTAAAATTATTTGATTCAGTGGTTCTAGAGTACAAATTATGTATACTGTAGACTATAGCTGATGGTTTATAAGCGATTGGTGATTACCACCACACATGGCCATCGCGACACAAGAGGAAATTAAAGTGCGTAGACTGAAACAAAACATAAGTGCTCCTTTATGACAGTTTTCTTTGAAGCCATGGTATCTCTCCAATCGACCCATGACCTATTCATGCCGTAGAATGGCTTTTGTGATGTGATTTTCTAATTGAACTAAATGTTTAAAGGATTTATAACAGATACAATAATGTATCTGTTATAAATCCTTTAAACATTTAATAGGTATAAACCTATAATTAAATTTTCTTATTATTTTATTAAGTATACTTTTTACTTTATGTTATTACAAGATGTTTCCCGCGACTTCGTATGCGCTAAAAGAAATTTCGCGAGAACCGTACATTTTGCCGCAATAAAAAGTAGCGTATGTCCTTTCCCCTGGTCTACTCTACATCTGTACCAAATTTCATAAAAATCGGTCCAGTAGTTTCGGAGTCTATTCAATGCAAACAAACAAACTTTTTAACTTTATTATTAGTAGGTATATAGATATTATACTTTTATACTTTTCAGGTTCTGTGCATTCAAATCTGATCTCATTTTATACTATTTTTTATTTAAATTTGTTACAAAATTAATCAATTATTATGTAACAGCTGAGACATCACTAAATCACCGTCGAATTGCGAAAATGTGATGTGACATTGTAATAATGAATGTCATCCTTTTGATTAAAATTTCAAGTAATACACGATACAATGATCACCCGTGAGAATTTGGCGGGTGACGTCATGAGCGGGGGGCGGGCGGCGCGCGCACCCCGGCACCAGCCGTAGGTCTGTCGGCCGTAGCTCGCGCGCGCTCCGCCCGCCTAGCGCGTACTACGCGGTAAACAAACGTGCCCGTTAGTGCCCGTTAGTTAGTGCTAGTTGTCGTACTCTATGAACTAGGATGCACTAATTTGTCAGGTATGTGTTACTACGAATTACGATAGTGTTTTATGTCATGATCGTCAATTATTTATTATAGATACATAGAGGGCGTCATTTAAAAGTTGTGCAAAGTATTTAAAAAAATAAACAAGTAATAATTTAAATAAGCTTATGCGTTAAATTCAAAACTAATGTTTAAAAAGTAAACTACAAAAAATATTTCGTCTAAATTACATTTTTGTAAATAAATATGAAGTGTCACTTTTAAAATAGTTATTGAAATATTTTGAAACCTTTTAAAATTAGTTAAGTTTTTATTTATTACGACATTACACGTAGTTCTTAAAGCCTAGACCTAAATCAGGTCTAGATTTAACGCACTAAATTAACAAGTTAATGGTTCTAGTTTATTGAATAGCTTAGGTTTGCCTATAAAATGCTTACTATTAACATAAAAATGTTTGCTACAGATATTTAGACAAAACATGTCATATTGTTTCTGAGAAATTATTAAAATATCCAGGTCAAAAGATCCAAGAAAGGTCCAAGTTATGTTCAATTATTAGAAACTGCAAATGCTACAAGCTATGTTCTATTATAATAATATTACACAACTTTTTTATATACACTTTTTCACTTTATTAATAGTAAATAAAATAATAATTAAGTGGAAAAGTGTATATAAAAAAGTTGTGTGATATTATTATGAACATGAATTTCCACCAATAACCAACTATACACTCAATCAGTTATAAGTTCTATTACATAAATTTTATAATAACTAATATCCATTCTATATGCCATGCCAATCAAACAGTTTAAATCGATACTTGCAATAATTAGTTTTCTATATCCATCGCAGTAGTCACTTAAACTTCATAAATTTTCTTCAAGCAAAATTAAATCGAGAGATATCAATGATAAATTATTAGAATCTTGCTGTACGGATTTTGTGTGTATATATCTATAATGTTATTAATTATGGCAAATTATTATACTGTAGTTTGTACTGCTATTTTTTTTACTTTGAAAATTTTGAGCATGATTTGAATTTTCTATGGTATGATTACTTCACAGAATCATTCATTAATTACATTTTATTATTTACAATGATCTTGTGTAGAGTCAATTTTGATTCAAATGGTTTTCCTACCAACGCGACGTTTTTTTTTTAACAGAAGTCTAGTGTACCTACCCATTATACATAGTAGCGAAGGGTACATTTTTAAATTGGTACCTAACCTTAATGGCATAATGTTGTGATATTTTTAAGCTAAGGCTATCTTTATATTTATTTACATAGGTATTTATAAAAAAAGTATATAAAAAAATAATTATATAAAAAAATGCTGTATGTTATTCTGGGACATATACGACACCTAATATTAATAATAATAATTAATAATGCTATTAACAGAATAATGTGATTTTTTTAATTTCATGTTTTATCACCAAATGGTTACCCAAAAGGCATATTAGGTAAATTTAAATAAATATATTAAATAATTCCTTTCTAAGTATTTGCTTATAATAACTAATTACGGTTTACTCTACCGTAAACTGTACTCTACCGTAAGCCGTACTCTACCGTAAACCGCACTCTACCATTACGGTAGAGTAGAAGTAGTGTAGTTTTTTTAGTCTAAATACGTGTAAATAATTCGGGCTTACAGTGTAATAGAGCACTTTTCATTTCAATACAAAATACTTAATGTTAACATTTTTAACAATTCATATTTGACGATTTTCATGAAGCATACATGTCGCGTCTACATAATTTTTTTACTATTATATAGAAGCGTAACTTGAGTACATTATATATAAGTGTTGCGACGTTCGTTCGGGGCTATGACTATTAACTATTTTATTTTATTTATTTTTATTTTATTTTTTATTTACTGGAAAACTTACAGCTAAAGTATAACAATAGAAACATAAGAATAATACAAGAAGGCCAATTAAAAGTTTTCACAGATAGTAGGAATAACAGTAAAGAAAAATAGACAGCGATAACCAATGATAAAAACGAATTACAAATTTGAGGCAAGGCAGACACAGACAACAAACATGAAATTAGTTGTGAGAAAAATTAGGACATACTGTTATTAAAATAGAAATTGGTGAACTCTTTCTTAAAAGTAGTAACATTGGTACAGAACAAATCTACATCGAGAAATATGTTAATAAAAAACTTTTTCGCCGTGGTAAAAACGTATATACGTTTCATCTTTCTAGCAGTAACCGTTTAGAAGCCGAACACGACGAAACTATATGGGTTCCGAGACATGGGCTACTGAACTCTGAAACGGTTAACAACTCGCTCATATCTAAATGTAATGTATAGATATAGAATAGTGTGAGCATTGTTGGCCTGAGTACTTTTAAACCCTAGGTTGCTCGATTTACTGGATAGTGGGCAGCGCTTGTCCCGGCCGCGGCAGGGCTTTTTAAATAATACCTAAGACTGGGACGTCCCTGGAAATACGAGACGTCTAGTGTACTTTTATCTTCAGAAAAGCTTTTTCCTAAAAGTGTATTTTTTTGTTTTGTAACATATTTTTGGATTCTTCAATAAATATACATTATTATGTGTAGCGGATTTTTAAGCCAGCAGTTTACAATAAAAATAATTAAAACTATAAATGAGTATTACATTGTTACATATAAATACGTATTAATCTATTAAGTATGTAGTATATTATTTCATATAAATTATATCTTTATTCTGTGACACACTCTTTGTTTACTTTGTTTGATACAATTAAAATACCAGTTTCATAAAATGTTATGTAAGCAGAGGCACATAGAGGTCTGAAGATTAATTTGGGTCGATCCTGTAATCCATTGGATTTGGCGTTTGATATTATGTTCCGAATAATCCATTTTTCTCCCCGCGTAATGATCCGGTTTAAAATCCTCTCATCTCAGTGTCGATTGATCAATACAAAGAACGCTCCAACGCGTTACGCGTACTCTTCACGCTACGGTCTTTAATTCGCGCACACTTTCAAGTTTCTTTTGTACTTAGCGCCATTTTAAGGGATAGTAGGGTAAGTAATAAGTATATATGGGTCAACTCTGTAGACTACAGTACCCCAACCAGGAACATTTTGCGGTATCGTTACGTGTACGTAAACGTGAAATGTGAGAAATTTTGTATAAAAATTTTAGCTACTTTTACGTCCGCTAGAGGCGCTTTCATGGTTCTCATACAATATTTCTCACTTACGTACACGTAACGATACCGCAAAACGTTCCTGCTTGGGGTACAGATTAAGTGTTCGTAATAGCTATGAATAGTTAGGCTTATTTGCAACTAGAGAGTCAATTCGGATTAATAAAACCTGCATTAATATAATTACAATCAAGTCCCGATACGCTAAAATTGCCAAACGGTATTCTCGTAAACGTTAAACCAACGTGAAACTGATTCTGATTGGTCGAAACTTCATAAAATCAGTTTATGATAACAAGTCGCTTCACTTATGATATGATCAAAGTACAATGAAAGTTTACTTTAAATACTAGAATTGAGATTCAGATGTTAAAATTTTTTTTAAAGAGTAGCCTATGTTCTTTCCCTTTCTCTACACTTGTGCCAAATCTTCATCAAAATCGGTCGAGTCACTTTGAAGCCTTTTCAATGCAAACAAACAAATCTTTCCTCTTTTTAATATTCGTATAGATTGAGCAACTTTATTAGATTTTGCGAGACGATTATTTACTACGTTAATTACATAGTAAATAATCGTATCGTCGTAAAAATGTTGTATTTGTAAATAAACACACTTTGTACCGTAGCAACAGGGTACCTTTGTATATGTAGTAGGTAATCGTACGACAGTAAGCTTATGTATAGAATAGATATAGCGCTAGAACGTCAGCGTCGATTAAAAAGCATCGTAAGTGGGACGTTGCTTTTTGATGATTAAAAATAACGATTGATAGAATTTATTATAAAGTAAATACAGACGGACGGTTACTACGGAACGGTATACGCAAACGGAATAAAAACATCGAATATTGCAAAAACAAATTCAGCCGTTGACATATAAAAACGATTATTTATCGTTTTTATGTGCAATAGCCAATAAGCTTGCAAAAGTATGTTTCAGTTTCAGATTTTAATTGAAAACAAGAAGTAAATTATTTTCTATTTAGGTACGAGATTTTTTTTAAGTTTACAGTTTTGCCTCTTAGGTAGATATAAAAAAAATGTACTTTATGTTGTGACAGATTGACAAACGTCTACGTGCATCTGTATTATGAGGTAATATGCATAGATAAATCATTGGTCTTGCTGGGCGCTCGACCCAAGCGAGACCAATCATTAGTCTATCTATGGTGGCGTTATAATTCTATGTCTATGGTATTATGTTAAATAAATCTAAATCATAAATACTTTTTTCCGGCAAATCTTATCAATTTTATGGGCGATTAAGTAGGTACAATTTTATCACTATGTACTATGAAGGCATAATATGTTGACTTGAAACCTAAGTATTTGAATTGCATGGAAATTGATGTTTTTATAAATATGTGTTCTTTTATATTCCAGTTCAAATCAGTCTTAATCATAAACACTTTTGTTCCGGTAAATCTTATCAATTTTATGGGCGATTTAGTACAAATTTATAATTATGTAGGCATGTGTGTTGTAAGGAAAACGTAATGCAAGTTTATTGATATAATAATCTTTTTTTTTCTGATCATGGCTTCCAAAAATCGTAAATCTTATCAATATTATGACCTTCACAAAACTAATCCCGAGATAGACCAAAGTTGTGATAGGACCGGGAAGCGATATCCGCGCAATCAGCACTATTGTATTCAAGTTACTTACTTGGAAAGTTGTTTTATAATATTGAAATAGTTATTTTAAGACTACCCACATATATTTAGTATACTGTTTAGTATGCTGTATTAAGAACACGGAGCAGTTTACTATGGAACAATTAGCCACGGCAACCAAAGATAAAATTAAGTTAGATGTAAGCGTGATTACAACGGCATAAATTGCATATTTGCAGGAGTAATAACTGTTATATTTAACTCATTCCAACGAATACCCAACTAACATTTTGGTAATAAGAATAAGCGCTAAATGAGCTACTTAAGAGAAACTTAAAAACCTAAGGTTCTATAAAAGATCTAACAACTAGTGGTATAGCTCGCTATAACTATCTTATAACCCTCGATTGGGCCCACAATAATGGGCCCACAATAATTTAGAGCTTAAAGTAATATAATAGTTGTAGAAAAGTGATAAAAAGGTGGGAATAAAGAGTTACAATAGCGCTATTGAAGTAGTATTCACCATTTTAGGTGTATTATAGACTATACACAGGTTACAACTGCACATTTAGTAATAAATAATTTATAAAATTCACTCAATTAGATTTTTTAACAACATATGAGTGCTCCTACGATACTATTTATAGCTCGATTGTATATTGTGCATAATAAGTCGTCATAAACATCACCCAAAGTTTTTTTTTTTACTTTACGTTTCTATTACCGTCAAAAATGATAAAATATAATAGCAGTGAAAATATAATGGCCGACATCAATTAATAATTTTATACATTATCGTTTTCATAATTATGAATTCTCCCTGCGGTGATAAGTATTCTGTGATAATAATATATACTAGTTTTCATCTCAATTTTGAAGCGCCTCAAAAATAAACAACAATTCATATTTAATAATATGAATATAAAATAAATCACTGCCACGGCATTTTTTTTATTTTAGTTGGTGTTGTAAATAACAATTCTCAGTACGTCTATGTATATTTTAATTGAAAACAGTAAATAATGTAAATCATTAAGCCGGAAAATAATATTTGGCCAAAGTTTACTTTTAAAATTTTATAGGTTATGTTTATTTAATGGCGTAAAATCTACATTACCTAAGGTTCCTGATAACTCTTTTATTCCTAACGCAGTGTTAAAAAAACTATAGCTAGCTTTTTAATGCCACTTGGACTTTTATAATGTGGGAGTAAATCCTATTATACAACCTGTAATTATTTAAAGGTGGTTTCTGACACTTGCATCATCTAGCTCTATAATACCTATAGTTATCACTTCTTTAACTTCTATAGCTCTATAATACAAATAGTTATCACTACTATAACTTTCTTTTAGCTCTTAGGGCTCCATAGACTCGTTAGGTGGTACAAGGTATTAACTAACTCCATTTAAGAACTTTAACCGTTTGTAAGTATTAGCAGACACCTTACAATTGTTGCTAGTGTTTTACGTTTCCTAAAGATGTAAGAGTAAGTTATACAAAAGTTCTGACAAACTCCAAGTTAGCACCTTAAGTTATATATTTTTCCTTTATTTCTATTATGCCTCTTGAAACTTTAATTATTTATTCCTAACGCCGCAGTAGAGTCCAAAGCTATTGTCAGAGCTCTTATATGTCGTTTATAATACTTTAAGTGTCAAAAAAGGTTTCCCTTAGCGCCAAAATGTTAGTTGGGTATTCATATATGAAAAATAATTAACAATTTATTAATTATCTCCGATTACGGGAAAAGAAATGTTAATGAAAATTCAACAATTTAATAGTATTTTGGTTTATGGACGCTACTTTTTTTAACAGCGGGTAAAAACCAATGTTTTTTGATATGATTTAACTTTTTATGGCCACTAATTTTTCCGAAACTCTTATTTTTGCCCGTTTCCTATTACGTATTATTAGTAACAAGTTACAACGTAATCTAAAATTGTTTAACATGATAGCATTATTTTTATAACATGGCGTTTTAGTGACGTAACATTAACTACTGTTAGATATAATATATAACTTTTTTGTGGTAGCACCATTATTGAAATAATGAGATCAAGTCAAGAAAGGTATACGCTACCCAGTGCATATTAATATAATCATTTATTTTCTTCGATACTCCTAAATATTGGCGGATATCAACAATTTTTATGAAAATCTATAACCCAAGGGGCCGTCCATTAATCACGTGATGTTTTTAACAACTTTTTAGACCCCCCCCCCCTCCCCTGGTGATACGTGGTGAGGCTTTATACTACCCCCCCTCCCCCACCTAAGATCACGTGTATTTTTTTTAAATAGTAAGCAGATCATGTTTGAAGAAAAACTTTAACCTAAAAACAATTTAATCGAATAATTTAAGCAACTAAAAACTATACGAGTCATTATTGTCTTGTAAGTATTTAAACAACACTACGAATCTACAACCGATAGTAAATTTTTCGGTATGCATAGACTAGATTCGAAAATTACACGTGATGTCTCCTCCCCTTGGTGATACCTACTTGATTTTTTTCGGACCCCTTCCCCCTTTAGGCATCACGTGATTAATGGACGACGACTACGTAAAATGTATAGCCTATGTTACTCGGGCTATTATTACACCTCATTTATCAAAATCGGACCAGTTATTTAGGCGTTATGATATAACAAATCAGCTCCGCCCGCGTGAATATAATGTCCCTCGGGAACGCTGTATTTTTTCGGGATAAAAAGTAGTCTATGTTTTAATCTACAGCCTAAACTACTACCATGCCAAATTTCATCAAAATTCGTTCAGTAGTTTTTGCGTGAAGGAGTAACAAACATCCATCCATACATCCTCACAAACTTTCACATATTTTATAATATTAGTAGGATACCAACATACATACATAGTCTACCAAAATCATTACCCTTCCTTTTCGCTTCGCTGTAGCCGAGTAAAAGACAGACGTGATTTCTATCGCCACTGTTTTGTGAGCGAATAAAAAACTTATCAGTGTGATTTATTGAAGCACAAACGACAGAATTAGGTTGAAGGCGTATTAAGTTCGCTTTTGTTTATTCGGAAGACGAAGAGATATTAAGTTCGATGGAAAACGAGGCGACAAATACGTTTATACATCCCGAGCTACGATACTTATGTCAACAATAAAAGTTTTCTTTCAATATGGAATGTATCGCACTCTTTGTTCGTTTATTGTTTAAAAATTCTGTTTGTGGTTTTATAACATTTGCATTTTTATGTTTGGTAGGAATTGATAATATAATTATTACGGTTTGTTGTTATTATTACGATGGTCTGGAGTGACAAAACTTGACAAAATTCGAAATGAATACCTTCGAGGTAGCTTCAAGAGCCAGTGTCCGAAAAACTGACAGAAAGATCAAAGATGCTTGAGATGGTATAGTCACGTTATGCGCAGAGACGAAAACTATGTTTTAGAAGCTAAAAGAGGGAGAGGTAGACCTCCAGCCACATGGTGAATCAGTACATTAGCTGTAAATAAATTGCTAAAAGCGACAACTCAAGATAGTTTCTTGGCGCAAAGGCGGGCTTGGCGCTAGGAGAGCCCCTATATAAAGTGTGAAAGAGCTCAGAAGAAGAAGAGGTAGGAGTTGTTATTGTATTTGTATGTTTGGTATAGGAGTTTTCAATTCTACATAGACTATGTTAATATGTCACTTGTCAACTACTAACAATACTACTATAGAGGAACTAAAATGCTACTAGGTACATTGTATAAAATCTGCGGTGAAAAGTTCAAGTAGCAGACGCTATACCTAATTTCAAACACAGTTATTTCGCCACCGTTCTTAAATATTTTTAGAGCGTCGCGTAATCATTAATTGGAGAGACGTAACGTCAACAGATGGTGTTACTTCCTCCTTAGTTCAAAAAGACGATAGAAAAGTTCAATCAGTTAATATGCTGTAATTCATCAAAGTAGCTCTGAGAATCTTGTGACGTCACGTCCGGTGCGAGTGAAGGGAGATCTGAATTAAAGTCGGCGTAAACGGGCGACCGGGCGACAGTGTACTGATGTACGTACTGTATGGCTAAATAATGTATGTAAATAAATCAACCTTTAAAAAGAGATTTTAGTGTCAGCTATGGAATTATGTAGAATACGAAGAAGTAGCTGCTCGACCAGGTATAAGATGAAATTTGCTTAACAGTGCCGTTAAATCGTGCGCACGCACACATACTCACGTGTAAATACATACTTCAAACACGTATGCGTTGCGGTCACTTTCTTTTTGTTTAAATATTTTGAGGCGTCCTAGTGCAAAGGAATATGTTATTTTCGCGACTGTCTGTCGGACCTTTGTTTTAGGCCTATGGATCTCCGAGCACGATTAGCTATAAATTAGTATCTTCGTATGATGACGTTTCATAAGCTTGTTTAAAATAATAGCCGGTCAATGCTCCTGGATTAGTTCGTGGGAAGTAAGGCTTTCGTGTTTTTAAACCAGGGAAATTCCTAAATTTTTTTTAATGAAATGAACCAGAAAACGAGCAGATGGATCGCCGGATGGTAAGCGATTACCGCCACCCATGGACACCGCAACACCAGAGTTGTACTTGTAACTCCTCTGGTGTTGCGACTTGCGTTCCTGGTCCTTAAAATCCCCAATCCCCCATGGGCCTCCAGTGACCTCACTCACTCGTCGAAACTCGCAAGCGTTATTTCACGCCGGTTTTCTGTGAGGTCGTGGTATTTATCAGGTCGAGCTGAACATTCGTGCCGAAGCATGGCTCTCCTAGTTTCGATCCTTTTTATGCTTCAATTGTAGTAGGGAATTATTGGGCATTCTGTCCCACCTCCGTTCGCTCGCGGTGCATAAACGAACAGGAGTTATTGGGCATTCTGACACACCGAACCGAACCTCCGTTCGCTCGCGCCCTCGCTCACTTCGGTGTGTCAGAATGCCCAATAACTCTATGCACCGCGAGCGAACGGAGGTGGGACAGAATGCCCAATAATTCCCTACTACAATTGAAGCATAAAAAGGATCGAAACTAGGAGAGCCATGCTTCGGCACGAATGTTCAGCTCGACCTGATAAATACCACGACCTCACAGAAAACCGGCGTGAAATAACGCTTGCGAGTTTCGACGAGTGAGTGAGGTCACTGGAGGCCCATGGGGGATTGGGGATTTTAAGGACCAGGAACGCAAGTCGCAACACCAGAGGAGTTACAAGTACAACTCTGGTGTTGCGGTGTCCATGGGTGGCGGTAATCGCTTACCATCCGGCGATCCATCTGCTCGTTTTCTGGTTCATTTCATTAAAAAAAATTTAGGAATTTCCCTGGTTTAAAAACACGAAAGCCTTACTTCCCACGAACTAATCCAGGAGCATTGACCGGCTATTATTTTAAACAAGCTTATGAAACGTCATCATACGAAGATACTAATTTATAGCTAATCGTGCTCGGAGATCCATAGGCCTAAAACAAAGGTCCGACAGACAGTCGCGAAAATAACATATTCCTTTGCACTAGGACGCCTCAAAATATTTAAACAAAAAGAAAGTGACCGCAACGCATACGTGTTTGAAGTATGTATTTACACGTGAGTATGTGTGCGTGCGCACGATTTAACGGCACTGTTAAGCAAATTTCATCTTATACCTGGTCGAGCAGCTACTTCTTCGTATTCTACATAATTCCATAGCTGACACTAAAATCTCTTTTTAAAGGTTGATTTATTTACATACATTATTTAGCCATACAGTACGTACATCAGTACACTGTCGCCCGGTCGCCCGTTTACGCCGACTTTAATTCAGATCTCCCTTCACTCGCACCGGACGTGACGTCACAAGATTCTCAGAGCTACTTTGATGAATTACAGCATATTAACTGATTGAACTTTTCTATCGTCTTTTTGAACTAAGGAGGAAGTAACACCATCTGTTGACGTTACGTCTCTCCAATTAATGATTACGCGACGCTCTAAAAATATTTAAGAACGGTGGCGAAATAACTGTGTTTGAAATTAGGTATAGCGTCTGCTACTTGAACTTTTCACCGCAGATTTTATACAATGTACCTAGTAGCATTTTAGTTCCTCTATAGTAGTATTGTTAGTAGTTGACAAGTGACATATTAACATAGTCTATGTAGAATTGAAAACTCCTATACCAAACATACAAATACAATAACAACTCCTACCTCTTCTTCTTCTGAGCTCTTTCACACTTTATATAGGGGCTCTCCTAGCGCCAAGCCCGCCTTTGCGCCAAGAAACTATCTTGAGTTGTCGCTTTTAGCAATTTATTTACAGCTAATGTACTGATTCACCATGTGGCTGGAGGTCTACCTCTCCCTCTTTTAGCTTCTAAAACATAGTTTTCGTCTCTGCGCATAACGTGACTATACCATCTCAAGCATCTTTGATCTTTCTGTCAGTTTTTCGGACACTGGCTCTTGAAGCTACCTCGAAGGTATTCATTTCGAATTTTGTCAAGTTTTGTCACTCCAGACCATCGTAATAATAACAACAAACCGTAATAATTATATTATCAATTCCTACCAAACATAAAAATGCAAATGTTATAAAACCACAAACAGAATTTTTAAACAATAAACGAACAAAGAGTGCGATACATTCCATATTGAAAGAAAACTTTTATTGTTGACATAAGTATCGTAGCTCGGGATGTATAAACGTATTTGTCGCCTCGTTTTCCATCGAACTTAATATCTCTTCGTCTTCCGAATAAACAAAAGCGAACTTAATACGCCTTCAACCTAATTCTGTCGTTTGTGCTTCAATAAATCACACTGATAAGTTTTTTATTCGCTCACAAAACAGTGGCGATAGAAATCACGTCTGTCTTTTACTCGGCTACAGCGAAGCGAAAAGGAAGGGTAATGATTTTGGTAGACTATGTATGTATGTTGGTATCCTACTAATATTATAAAATATGTGAAAGTTTGTGAGGATGTATGGATGGATGTTTGTTACTCCTTCACGCAAAAACTACTGAACGAATTTTGATGAAATTTGGCATGGTAGTAGTTTAGGCTGTAGATTAAAACATAGACTACTTTTTATCCCGAAAAAATACAGCGTTCCCGAGGGACATTATATTCACGCGGGCGGAGCTGATTTGTTATATCATAACGCCTAAATAACTGGTCCGATTTTGATAAATGAGGTGTAATAATAGCCCGAGTAACATAGGCTATACATTTTACGTAGTCGTCGTCCATTAATCACGTGATGCCTAAAGGGGGAAGGGGTCCGAAAAAAATCAAGTAGGTATCACCAAGGGGAGGAGACATCACGTGTAATTTTCGAATCTAGTCTATGCATACCGAAAAATTTACTATCGGTTGTAGATTCGTAGTGTTGTTTAAATACTTACAAGACAATAATGACTCGTATAGTTTTTAGTTGCTTAAATTATTCGATTAAATTGTTTTTAGGTTAAAGTTTTTCTTCAAACATGATCTGCTTACTATTTAAAAAAAATACACGTGATCTTAGGTGGGGGAGCATGGCTCTCCTAGTTTCGATCCTTTTTATGCTTCAATTGTAGTAGGGAATTATTGGGCATTCTGTCCCACCTCCGTTCGCTCGCGGTGCATAAACGAACAGGAGTTATTGGGCATTCTGACACACCGAACCGAACCTCCGTTCGCTCGCGCCCTCGCTCACTTCGGTGTGTCAGAATGCCCAATAACTCTATGCACCGCGAGCGAACGGAGGTGGGACAGAATGCCCAATAATTCCTGTTCGTTTATGCATCAACTGATGGTAAATGAAATGACATGCTCATGACATGCACCTCTGTTCGCTCGCGCCCTCGCTCTCTTCGGTGTGTCAGAATGCCCAATAACTCCTGTTCGTTCATGCATCAAGTGATTAAAAATCGCTTCTGATCGATGATTGGATGGCTGAAAGATCTAGCGAGCTATTATAGGAACATTGAATTTCGTATGTTTGAAGTTATCTGTTTATATGAGTCAACACACTGCATGATTATCATTTTGTTATAATCCACTAATCACAGTGGTCGATTGGATTAAACAGCTATGAAATTTCTGAAACAAAAAGAATCACTTAAATTAGAATGTGTCTGTCCTGCAGTTAAAAATGAAGTTAAGCGACATGGAAATTTACTACCAAATACCATTCGCAGTATTGTTTGTGGTCCGTCAAACTGTGGGAAAACAAACTTAGTAATCAGTTTGTTACTACACCCGAATGGTCCACGATTCAGAAACCTTTATGTGTATTCAAAGTCTTTGTATCAACCTAAATACGTCTTTTTAGAAAAAGTATTGGAAAAAGTTGTGGATACATCGTATCACAAGTATAATCATAACAGTGAAATTTTAAGTCCACAAGAAGCCTTACCTAATTCTATCATCATATTTGACGATGTTGCATGCGAAAATCAAAATAATATACGTGATTATTTTGCTATGGGCCGTCACAAAAATATTGATTGCTTTTATCTTAACCAAACTTATACTAAAATACCCAAACAATTAGTAAGAGATAATGCCAATCTCATCATATTGTTTAAACAAGACGATATTAATCTAAGACACATCTACGATGAACATGTAGGGTCTGATATGACGTGGTCGCAATTCCGTGAAATGTGTTCAACTGTGTGGAGTAAACCGTACAGTTATGTGGTAATCAATAAGGATTGTGAACGAAATAATGGTTGTTACAGAATGAAATTTGATACATTTATAATAGTGGATTAATTTATTCTATAAAGCTTATACGTACCCCACTACGTAGTAGTATAACTTGAGACATCAATCAGAGTAGAATTCTTAACATGGAGCGGAATCTTAAGGAACAAATTGTGAAATCAGCGTCTGCAGTGAAAAGAAAGGTAGAAATGATAAAAAATACTAAAAACACAAATGACATGGCACTGGAGACGATATTTCAACCGATCGTCAGTCCGCTAAAATTATTAGCAAGCAAAACTGAAAAAAAACGTCATGAAGAAGACGAAGAAGAATCTTCAAAATACGGTTCACATGAAAAATTTGAAGAATCTGAGACGGATCTTGATGATGAAGAAAATTCAGATAATGACGACTTTAGTTCTAAAACACCTGACAAAACGCTTACTACATCACCTTCTGAGGATTATGATATCCATGAGAACTCATTTAAATCTATTCAATCATCACCGAGTATCGCAAACGATTCTTTGTCTTGGTCTGTATCGTCTGAAGCGCTGAAAGAAGATATACCATATGGAGTAAGAAGTGAACGAGGAAAACTTTGGCTAGGCAAAACCCGTTTACACGATAATGGAAAAGTTCTGAAAATTAGAAGCCGCTCTTTAAAAAAAACTTCTGGTCTGGCAGAATTGTTGTACAAAAAAAAACCTAATTTAGATATTATTACAGAGGAAGACTTACAAAATTATAAATTGCTACTCATCGACACAAATGCACATAAACGTAACTGGAAACGATCGAACCAAATAAATGGTAATAAAGGGTTCAAATATACTCACGTGATAAAGCCACTATTTAAATTCGCTAGAAATAATACCAGTAGCGTAGAAAGTCTTCAGCGAGGTGAAGGAATCGACATTTTGAAAGAAGTTAAGAAAGACACTGATTTAGTATACTGGAATGATCCTATTGAGTTAGTTGAGAGACTGAAAATATTATGTGCATCTCAGGCAGCTGGTAATACGGGATTAGATAATGAAGTTAATGCCATACTTGAAGAAATGAAAGAAGCTGGTATCATTAAAAAAATGAAATATATAAGGCTGCCATCAGGAAAATTTAGCAGTACTATTACACTATAGAACCTAGCAAGACGGCAATGAATATAGACAAATTTGGTCATCACGTTCATAAGCGTTTACGATTATCTGAATTTTCTGAAATTCTTAGCGATACATTGGTAAGGTCCGATACAGGGGAATTCGATTTAAAGTCATCGAAATTAAAAGGGGTGCAAATTCCAGAAAAAGACGACGAGGCTGTGAATAAAGAATACGTAGATAAAAGTGTCCAAGCCCTTAAAAATGAAATGATGAAAATCCAAAGTAATGTCAGAAACTTTCTCCATAGTTTAGAAAAAGTTACTACTACAAATTTTAGTAAAATGTACTACACAAAACAAGAAATCGATAACATGATTGCAGCAAAATCTGTTCAGAATGAGTAAACAAGATATAGTGAATGAACTACACAGAGGAGCGAGACGAAACTTCGTTCGTCGACATACGGTCATTAAAGGTCTGGATGATTTATGGCAAGCTGACCTAGTGGACTTACAAAAATATTCGTCGATTAATAAAGGATTTAAATATGTTCTCATAGTGATTGATGTTTTATCAAAATACGTGTGGGTTAGACCGTTAAAATCAAAATCTAAAAAAATTGTATCAAGTGCTATGTGCAGTATATTATCAGAATCCACACGAAAACCTAAAAACTTACAAACAGATCTAGGTAAAGAGTTTTATAACGATTCTTTTAAGCATTTAATGAAAACTTATAACATAAATCATTATTCCACATGTTCTGTAAAAAAAGCTTCTATCGTCGAACGAGTAATAAGAACTATAAAATCACGTCTTTACAAATTATTTAGTTTATGCGGAAAATATGAATGGTATAAAAATAATTTAAAGTCCGTTGTACAGAATTATAACAATACTGTGCACCGCATTACAAAACATAAACCAATAGACGTTAACAGTTCAAATCAAAATACAGTTCGATTGAATATTATCAAAAGTCAACAGCCAAAAAAAGTACGCAAAGAATCGTCTTTTCGAGTTGGCGATTTTGTTCGTATAAGTAAATACAAAGGAGATTTTTATAAAGGCTACACCCCTAATTGGTCAACGGAAATATTTCGCATCATAAAAGTCAACGAAACTAGTCCTCAAACGTATCAATTACAAGACAAACATAAACAAAACATTGTTGGTTGTTTTTATGGAAAAGAATTACAAAAAACTAAATTTCCTGATATTTATCTTATCGAAAAAGTTCTAAAGAAAAGAGGCAACAAACTTTTTGTGAAGTGGTTAGGATTGGGTGCCGAAGAAAACAGTTGGATAGATAAAAGTGAATTAGTTATTTAGATATATAAAGCACATAATCAGTGCTATATCACAATACATAATTATCAATGAAGGAAGGCAGTGGTGTAATCAATAACTTGATAGACCATTTACCGTTTGAGTTGCATTTACCTGGATATCAATTTTGCGGTCCTGGGACGAAACTTCAAAAACGAATACTACAAGGCGATCGAGGAGTTAACAAATTGGATGAAGCTTGCATGCATCACGATATTGCTTATATAAATAAAGATCCTAGTGCTCGACGTAAAGCTGATTTAGAACTTTTGAGTATGGCAAAGAAGAGGTTGAAATCAAAAGATGCTGGTAAGGGAGAAAAGATTGCCTCGTGGATAGTAAAAAATGCTATGAAAACAAAAATCAGAGCTGGAAGTGGTATTAAATCATTTAAGAAAGGTATTAAAAAAATACATGCCCATTTAAAAAAACTTAAATCCAAGGATCATCACTCTGCTATAAAATATGCGTATGCAGCTGCGAAAAAACTGTTTAGCAAAAAGAAAGGAATATGTTTACCACGTATAATTCCACTTCCAAAATGTGGTGGACTTTTACCGCTTATTCCTATTTTTGCGGGATTGTCGGCGTTAGGTTCATTAGCAGGAGGTGCGGCAGGTATAGCCAAAGCCGTAAACGATTCTAAAGCGGCACAAAAGAGTCTCCAAGAATCTGAAAGACACAACAGAATGATGGAAGCGGTCGCTCTTGGAAAAGGATTATATATTAAACCTCATAAAAAAGGAGCAGGGTTATATTTGAACCCATCAAAAAACTAATTAGGCGGCTGCCCAGGCGTGCGCTCACGAATTTAGACATATTGGAGTATGCTGGTGATATTCCATACTTTCGCGGCGTTTACATGAGAGATAAGTTGCCTTTAAAACCTAGAAAAATAGAATGTGGAATTGTAAATTTAGATAGTAACGTGAATCCTGGCACACATTGGGTAGCCTATGTAAAACAAAACAGCTACGTAGAATACTATGATAGCTTTGGTAATTTAAAACCACCATTAGAACTGATGAAATATATGTATAATTTGCCCATAAACTATAATTATAACAGACATCAAGCATTTGGAACAACAAACTGTGGTCATCTATGTATTAAATTTTTAAAAAAATATTGGAAGAAACATTTAAATAATATTAAAAATAAATAAACGTGTCAGTATCAAAATGTCTTTCACTGTATCTATAACCGGGAGCGGAGCCTCTTTGACGACAAACTATTCTCCGACGTTGGAACTTCTTGGAGACTATGAATGTGGTCTTTTGTACTTTTCAACTTTCAACTCTATACCTAATATTGATGGACGAAACAACAAGTTTTATTACGGTGACAATGAAATGATCGAAATTCCTGAAGGGTCCTACGAGCTTCAAGATATTTGTGATTATTTGAAAACTAACATAAAAAATACACTGCTTAAACTAAGATGCAACAATAACACATTGAAAACAAATATATTTTGTTCTAAAGACGTTCATTTTAATAAAGATGATTCAATTGGGAACATACTAGGCTTTGGAATGGAAACAATAAAAGCTAATATAAGCACTGATTCACAGTATCCTGTCAGCATTCTATCAACAACTATCGTGAGGATTGAATGTGATGTAGTTAGTGGTTCATTTGTGAACGGAAAAGCAAGCCATATTATTTACGAATTTGTACCTAATGTACCTCCTGGTTATCGAATAATAGAAATACCAAAAAATTTAATTTATTTTCCAGTCAATCAAACTTCTATTAGTTCCATCAATATAAGACTGTTAGACGCTGATAACAAAGAAATAAATTTAAGAGGTGAAGAGGTCCAATTGTATTTACATTTTAGAAAAAAATGATAAATTTCCATAAAACCCCTACCATATCAAATGTCCAAGTCAGTCCTAAAAGATCTTCTCACAAAGACACACGACAGCAGATAAAAAAGAAGCTTACTAAAAGCAATAAAGAATACCTCAAGCTAATTGGTTTAATAAAATGAATATTTTAAACATATCTCAACAAACCTCATACGACAACAGCATCGAAAGTTTTGAGTATCATTCATACAGACCGTACGTAACAAGTTTCAACAAGAATGATGAAATACGAATCCCCATCAATCAACAAGACCTATATGTGCTGCCTTCGCTCAGCAGTTTGTATATCGAAGGCAAAGTAATTGTATACAACAGAACAACTAAAGAAAAGGTTTCAAATGTACATTTCGTTAATAATCCAGCGTTATTTCTATTTCAAGACATAAGATATGAATTAAATGGAGTAGAAATAGATAAAATAAAAAACGCAGGTGTTACTACGACCATAAAGTCTAATCTGTCCTTAAATGAAAACGAATCAAAATATGCTCGAGTTTGGGGGTGGTCGCCAGAAGGTATAAATAATACAAGTGGTGGAGAATTTTCTGTATCCATTCCTCTAAACAAGATTTTAGGATTTGCGGAAGATTATGAAAAAATTATCATTAACTGCAAACATGAGTTAGTGTTGCTTAGATGTAACACTAACCTTAATGCAATCAAGTTGAAAACAGGAGAAGTTTTGGAAGATATTGTTATAAGTAAAATTATCTGGAGAGTACCTCATATTAAAGTATCTGATCGCGAAAGAATAAATTTACTAAAACAATTAGAAAAAGATCGAGCTATTCCATTAGCATATCGTAACTGGGATTTATACGAGTATCCATTATTACCCAAAACTCGTAAACATACTTGGTCCATTAAAACTTCATCTCAAATAGAAAAACCACGATTTGTTGTATTAGCTTTACAAACCAACCGCAAACACAACAGTGAATTGTCGATGGCGGAGTTTGATCACTGTCACGTACGTGATGTAAGAGTGTTTTTAAATTCATCATACTATCCATATGAGGGATTAAACGTCAGTTTTACAGAAGACAAATTTACTTTATTATACGAACAGTATGCTAGATTTCAACAGTCGTATCACGGACGTCGGTCAGAGCCGTTGATGAGTTTGAAAGAATTCAGAGACGTTGCTCCCTTATTCGTTATCGACTGTTCGCGACAGCACGAAACTTTAAAAGGCTCAATCGACGTGAGAGTAGAAATCGAAACAGACCAAGAAATACCTGATCAGACAGCTGCATATTGTCTGATTTTAAACGACTGCATATTTGAGTATAAGCCTTTGAGTAATATCGTTAAGAAAATATCATGAATAGTAATACAATAATCGTTGACTTACAAGGATTTAAAAATAAAAATAACGACTTTTTAGTAAAAGAATTATGTATAGCCACTCGACAGCATACACATACATTTTATGTTAAACCACCATACCCATTCTCAGCGCTAACCGATGATGAAAAAAAGAATGTTCGGTGGTTAGAAAGAAATAGAGGGTTTCGATGGAGCGAAGGCTATATTGATTACAGAGAATTCAGAAGAATTATTAAACCTTACTTAAAAGACCGAAACATTATCGTAAAAGGTGAAGAGAAAGTGAAATGGGTGAAAGAACTGTGTGATCATAATAATATTGTAGATATAAGTTACAAAGACATTCCAAGATTTAACATTCTGTTCGATTTGTATTGTAAGGAAGAATCGTATAACTGTTTTATTCATAAGAAGTATTGTGCATTAAAAAATGTATTATGTTTAAAAAAATGGTGTTTAGAAAATAATGTACACTTTCAATAAAAAATACCTTATATCTATTGCTTTTTATTTAAATAATTAAAGTTGAATGAAATAGAAATAAAACAAATATATTCACATCATACATACAATTTATTTAAGCAATAATTACGTACACATTAATTTACAAAACAAACCATAACTTATATTATTTTCATACAAATATATCTTACAATTTTATCGACTTATTCATTCTAAAGTCTTGCGACCCTACAGCTAAAACAAATACTTAATACCAAAGTAAACTAAAACCAACTCGTATAACTGTAATTACATATTTTTTTTGATATATTACTGACTAACTTCTCGGTTTGGTCCATTATTTCATCACCGTTTTCATTCACAACATATTGTGCGGATAACATAAAATTATCATCGTCTATACTGTCACAATGTTGCTGGGATCCATCTAAATCAAACACTGAGATCTTTATCAGACGGAAACCTTTTTTGGGAACGCTGTTTACCACAAACGAATGAACTGGGATATGCAGTTTACTTAGTGCACTTTTAGAAACACATTTTTTTCTTAATTTTGCTGGACGACGTTCCCGAATCTTAGCGTTCGGCTTTTGCTGAGCTTTCATTTTTAAAAACTCTTCAGTAAATCCTTCCAAAGGATCTTGAGCATACTGGAAAGTATCCCCATATTTATGTAGGTAGACATTGTCTTCGGATGTAGCAGTCAAATCTTCTACGCGTTCCATTATCTGTAAAAAAAGAAAATATTTAACACCAAATCAGCAATCTTTGGAATTAACGATTATTTTTATGTATTTTAATGACTTAAATCAATAATAAATCAACTTACCGTTGTGTAGTCAGGTCCAAGACTCTATTACCAAAAAATACGTAAATTATGTACACGTGAGTAACTATAATATAAGTTAAGGTTTGTTTTGTAAATTATGTAGACGTGAGTAACTAATTACAGTGCTTATCGACGCAAGAATGAATACTTAAACAAAGTCATCACATTATTATAGTGATTGCAACATGTAGGTGGCATTATTATGAATGAGGACTCATGTTACAAACAGTATCGCGCATGCGCGCGCGGCACGTGCGAATTCAGATTATGTCGGCACTACATATAGACGAACGCGTTGGCCGGCGCGCTGGCCCAATGTGTAGAACGGGCGTTCGCGCGTTGGCGGTAGGTACCTATATACCGTCTTGTGGGGAGGCGGCATTGGGCCAGCGCGCCGGCCAACGCGTCGGCCAACGCGTTCGCCTATATGTAGTGCCGACATTACTCAAGTAAAGCATGTTTCAACTTGATAAAACTTTACGTTACTTGAATTTAGCATCAGCCTGCAGGTTTGCTTGCAAAATCTATGTAGTTGTGAAATAATAAATAAAACAAATGTATTTAATAAATGATATTTTATTTATAAATCTACATAATTATATACATACTAAATACACAGGTTATGCTACGAAAGTAAATAATACAAAGAATTTCTTAATTAGGTACAGCTTATTAAATCTAGTTAAAAGTTAAATATACTAGTGTGTCCCCATGCTCTAGTTGAAATTTTATCTTTAGATATGACTCTCTTGTCATCATCACCAGACAGAGCAACTTTCTTCACAGCACATGTGTACAACTCGTGTTTTATTGACTTAAATAAAACATTTGTTTTATGAACAATGTTGCCTTCGTACAGAGTTTTTTGGTAATCAGTAACATTGAAATTGCTGACAATATTTTTCTTAATTCCTTTCGCTTTTTTTATTGTGCTATTTATGGTTTTAATACAATATAACTTTGAACGAAGGCCTACAAATTCACTTATGATTTTACCCGCCATTTCATCCTTGAACAAACCAGGAACTTTTTTATTTTGAATGGGTAAATCATATTGATTAGTATTACAAAAATTACTAGTATCAAAGTAAGGCAAAAAATGTCTTTTTATGTCATCATAAAAATCATGGGTCCGTATATGATATACAAAACTATCAGTGTCCGTGTAACACATTTGTACATTATTTTTATAAAAAGGTTTAATAACAGAGTAATGAAAGTTATACATATGACTTTTTGACAATTCTAGTACGGTAAAACCAATGTATATTGGTTTATCCAAAATTATTTGATCAGGGTTTAATTGTACCGCAACTAGATTTTCAGTAAAAATCGTCGCGCTATGGAAATTTGGACGAGCGATAAGCTTTTGTGCACATTGCCTTTTCTTAGTCACATTATTATTATCAACCCACTGATTAACTAAATGCACATTGACCCTCTTCTCATTATTTTCTAAAGTTTTCCCAAACACACTGTTATTCAAGAGTTTGAAAAAGTCTTGTTCAAATGTTGAGGAACTTTTTTGCCTCAGAGCAGTATTTAAATCAATGTATTGTTTCAAATACGGGCTTTGTCGAAAACTAATCACTCGATGAATTTTCTTTAATATTAAACCATGTTTTAAACATGTTTGCAAGTGAATGTAATGTATAACATACTTAAATTTATCATATAAATTTGGAACTAGTTTGAAAGTTTTCCCCCCGGGTGGAATGCATTTTTCAGAACAAAATGGTAAATCATTATGTAAGTTATGTAAATGTTTAGGATATTGTAAATCCACTTCTAGAATATAACCACACTCTGCATCAATCGGTATTTCGGTTATATTTAATTTGTTGATTTCTTGTTCATTGAGAAATCTAAAATCTGATAATGGTAAATATTGACACATACTATATCCATATAAATTATTACAATCAATATAAGTGACGTAGGAAGGAGATTCTGATGGTTTGTAATTTTCTAAGTAAGGATTATTTGCTTTTGCATGTCTATGAGAGCACAGACATACTCCTCCCCTGATACCACTCTGTAACATGCGCACCATCGACAAGTCATCGATAAGTTCCAATTGTATTCCTGTTTTTAATAACATCGCATCAAAAGATAAACTGGGTGCTGTTAAGTAAAAAGCTGGGTCTAATTGATAGTGTTGTTTGCAAGTCTGTCTAAAATTTTCAAAGATATCTGCCAGTAAAAGCACATCAGTTTTTAGATATAAATCCGTATAACTACCTAAATCTTTGATTTGAAATGTTGACCAAATTAAGCACGCGTGCTGGTAATCCTCATCAGAAATATCATGATCAGTTAGGGAACTATAAAAGCATTCTTTTGGGGGTAGACTTTTTTCGTCATACCGCTTCCACGAGTTCATATATTCGTATGGATAAATGCCTTTACGAGTGAGTAACTGAAATTCATCTTCATCGGGGAAATGATTTTGTAAGTTTTTAAACATTTCCGGTTTTAATGTCTCTGACAATTTGCTTAAGCTTGTTCCCAAAAACTTAAATGAATCAACGAATCGAAGTTGAAAAAACTGATTATTCGTAACTGGTACAAATTTGGTAAATGAGATGTAGTTTTCTTTTGTTTTAGGTATTATTTTAATATTACCAGGAACCTCACCTAACGCTTTTATAAAAAGATGACAATCATAACCAGCTAAGTTATGAAAAAAAATGGGGACGAATGAAGGGCGTTTATACTGTACATTACAAAACGGATGCGCAGCTCCGCGGTAACGACCAGTAACGTGACAATGGTCACGGACTTTGTCCGAAAAAATAAAATTTTCACAAATATGACAACGTGTGGCATTATCAAAATCAGACTTATCCGCCGTAGTAAATATCATAGTGACTGGTGTACTAAGTATATCAAATATTTTTTGTACGTCTTTAAGAATCGAATCTACAAACTGCTTATCACAATCAGGTCCTCGATATGATACGTACCGATTGTAACTAGGGTCATCACGACAAACAATATAATAACCAAAAGCTATAGGTAAATGTTGGTGCAATGTAGTCGTATTTTTGCTAGAAGAACAGTTAGCTTCAGTATTGGTTTGTAGCATCGATTCAAAATCTGCGTAAATACAAAAAGGCATGTTTTGTTTTCGAGCATAGTTCTTAAATTTAATTACTGAGCCCTTATTTGGGAGGACAGTTACAACGCCTCCACATAAATGGTTTTCAACTTCTTTAGAAGTACTGAAAAATATCAAGCACAAATCACAGAAGTACAATTTGCTGTGATGAGATGTAACTTGGCTTCTAAACAGTCTAGAAGGTTCTTTGATCAAACAATAATGAGAAGTGTTATTATTTTCTAGATACAACAAATGTATAATTTTCTCGTTGCATGTTTTATTAATGTCTGATTTATACAACGGCCCAACAATAGTTTTACTTTTTTTTAAACCATAAATTATGAACTTAATATTAGGATTATTTTTTTCAAAAATTTTAATGTCATGGAAAGTTACAGGAAAAAACATTCCATTTATATTAAATAATTCACGAAAATTAGGATATGATGAAATTCTTTCAGGGTGATTTTTAGCTGGATATAAGGCTGCTGTCACACTCCATAGAAAGCAATGCTGATCTTTATTCATAATATTTAAACACGCCTTTTTAGCCTGAATTGATTTGGGTAAACTGATAAAACTCGAACCGCTAAGTGGTTGATATTTATTGATATTAATCTCAATGTATAAATTATTTAAAAATGTCCACCCACTGTCACGATCCTCAAATTCCTCTATACTAGTTTTTAAATAACTAACTGTTTCCAAATATATTTTTTCAAAATCATAATTACCATGTAATATTTTATTTTTGGTTCCAAAAGATTTTATTTCTTGTGAATTATCGTTGAACTTCAAAAACGTCCCAAATAGTTCGAAATTAACCTTAACACATAAATGTTTAATAAGGTTTTCATCTAAAAGAGATTTTAACTTGTTACGAATTTCGAAAAAAAATATATCTACTGAAGCTAACTGAAGTTGATCAAGAGGTAATATCTTATAAGTTACAATACGATTACGAAATGCAGAGCTGACGATTTCTACACCATCACTGTATTCTATTGTCTGACTACTTTTTCTATGTGAATTACTTCGCAAATGACCTACCCATGATTTACTATGTACAGATATGTTACACGTCGAACAGAAAGGCATTTTATTCTATTAAAAAAGGCAATGCTATCAAAACAATAATATAGTAACCGATACTAATGTAAAAAAAATTCAAAAGGTTATAAATCTATTCTAGTATATTAAAAAGAAAATTAATATCTACTATAAATTGATTAACTGTAAACCTACTTAATAAAATTTATTTTTTGTCACTGTAATGGACGGGCTCCGACTCCTCAAACTCGGTAAAAGCTTGTCCTAAGAAGCCTTGCAGTGCCTCCCAAGATGATGATGACTCGTCGCACTGGAGCTTCACACTTACCAGCGCCGTCTTGTATCGCACATTAGCAGCGTGAGACACGTAGTCCGATTTTTTGTAGATCTTGAGGTCCACAAAATATTCGCCACCGGTCTTCGCAGTCCGACGAGACGTACCCGTAGAAACTCGACTGGAGAAGCTTGATATTATTTCCCCGCCACGAGATTTGGGTTCACTGCAACTAGCTTCCTCAGCCCGCAAGATATTGAATAAGTCCGGTCTCCTTGTTCTGTAAAAATACAAAATTAACATATCATTAAAATAAAATAATCAAGAAAAAATATTAGTAACAAAACAAACAAAATAGGAATAAGTGTATTGCACGTTCACTTTTGACTGTAAACAATTAGATGCCTAGTTTTATCAGACTTCAACAGGATACTGAACTAAGTTTTGATAAATAATAAAAAGTAGGAAATCATTGTATGCAAACTGAATTATGGTGGTTGGGACTGTGTTGACAGTTGACTATTACAAAGACACTTTGTAAGTAATTAAAAACCAGCAGAAACAGAAATAGAATTTCAGCAAACGTAAAGTAGATAATAATCGAACATACCGTGTAGTGATAAATTCGTGCGGCGAGGAGTATTTTCGCTTTCGTTGAGCACTTTTGTCTGATGAGGTGCGGGTCAACTCCAGCGGAGGCGATGAGTCGCGTTGCTTTTCGGGGCCGACCTTCCGTTTGCTGCTTGACGCCTTTGACTTCTTTTTCGGTGCTACCGACACCACAGATGGGGCCTCAAACTCCGAATCGGACCTATTAAAGAAGAAATATAAATTATTTTCCCATCTTGATGAATTAATCACAAAAAAGAATAATAATATTAATTCTATACTCACTAACATTTTATATTCTTTTATTTCTCGTTGAAGTTGAAGACTGGTGCGAAGCCACTTGAAAAATTGTGACTTGTTCCAACGTGCATCGACTTTTATGTTGGAAAAGGGTCTTTGTCATCAAAAAATGTGTAAAAGTTTTCAAGCGCGAGTTGATTAATGTAATGTATGTGCGTATGTTTGTCCGTTTTAATGTTAACAATTACACCATAGCAGTCATTCAGATTGAAATCCATCATCAATGATTGATCATTGCTATGTAAAACATATAAAATATATAATTGTAAAAGACATAAATAAGATAAATATAATATACGTTTCTTAATAGATATAATTTCCTTCGATTTTGACATAAATTTAATGTTATATAATTTTGCTTGATTTTAAATAATAATTAATAATATGGAATGTAAATTTTCTGAAATAAATGGTTTGATTTGATTTGACTGATCATGCATCAAAATTTTCAAAATCTAGGTATCTTTATACATCTGTGCATTTTTTTAAGCACGTTAAATGTTGCATACTTTTATAGCGAATTTAATCTTGAACCAATACCTAATTCCCGAGAAGAGATTAAAATTAAATAAATTATTTTGTTTAAATAAGCAAGTAAATCCGAATATTTAATGTGTATGTGAATTGTGATGATATTATGGTAAATATGAAATATAAACGTTATTTAAACTAATGATGCCTTACTACAACTTTCGACCTTATTATTGATCAATGTAGCTGAATATGAAATAAAATTGAATAAAGAAGAATCTACGTAGCGCGCTCGCTGCGGCGTTCCATTGAAATGCTTTGTAATTGTATCTCTGCCGCTGTTTATAGTAGGGGAGGCGAGTAAGCTAATTTTGTAGTTACTCGAGTGTCATGGGGACCTAGTATATTTCGTAGATTAAGTAATGAGGAGAACAAAATATTAAGAGCATATCTTATGACAGTGGGGCAGTGACAAACTGCAGCTATTTAGAAGTTAAAAAAAGTAATTATATATAAAAATTGTCTTTAAAGGTAATTTATCATTCAATTTAAGGAAACAAACATGTAATCGTCAAGCAGGATTAAAAAAAAATATCAAGAAGGCTTTGTTTTTAAAATATGGACTTTAGTTTTTGAAAATTTCAAAGAGTCTTTATATCTTTCCCTTTACTTTAAGTCGTCTGTGCTTTAAATAAAAGCTTCTTTGGGGTCTACACAACGTTCTCTATTTTAATCTAACAATTTGATACCTAAAAATATATTTTTTTAACGCTCCACTCAGATAAGCTGATTTCTATACCACGTTAACTAGAGACATGTGGGAAGCATACACAAGCTTAATCTGACTCTCGCTCGAGTCACTGCAGAAATCCCCTCTTCGGCTCCCCTACTATAAAGCGAGTGTTGGTTTTACAATACGTATGTGCAATATTATATTCTTGTTTGACAGCTTGCAGTTTTTTCCAGATCAGGGATGTGAACTAGAAGCGAGAACTCGATTAAAGAAATAATTTAAGAGGCGATCAGTTTTTACCCTATAAATCCAATAAATTATAAATGAATATTGTGTGTATTAAACACGATTATATTACCTCCAATCAAATTATAAAAATTATCATCCTTTAAATTCATTTACGCACATATAATATGTATAACAACATCAATGTGACAATTATTTGTTTCAAAAATTATTTACAAGCACGGTCTATCGATGTTTATAATTCCTTATTTTACTTAATTATGAATTTGACGCATGGTTTAATTTGTAATGGATAAATCTTATCGAATTTATTCATGTCTTACTGATTATTATTTGTATAACTATTAATTTGAATTATCGCAACACTATGTTGGGATGGATAACTTCACGTTTCAACACAGGAACATCGTGTGTGCATGTATTCGCGTGCGACTAATAGAGTTACCAACTTTTTTTCTATCATATATAATACTTATTTATCAATTAAAAATATAGTAGATGGCAAAAAAAAGAAAAAATAAAATAATCACGTCGCACGCACACAACACAATACAACGTTATTGGAATAAGATTCATTTTAGCTTGGCTGCATTCTGCTTTACGCAAAATATAGTAGTTTCGCCTACTAATTTTTTTAGAAACATAGTATTTGATCCCTTAAAATAGTAGGATACTATAATATATAGTAGGTTTGACAACCCTAGCGACTCAGTCGGTCTGTTCACGTATGATTTCCCGTCTTGGCTCGTTCATTTGCAACGCGGAGCGCGGTGGTATTGACATCGTGATTTCAGTACATCAAAAGTGTATGGGAAGATAAAGGAATAGTTAAAAGTAAGTGTAGTAGTTATTGTATTCATTATAGATTTAATTCATTACATAATTATTTAAGTTTTGATTTAAATTGATAATATTTTAGTTTTTGAACACGATTCATTATTTATTACATTGATACATTTTAAAATTAAATAATTACCAATATATTAAATTTATTCGTTACCCATCAAATATTTAAATGTAATTGAATAGTATTTTCCTATATTAGCTTCATGATTTACAAAGAAAAGTTAATGCAATTAGACCAGGCGTACCATGGTATGGCAGGGATGAGTTATAAATTTAATTGAATAATGTAATATAATATGAATATCTACCTTATTCATAAAACACTATTACACTTTTACGTGTGTTGTTTGATGGAAAAAAATATATTTATTTTTTTCAGATGCTTGAAAATTAGAGAAGTTCATCAAAAATTACAGCGGAACGCAGAAAAAGGATTAGACCAGGCATTATTTAATTGTAAGTAAATTTGAATCTAAATGTATCTAGTTTATTGAATGAGGTTTATGTAGTAGATACATATTAGAGGTAATTATTTAATCAGAATAATAATTAATAACCAATAGTTATTTTAATAATAACAAATTTAAATATAAAAATTCATAATATATTTCCTGTAAAACTGTTATTGCATAATATAACGTTAATATTTTCGAGATTATTTGAATGCCAATAAGTCAAAGTTATTACTAGAAACATAAATAATCCATAATTTTTAGATGAAACATTACTCAAACATCCTCAATCGTCGTCGTAGTTTGAAAGTACTCGTGACTCTAAATGGTGATTATTATGTAAGTGTGGATGTACTATCAGCAAAGCTGCCGCTCGACCAGGCATAAGGCTATTTTGGCTTGGCAACCATAACATAACATTCGGTTTTCTTTTTCAGATCGGATGATCAATGACGAAGAATTCTACATGACACAAACGAAGACATTATTTTGTTTATTTGTATAAATTCATAAAAACTGGTGTTTATTATTTACTGATAAGATCCTAAATTCCTATCCCCTGAAATGTAAGCTTAAACATACTAAACATCATAGTGTGTTAGTATATTTAAGCCGAGGTATGTTTTTTGGTAAAAAAGTAGGTGATCTTACCATGGGCCGTAACCGATCACGAGTTAGGAGTATGATCGGTGCGTGATCTTACCCACGGTAAGTGGCACACTGACACACCGAAGTGAGCGAGGGCGCGAGCGAACAGAGGTGCATGTCATGAGCATGTCATTTCATTTACCATCAGTTGATGCATAAACGAACAGGAATTATTGGGCATTCTGTCCCACCTCCGTTCGCTCGCGGTGCATAAACGAACAGGAGTTATTGGGCATTCTGACACACCGAAGTGAGCGAGGGCGCGAGCGAACGGAGGTTCGGTTCGGTGTGTCAGAATGCCCAATAACTCCTGTTCGTTTATGCACCGCGAGCGAACGGAGGTGGGACAGAATGCCCAATAATTCCCTACTAATTGTAATAATATAAGTAAAACAATCTATTATTGTTTTATAATAAAAAATTAAAAAGTTTCGTTGCGACAAAAGTTTCAAGAACACTAGTCTAATTTCTATCTATGGTATAATTTTCTAAAATTATTGTGTATTATACCCATTAACAGCACTAAACTAATGTCTTCTAACATAATTGTATAGTTATACCTTTAAATCGTTTTAATACCAATTTTTGTTAGTTAAGTTGTAAGTTTGAGTGTTCACTGTTCAGCCGCTAGTACCCAGGAGACCTAGCGTTTCTCGGAGTTTTAGTAGAATGCTAAAATAAAATTTAATAAAATGAATGAAAAGAATCAAATATATTCGTCTGACCGGGATTCGCCAACCGAGCTCCAACCGGATTTGAAATTTAGGAATCAAGATGACTCATCATCGTAATAATACGAGAATCAGTGTGAAATTTGGCACATTTAAAGTTTAAATGGAGAAAGGCCTGCCGAAAGCTTATATTTTTAAAAATTTATAAAAATATCAGCAACACACGCTACCTCACTCATCACTATCATAATCCTTTATAACTTAAAATGCTCAGTTTGCATAATACCTGGCTAAATCGATATTCTCCAATACACACAAAATTTCTTGGAAATACTTGCATCCGTTTTCACGATTAATTTTTTTTGTGTTGTTCCAATGCGGGAATCGAACCTCCGAGTCGAGAGCCAAGCTCATACCACTAGACCACGGAAGCTGTTACTGTGCAGTATACAAGGTTGTAAACTTAGGCCTTTACATCCGTTAACGGATCCGATTTTTAAATGTCGTATGGTTGCCCAAGCACATACGGCATTCTCACAACATAGTCAGCCTAGTCCAGAGGAATGAACTGGTCAATACGTCTGGGGCCAACTATGTGCGGGTTTCCTCACGACGTTTTCCTTCACCGTTAGAGCGTTCGTATAATGTACTTGAGATCCGAAAAAGTCTCATTGGTACACGCCACAGCCTGGAATTTGAACCTGCACTCTTTCGGTCTATCCACTAGGCCACGGAGCTCTTAGGTTGTAAGTCAGCATTATGTTACCGGCTAACATACACGGCTATATCCGTAACGTATATCCTTGTACAATCTCTACACTCTACTAATTACCAGGTAGAGTTGTCTTACTAATGACGGGACATGGACGTTTTTATTTTCTACTAGCTGTTGCCCGCGGCACCGCCCGCGTAAGTATATCCCATGGGATTTTTTGAGATAAAAAGTATCCTATGTTAATCTAGAGCTTAAAATACTATTATACAAAATTTCAGCGAGATCCGTTCAGGAGTTTTTGCGTTAAAGTGTAACAAACATCCATCCGTCCATATAAAATTAGTATGGTGTTTAATATAAAACGACTGCAGAATGAATTCCGAAGAATAAAATATAAGCTTTTTTTATTTTCGGATGCCACTTTTTCATTAATTTATTGTTGACATATTCTGTTGGCTTGAATTAAATACAGCGTGATGTATTTCCAATTTCGCCGTTTGTTACCGACAATGATCATCAAATCAACATACATTATGGGAATATTTCCATGATTTACCTTCTTTTACCAAACAATTGGTTGCCTTTTGCCCCAACTGTTGCCCAACTTAACAAATTCAAAGGATTTTTAATAATAATATTTATATTTTTTAACACGTTGATATAAAATTGCATTAGGCCCACTCGCGCCAATCCGGGTTAAAGTTAACCCTGGGTTAAAAATCATGTTATCTCTCTCATTCTTCGTATTTGTGAAAGAGAAAGCATGATATTTTAACCCAAGGTTAACTTTAACCCGGATTGGCGCAAGTGGGCCTCAGTGTGCTAATTTGTTAAGTCACAGATTGTATGAGTACTGTGAAAGCGACAGCTTTATTATCACGACCAGTACAATACTAAGCTCTTGGGGTATCCTACTTTTTAACCGACTTCCAAAAAAGGAGGCGATTGTACGTTTGACGGTATAGTCGGTGCTAGCAAATATGAACGTGAGTTCCACAAAATACTGTAGGATATTATTTGGGTTGGTTCCGATTTCAAATTTAAGAAGATTGAGTAGAGAAATAGTTAAAATTGTATCCGAACTTAAAAGGGAATTCCCCTTTAGAAAATAAGTTTTATTTCATATTTTTTCTATATTTTTACTTTGGAAGTCGGTTTAATTTTTTGTTAAAAATAATATTATCAGTTGTTGTAATTGACGGAAGATTGTTATTTCCATACGAAACGAATAATTAATGCTCCAAGAATCCAGAAAGAAAAGATTTCTACGCCGATTTGCCCCGACCTGTTATATAGTTGTTATATTAATGTCAAAAAGACCGTAAGAAGGTCGTTTTCAAATGAAAGTAGCTGGCATAACGGTCGGTCGGAGACGTATGTTAAGACCGGGCTCTACAAAAGGTCAGTGTTCCCCTAATTTGGATTACAAGGACCCTAAGTGGATTTAAGGGTATTACTGTGTTTACCCACCATTCTAATAGGAAAAAACTTAAGATCCCATATTATTTAATGTAAAATTTTGGTACTATATTTAACTTGATAACTTATACCTACTTAATAATAAGGCTTAACTTATACTTTAACGAAACAAACGAAACAAACTTGTGTATATAAAATTGTAATCTCAAAAACGGCTACAAGTGGGTAGTGGATAACAAGAATTTGGAAATATGCAGGGAGTTTTCTAGGCATTACATTGATCTAGATAGATCTAATTTCTAGGAAACTACGCATTTTTATGCTACATAATATGTTTTTTCTTTTGTCGTGCAATACATAATATTATAATCAAAACCTTCAAATATATGTCCGATGAGCAGATTAGTTTGCATATAACATAAAATATTTGCTTTGTTCGAAAATTCGGAATGTGGTTGGTTTCCAACCACAGTAGTTCGAACCCCGGTAAAAAATTTTATGTACGTCATCGCCGAGGCCGCAGCGTGTTATTTAGCTAGGTAGGTACGTATAACATATCCTAGTAATATTATAAATGTGAAAGTTTGTGAGGATATTGTATAGATGGATGTATGGATGGATGGATGTTTGTTCCTCTTTCACGCAAAAGCGACTGAACGGATTTTGATGAAATTTGGTATGGTAGTAGTTTTGGCTCTGGATTAAAACATAGGCTATTTCTTATCCCGAAAAAGTACAGTGTTCCCGCGGGATACTCGATGGTAGGTATATTTACGCGGGCGGAGCCGCGGGAAACAGCTAGTTAGAGAATGGAATAATATGCAGGTATAAGTTATAAATATTTTATTCACCTAGATAAAAAAATATAGCTTTTATAAATACCTATTTGATTTTTGATTTTTTTTTTATTCTCGATTGTTGTAGCTAATAGAAACATCTTTACTCTGCACTGTGGTCCCCCGACATTTTGTTTGTAACATTTGTTTTTAAACAATAAGTTAAGAGTTAGCAGGGACTTGGAAACGACAAGCGTGTTATATTAAGCTGTTAATTACAACAACAGCAGCCTTCACAAGCTAATGGCGAGCCGAACAAGCTAAATTAACTTCAGAAAGAAAAAGAAAATGGCGCCTTGAACTACATTAAACTTTCATTTTTAATTGTCGTTGCAGCTTTCAAGGTTTAAGATATCACTTAAATTACTGATGTGTTAAAAATATACTTTATAATTATTGTTGTTATGAAGTAAAAAATAGAAATAGGTATGTACTAATATTGTTTATTAAATGAATTGATTTGGCGAAACTACCATAGACGTATATTATACACGAGCATGATGAGTCAAAACGTGTCTCCAGTTAAATTGTGGCCATTTTGACATTTATAGTATGGTGAAAACAAGATGGCTGACATTTGAAGTATGGTGAAAACCAAGATGGCGTCGCTTTATCTCGTATGAAGATATCTTCTGTCAAATGTAGGTACCTACATCATAACCCATCCTTAGTTTTGAAATTTTTGGGAACCACATATCCATATGTTTTGTATACATAATAAGCGATAACGTACTCGGTCCTCTGGTGTCTACAATGGCTTACGGTACTCGCTAGCTATTAGTTGTTTTGCTCTTTTGTCCTCTATGCCATGAAATAATAACCATAATTATTAAGAAAAACCGACTGTCTCAAATAATTTGATGTAATTACCCAGTATCACTCTCATTACTAAAAGTCGAGTCTAATGATCTCAAGTTCAAATGCGACAAGACGTTTTTAAGCTCTAGATCATGGCATACGTACATAAATAAATACAATCGAAAAACATAACACTCCTTCTGGCGCAGTCAGGTGAAAACTGTCAAGTATCGACAAGGATTGGTCACCAAAAGGTCACCAAACGTGTGAAGTGAAAACGTACTTTTAGTGGGCGCTCCCACGGTCGAATGGAGCTCAAGAACGTAAGAAATCGATCCTTCAAGTCAGGCGTAGTGATTCTTTGATATCCTTTAAAGTATTACCTACCTAATGCCTACACATTTGGTGCTCGATACATGACGTGATATAAAAGTGTTTATATGTTTCTTTTACATTGCCTTGGGAGAATTGAAGTCTCATCAGCGTCTTTCTCTATTGGCTTAAATTACAAATTACCTTTTTTTCAACTTTAGCGTCACTTTGATTAAATACTTTGATTAAGGCTTATCGAATACATTACTTGAATGATTTCATAATATAGAAAACGATTTCATACGCGTCAGTTCCTAGTGGTATCAAAATAAGACTAAAAATGATAAACATACACTGCAATGTAAAAATTATTTATTATATCATTGATTGATATCGTGCGGATCGATGCGTATCAAGCGGACCATGGAGAGACGCTTGGCTACGTTGAATGTAAGAGGAGGAATGGATGGTAAGAATGAAAGTGGACGAAGCGAAAGAAGTATGTAAGGATCGTAGCAAGTGGAAAGAAGTGGTCTCTGCCTACCCCTACGGGAAAAAGGCGGTCCTGCCTACCCCTACGGGAAAAAGGCGTGATTATATGTATGTATGTATGTATGTATTGATATCAGATAAAATCATAGATGTATAATGATAAAATATATAAAAAACATTGAATTTGTTTTGAAAATCGATAAACACGAATATGTAAAGTAAACATTAGTTGCGTTCACTGAAAGTTTAATGTTTATTTAAATCTTTCTGATAAATATAACGTCTATATTTCACCTTCAATTAAAATAAATTTCTCATAAAATATGAATTCACATTACTCACAAATGCTTGTGTGAAACTGTGAACACGAAGTTAAACTAGACAATGAAGCTAGCCACTGGAAAGCGTTTGAAGCCCGTTTAAGCATTAAAAACTAAACTGTGTACTGTTTTAACTTTTTCAAGGAGACTCGACGCTAAGCGACTGTTAAAGTATCGGAAAAGCGTAAATATTGTAACGTAATGTTGCGAATTCGTTCCTTTTTTGTAATCTGGATAAACATTAGGACCACTTTGTTGCCTATACCTACCATATATTATATACTCATTTTTTTGTACACTAGTCTCTGCAGTCTATATATAGACTAGCTGTTAGGTATAATACAAATAGAACACCATTATGTATATTACCTATTTTATACAAAAAAAAATCTTAATACTTCCCTTTTTATACCGAATTTTGACGTTATCGACAACAATACAAAGTAGAGGTCGGTGTGTAGTCGAAGTATCTTTTAAAATTGAATTACTATTTATGGGTTTTCTTGGCTCATAGATAGAAATAATAAAAAAATATAGATTGACAAACGTCATCATGTAAATGTTATGTATCAAACGCACGGTAGGGTGTGCATTAGTCTAATTTATTATGTGCTGTAGTTATTTTTATTATATTTAATATTTCTAAGTATTATTTTAAAAAATATTAGCTTTCTGCTTACCTTCCTCCATATAAAATTTTACTGTGTCAAATATCATACCTAGTCCTCCATTCGCACAATTCTCGTAAAACTGAACCGAAAGTTTTGAAAAACGTAATTAATATGATCGTACCTACTAGGTGCACTTTGATTTAAGGTGGTTCGTTTCCTATACAAAAATACAATGGACATTAATTAGGTAATTTCATACTATTACTACATAAATTTATATGCACATCTATTTATTTTGCAATACAATTGTCGCAAAATATATTTAAAATACTTTATTTCACACAGAAGTCACATTTTTATTGAATTTTCGACAAAAAGTGACATTTGTAAGTTATGTCACTTTTTGTCGAAAATTCAATAAAAATGTGACTTCTGTGTGAAATAAAGTATTTTAAATATATTTTGCGACAATTGTATTGCAAAATAAATAGATGTGCATATAAATTTATGTAGTAATAGTATGAAATTACCTAATTAATGTCCATTGTATTTTTGTATAGGAAACGAACCACCTTAATATTTAAACTATTAATTGTTTTGCTAATGATTATCAAACTACAATATTGTAATAAAGTAAGCAACGGTATATTAACTATAATTGTTAATTTAGCTTAGGTTAATGAACATTGTATATGTCTAGTCTAGCCAATCCAGCTTAAAATAATTACATTCATGTCGTACCTGCAGTCATCTGCAGTAATCTGCAAGCGAGTCCATGATAAAACATAAATTATAAAGTAGTAGCTTATATTAAGGGCTTCTATTCGTTTACTATTTAATTATAATAATAAAGTTTGTGATGATGGATGGATGGATGAATGGATGGATCACTCTTTCACGCAAAAACTACTAAACGGATTTTGATGAAATTGGTATGGTAGTATTTTAAGCTCTGAATTAGCATAGGCAATATACGTGGTAGAGCCATGCTTCGGCACGAATTGGGCCGGCTCGACCGGAGAAATACCACGGGCTCACAGAAAACCGGCGTGAAACAGCGTTTGCGCTGTGTTTCGCCGAGTGAGTGAGTTTACCGGAGGCCCAATCCCCTACCCTATTCCCTTCCCTACCCTCCCCCATTACCCTATTCCCTCTTAAAAGGCCGGCAACGCACTTGCAGCTCTTCTGATGCTGCGAGTGTCCATGGGCGACGGAAGTTGCTTTCTATCAGGTGACCCGTTTGCTCGTTTGCAAAAAAAAAAAAAAAAAGGCAACTTTTTATCCCGAAAAAGTACAGTGTGATACATCAGTATCACACTGTACTTTTTCGGGATAAAAAGTTGCTTAGTAGTAGCTTAGGGATAAAAAGTAGTAGCTTTTGATTTTACTCGCGTAAATGCGTATCAACGCATTTACGCGAGTAAAATCAAAAGCTAGAATGTATAATATTTTCACGTAGATAATAGCAACCATTTCATACCAAAATTCAACCGTAAACAGTAGGATAATAGTTTGTCGATGTAGCCGTTGTTCGAAATTCCGCGTGACAACACCTGTCGGTATCAATTATTTAAAATGCGGGTAGATGACCAAAATGTCAATATACGTTAAAATGGCGAAATTACTTTACGAATACAAACGTTGGGCCAATTAACGAATGCAAATACTAAAAGCCGCGACGTGTGTTTATATTGTAGGTATTCCGACAGAAATTACAGTAGATATCACAAGACTTAAACGTTTCAAGTTTTACGTTCGCCTCACGCAGCACGCTACATCAACATTAAGGTTCTCTCTCTCTGGCTCCCTTACCTGGAGCATTCACGTGTAGGTAATGTAATATTACACTTTGAGCATTGCATTGCAATACACATCTCTGACTGACGAGCATTCGCGTATAATGTAACATTATATATATTCGACTTTGAGCGCCGAGCGGACGGGAGATCCATTGATGTTACCATTAATTATTAATCTGTGACAATGTGTAAACAGCAGTGCTATTCTCAGAACATTTTCATATCTCGACAGTTGAATCCGCGGTGAGGTGTCAAATTCGTATACAGCCTGTCTATTCTCTAAGAACATTTTCAAATCTCGAAAGCTGAATCCGCGGTGAGTGTCAAATTTTTATATGATATTTGACACTTGCCGCGGATTCAGCTATCGAGATATTTGAAAATGTTCTTAGAGAATAACGCTGCTGATTTGACACCTCACCGCGGATTCAGCTGTCGAGATATGAAAATGTTCTGAGAGAAAAGTACTGCTGTAGAGATTAATAATTAATAGCTACACATTGTATCATTACAAGGTGCGCATTGTAATGCTCGACAGTGACAAAATGAGAACATTACTTTATTCTACCAAATGTCTTTATTACAATGTCGTGTTTTAAAATTGCTTTTCTATGGTACGTTCAATTATGGTATAGTCAAAACAGAGTCTGAAGACTCGGTCTGAATTTCAGACACGCGTCAATTTTCATATTTGATTTACACAATTGATTTCTAAGGTTCATTATGTGTACATACAATGTCTTCAAAATAAAAATAGATATTTCTGGAGCTTCTCTATTCGATTCTTGTTGCTAAAATTTATAATATAATTATGTGATGTGACCTTTCATTAATTATTACATAGGTACGTTATATCCTTACAAAACTGACAATATTTCTGTGCCACGACACACATTGACATAGGACGCGTGTCAATGTGCCAACGCACAGAACACGCTATTACTCGCGGAGCACACTAACCAAAATTGGCCCGACATCGGACCAATTTAGGTCTTCACTTTTTACGCGCAATGCCATATCTACCTCTTTTTAATATAATACATCTTTGGATGTGACCCTAAATTTTGACCAAATTATCCTATAAAATAAAATCTCGCCTGAACGAGCATGTCCATGTGTAGTGAGAGTTGTCAGGGGTTGTTAATCATGTAAATTTTAAGAAAATTACGAAAATTTTTATATATATGTATTGATTACTTACTGTATATTACATTACCTGCATAATATTGTAGCCTAATGTAAGGTAAAATAAGACTGTTTTCGAAAATTATCTGATCTATTAAAATAATTCCATGAAACATTTTCTAATTTCTTGAAATTACCTTAATGTTCGAAACATAATGACGTTCGTGAAGGGAAAAATAAAACTGTATTTTCTGTAATATAATTATCTAAGTAGTAAGTTCCACATTGTAGAAACGTCACAGAGCACATTAATCTAACTAATAATATGTCCGCTTCTTTACGTCTCATTCATTTTTTATGTTCCTACGAAGTACGACCTACCTGTTACATACGACACCTTATACATACAAATATTTTATGCAGTTGTAGGTACATATTATTTAAAATCAGACGTATTTTAGGTAAAATACATCTAATTTAAATTTTTCGTAAGAGGAAAGTAATTTATTAAATTATTTTGATCCTTCGATTACGGACTTGATAACAGCTATAATTATTATTGTGATCACGAGCTATGAACTGAGATTCCAGGTAACAAGGCCCGCCTGACTACTCTTATATTCTTACTCATAAAATGCTCAGCTCCGTGGCCTAGTAGACAGTTTGGTTAGCACTCGAATCCCAAGTATGTGCTTGGGCAACCATACGACATTTAAAAAACCAACTGTCCCAGGCACAACACTATTTCAAGAGTGGTTACTTCGCTCGGAGAATACTGTATAAATATTCCATTAACGGATGAAAAAGGCCTAAGTTTTAAATTGCTCATATTTTGGTAGTAGTATTTAGTGGTATGCACACTTTCATAATATTCAATGAAGATGAAAGACATGTGCATACTCCGCTAGTTTAAGCGGCGCGGTGGGCTGATTCTTTGGTAGGTAAATTTTCAGGTACTTTCATCAAAACCCATTCGGTAATTATTGCGCGAATGAGTAAAAACATCAATACATCCATACATCCAAACTTTCGCATTTATAACATTAGTAATGATTGCTAATGTTAAGCGTTTTGGAAAATTAAAAGTACTTCATCTCTTTCGTAGTCGTGAGCGAAATAAATAGCTGGCGGTATTTCAGAGTTGTTACAAAACCAGAGCGAAGCCTTTCTATGTGATTTACAACGACAACTGCATTTTAAGCTAAAATATTGCACAAGTTCGCACGAGCTTTCTCTGTACAATATCGAATATGTATATACATTCATTTTGTATGCTCCTAAAATTGGAAAAGTTTGAGTACAGCTGCACAATCTGGGTACATGTATTACAATACCTAAGTATATTGACAAATATTCGATGCACAGCTTTAATAATACAAGGGTGTTGAACACATTGTACATGCCTAAATAGTTAGTTTAATTTATATAAGGTCTCCAAAAATCAATTACGAATACTTCAGGCTCGTGATGCTTAAATAAAGACGTTCAGGCAAAAAAATAATTGTCTTACTGGAACTGAAAAAATTATCTAATGTATGGGCGACTCTCAGCAAAACGCGAACTCGCCCATATAAAGACAAAAAATTTTTTTCGAGTATGACAATTATTTTTCTGCCTAAATGTCTTTACTTTAAGCAGTGGATCACTTGCCTAAAGTATTCGTAATTGATTTTACCAAACCTTATATATTCAGAAATATTGAGGTACCTATTATTACTTGGTAAAGGTAAAAAAAAACCGGCCACCGTCATCGAAATCGGTGGGGGAAGTTATATGTAATACATTATAACCACGGTTTTATGTCTCTCGGGAATCTGAAAACTGATTTTATATTTGGTTTATCTTCTATACCTACCCGGCGTTTTTTGTGACATGAAAATATATAGTTTAAAATTTGCAAAAATTTCGTGCAATTTTGGAACAACACCGGGAACCCTCGGGATTTTTTAATTCGCTTAGGTACGGATTCGCGCACGAAGTCGCAGGCAAAATCTAGTATGCAAGAAACAAAAGAACCTACCTAAAGTACTTTTGCGAATACCTTTTCCTATTTCAAAACTAATTCTTAACTTTTACGTCATAGTAAATTATTGTGTAGAATTTGTATTTTTTAAATTATGTTGCTACAGTATCTGTCATTCGTAATATTTTAATCAGCTAATCTATTAAATGTTGGAGTGCCAAGAATGTTCCATTGACTAATAGCTCTGTTTTCATAAAAACGAATAAGAATGCTGTGAATCAGATCGGAATTTCAAGTATTCTGCTGATTTTAATGAGTAATCTATAAAATTAGTTTTTTAAAATTCCTTGTTGTCTGAGAAGCTTTTGCAAATGTAAGTACCCAATCAATTTTTTTTTACTATACAGAATCGCTCAACGGATATATTTTTGGGAATCATTTGATAAACATGCCTTGTTTAATGTTTTACATTATTATTAATAACCTAATTTTGATTCAGGAAAACAAAATCTTGCCCTGGGATTTATGTTAACCACAAAACATGTCACAAGTTGCCAACAACATAACGTAGTCGAAACAGCTTGTATTAAAGCAGCAATTTTAAAGGTGACTTTATTCTCCACCTACAGACCGTTAAGAGCTTTTTTTACTTCTGACAGGACCTTTATGCTGATGATAATATCGGGATCACCCATATAGTAACTCTGACAAAGAAGTATTATATATTCATATTATAGACCAGGCATATCAAGGCAAAAAGTGTCTCCAATTAACTTTTGAAATTGTTGATCCCATTATGACATTTAGAGTATCGTAAAAACAAGATGGCTGACATTTGAAGTATGGTCAATTGGTCACAGAATATTAATTAATAGTACCTATTGTAAGCTTATAGTTGAAGGTTTCATAAAATACTCCTAATTAATAATATGTAAACATACAATGAATGGTTTAAATGTGTATTAAGATTTAATTATGAGATGAAATGATTTTATAGGTTATTTCTTAGGAATAAGAAATAACGTTCAGTGTCAGTGTGCAATTTGTATAAAAAATGTAAGATCAGTGTCGTCGTTTGTTTTGTATAGACGCCGGGTTTGGCATTATTACCGAGAGACGGCCATGGAGGCACATGTTATGTTAATTTATGGAAAATAAATCCTGACTATTAAATAATTGAAGTTTTAATCAATGGATATGAATAACGATTTAAGAGAGGACTTTGTACTATATATACGTGAAAATATACCTATATGGTGAAAAGTTGAAAACCAAGTTCTGTGAAATGTACGTCTATCGTTTTGAAATTTTTAACTCCGAAGAAAGAAAAATATTCTGAATGGACTGTATGTCAACAGGTACCATCGAACAAGTTGCCGCTCAACCAGGCATGACATGAAAATCGCTTAACAGCGCCATTGAATCGTGCGCACTCACAGAAACTCACGTGTAAATACGTAAGTAAACTATGTCTGCAGTCGTTGCATCATTTCTTCTTCTTTTTAATATTTTAGTGCAAAGGAAAACGTTTAGAAACTGGTCGAGCAGGAACTTTGTCGATATTGTACCTATACAAAGTTACCAGTACCGAAATTAATATGCGCTAGCCGCTATCGTAGCGACCAGCAAGCCAATAAACAAAATCAGAGGTCGCTAATAGCGCATGTTGTTAACATGATAAGGGTCAACTTACACCGAAACGAGTGATACGGGACGCGGCGCTGCATTTCTAAAATAGTGATTTAAAATGAGGGTTGAGATTTTTTCTGTCGCTAAGGGGGCAAACCCAATGCACACAAAGCGTCATATGGTGGCGTAAGTGGTATCAAAAACTGCCAATAAGATATTTTTGATTTTTTTTCTGTCACCAGCCGGCGCTTGGGAGGCCAACAGTCCTTGTCGTGTAAAAAAGCCGTCAGATCTCACGAATTTAAAAACCTCATTAAACTTTATTCAGTACACGTTCATTCCAAGAGCGGGCTATGCAAAGCGGTTCAGTTTGACTTTCGAACTCTTGTAATTCAACGTGTATCTTCTTGTGGAGTTAATAAAGTTCAATTTTGAATCGCTGTCTTAAAAAGGCAGCGGTGCGTTGCGTATCGTCTTGTTTCGGTGTGAACTGACGTCAGACAAGCTGTTCACGGAGCAATTTATACAGCCGCCAATACTGTCATATCTTGACATATACCTACAGAATTGAAACAGTTTGGTTTCAATTTCATAATACTCGTAGTTCAATTTCATATTGCCTAACTGAACTGTAGGCTGTTTAAAATTATTATAGCAAAGAAGTAAAACAAATATGCCAAAGTATTATTAATATAAAGGTCTTCCACCGTGCGTTTCTCGCGTAACTTTCTGCCGCGCACTGTAAAACTCTGGAACGAACTGTCACCAGCAGTATTTCCGGACCTATACGACCTACAAACCTTCAAGAAGAGAGCGTATTCCCTCTTAAAAGGCCGGCAACGCACCTGCAGCTCTTCTGATGTTGCGAGTGTCCATGGGCGACGGTAGTTGCTTTCCATCAGGTGACCCGTTTGCTCGTTTGCCCCCTTATTTTATAAAAAAAAATAAAAAATATAACAAACAAAAGTATGCCTATTGAGGTGTTGAATTATGCCAAATAAAATGCGAAAATAAGGGAACCCAAATTATTTCCCCTGATGTAGATAGTAGATACCAGTAGAATTAGGTTAGACTCAAGTACAATCTAACTCCCAAGTCCATCCGCCCAACACTCGAAGCGGCCGGGTTCATGGATTGCACTTGTGTGAGTCAAAGGGATGCCAATTTGTTTAGGAATGTTGGTACTCGTCACATTGATAGGCTAGCCGCACACTTGCAATATTATTCACAGAATAAATTTGTCAATACTAGTCAACACATATAACGGCAATATAACGGAAATAACACAAGGATTATTATTGTCAATATGAGCATCATTGCCAAAAATGATGTGTGCAGCTAGCCATTACAAGCGTATTCCACGAGGCAGGTAATGAAAATGGTTACAAAAAACGTATTTTTAATGAAATGAATCAGGAAACGAGCAAAAATACTGGGAACACAAGTCGCAACACCAGAACTATTCATTTTACTTTGATGCTATTGTAAGTGAAGCGACATGCTATCATAAACTGATTTTGTGAAGTTTCGACCAACTGCCGCCGCTCACGGCCGCCGTTGGCAGCTAGCGACCGTCGTCGTCGGCGGCCGTGAAATTCAAGCGAAACTCTGTTTTATTGTAATAAATAAAATAAAAATTAACCATAGCTTTTAATATATTGGGACTGGATCGTAACTATATTATTGTAGGATTTTATTAGCAAAATCGACTTTCTTAGCTCACCACTTCTTTTATCTATTTCATATACAGTGACTACTTTACGTCTTAGTATCATTGAAATCATAATATAAGTAACTGATACCCGCGGCTTCACCCGCGTAAGTAAAGTAACCCACGGGAACCATATATGTCCCGCGATAAAAAGTAGCATATGTCCTTCCCCATGGTCTACTTTATATATGTGCCAAATTTCATGATAATCATTTTAGTAGTTTTTACGTGAAATTATAAATAAAGTATACCACAGGAACCGTACATTTCCCCGCGATAAAAAGTAGCCTATGTCCTTTCTCAGACTCTAGACTATCTGTGTACCAAATTTCATTTCAATCGGTACAGTAGTTTTGGCTTGAAAGGCGGACAAACAGACAGACACACAATTTCCCATTTATAATATTAGTATGGATACATATATCTAAATTGCCTCCAGCTCGCTAGCTATACCTATAATGTAAGTTTAAGCTAAACTCACCTGTAATTCGTTATGCAAACGAGCTACCAACCAGCCTTTGTATGTGAAAAGTTTCTCTCTGTAACTCGTTGGAACTTCGCTGCAGATACCTAATCGATTGGCAACATTTTAAAAGCTTACCCGAACAGTCTCAAATATCGTATAACGATACTACCAACTACCAAGGCTATAATATTATGTATCTACAGTACGACCACGACTTTAATGGTTTTCAGAAATCGTCGCTTTAACCTGACTATTGCGAAAAGGAAGCGTAATTATTTTGTCAGACTATTTAAGTATGTAATATGTATGTTCCACCATAGCGTCTAATTTTTTTTATAGAATTAGGTGTCAATAGATAACATAACGTAGGCTATATAATAATTGATGTAGTCGGGTTAGTTTTTAATTTTTTTAATACATCGTCTGTCATCTATATAATATTTAGGCCTCTTTTTAATATTATATATCTATGTATTTAGGTATATAATATGTCACCGTAAAATTGTAAAAATTAGATTGTAATATAACTATAGAGATTATAATATTATTATGTCGACAGATTGTAAAATAAACATTTTGCTTACAATTTTACACATTATTTTTCGTTACTCGTTGGAACTTAGATAACGTATAATAATTATAATGAAAAATAATAGTTAAAATTGTAAGCAGAATGTTTATTTTACAATCTGTCGATATTTTACAATTTCACTAGTTATATTTTAATTTAACGGTTTAAACAATTTTACGGTGACATAATATATAAAAGGTAAAGCTTGACGACCTCTGTGGCTCAGTGGTTCAGCCCCTTGGTGCTAAAGCCGGAGGTCGCAGGTTCGAATCCTGCCGACGGAACTAAAAGTTTTTCTGTGTTCCTGGGTCTTGGATGTGTATTAAATATGTGTATAATATAATAAAAATCTTAAATATATGTATCTAGTATATAAGTATTAAATATACTTCCCGTTGTCTGGTACCTGTAACACAAGTTCTTCGGATACTTAGCACGGGGCCAGATTGACGTGGTGTGAAGCGTCCATAGATATTATTATTAAAAAAAAAAAAAACTGATTGATGTATCAACGCACAGTCCAAACCCTTAAACCCTTAATTTGAAATTCTGTGTCTCTCATGACGTAGGCATCCACTAAGGAAGATTTTTTTTAATTCAACCCCCAAGGGGTTATAATAGGGGATGAAAGCTTAAAACCTAATTTCATGCGGGCAATTAATGCTAGTTTAGAAACTAGCATTAATTGCCCGCGGCTTTTCTATAGATAGAAAAGCGAAGAACTGTGAGCAAATCGGTTTTACTATAGGTACAAAAAGTGTCAAAGAAACGTGAACGATACAGCTTTAGTAATGTGAATTGTGAAATGGAAGGAGTAGTAAGTAATGTTTATTATTTTCTGTTTATTATCGACGAAACTAATAAAGAGTAGGTGTTAGGAATTCATTAGAGCAATCTGTGGGCTGAAACCAGATGAATCTTGTCGACCTGCTTTTAAGGAATTGGGCTTGTTACCTAGTGGTAACAAGCCCAATTACGAAAATTTCGAAAAAGTAAAGAGACGGTAGTCCGTCTCTTTACTTTTTCGAAATATGCACGTTTACAAATACTGTTGTAAACGCTCGTGCGCCTCGATTTATTAAGTAGTTTTAAAAATTCATATAAAATTCGTCAAACTAATTTAGTTAAAAATTTAAATAGCATATTAAAGATAAAAGGTTCTTCTCATAGTTTATGTAAGTAAGAAACAAAAGGAGCAAGTAAAATACATAAATATCATCATTTTAAATAACTATAATTCCTGATAATTTCGCATTCTTTAAATTTTATTTTTATGAGATAGAAACGTATATAAAAATAATCTGACAAACAGATAATCTAGAAGAGGATCCAACAAGTTTGTAAAGATTTTTTGTTTTTAAAAAATGTAAGCGGTTTTAGCTATTATATGTTTTGAAATTGCCCCTGAACCTAAAGTTGTAAAAACTTCTGGTTAGTTTTGTCAGTTTTATTCAAAAGTTTGAAATTATTTTAAAATAAATGATAAGTGAAAAATTAGAATACAATATTTTCTAGTGTTTTTTTACATGTAAAAATCAGAATAACCTGTTTTTGTTAGATAGAGACGCATTTGAAAAGTAGCGTTTTTCGTGAAATCTGAGTCTCGCGCCGATCAATGCTCTTAAATCACTTAGCACCAGAATATTCAAAATTAAGTTATTTGAGTGCAGATAGCTGGTCAGATTTTTTATAGTGTAAAGGAATTTTATAATAACTCATTATAATTATATTGTGTAACAGTAGAATATTATGCCAATTTCAAATATATGTAAGATAAAGTAAGTTAAGTATAAAATTTTTGTCTAAAAAAAATCTAATAATCTTTATTAAAATATTATGACGAGAATTTGTATGTACATATTATCTTAATTTTTGTTTTTTTTGCACGCTATTGTAATAGTAAAACATGTTGTACTATAAAATTTTAAAAGAAATAAATATGATTATGATTATTATGAATACTTAGGCATATACTATTGTTAAAAATAGACGATGAATAGATTTCATTTCATACATTAATTTATTGAAGAGGTGCTTCAATGAAATATTCTTTATTTTTTCTGTTATCCAAATCAGTAAGAAAGTGATATTCATAACTCATAAATAAATGTATTCGGCTGAATTCGAAGTGAGGCCTACTAAATACTTTTTATCTCAAAAGTAACAGATACCTGTAATTCTTTACTAATATTTCAATTGGTTTAACATTCATAAATCATAATATGAAACAATAAATTAATCAATTACCTAAAGTCCAGTTTAAACAAAATCGTTATTATTTATTTTTCAATTGAGAAAACAGGAAAATTGGCGAGAAATAAATTCCGGTGGAGATGGAGAATAAACGATTTATGATAGCAGTTGGTTCCGTTTTGTGATGGAATTTACAATACCTATTAAAATTGATGAATGTTAAATATCAAAATAATGAGTTTAATTATTTAATAATTATATTAATTCTATTTATAAGAAAATATTCTACAACTAGAACAAGTACAACATAATTCTATTTTCCAAATAGGTTATCTTATATATCCATTTAGCTTTTAGTTCTACACAAACGAAGACATGGTCAAAAGTTTGTAGGTAGGTTTGTACGAGTACAATGTTACACATATCTAAATCTATATAATATACTACATTTGACTAGGTATATAAAAAGAAATATCCCTACTGACTGACTGACTGACGTATAGATGCTCGTACAGCCGTCAGCCGTAGCCGCTAATGGTAGAAATGTGAAACGTGGACAGTAGTTTTTATTTACAATGTAGACGACTAAGAAAGAGTTTGAAAAATTCCACCCATAAAGGGGAAGACAGTTTGTATGGAAAATCTATATTTCTGCATCGATTTCGATGAAAATTGGGATTCATGCTTTCAAATATATTTCATTATATACGTGTTTAAGAATTTATTAGAATTTACCCTCTGAGGGTGTAAAATAAGGGTTGAAAGTTTGTATGAAAATAAAATCTATCCCGATTTCAGTGAAATAAAAAACACATATTTATCAAACCTATATGAACAGGGCCTTATAAAGTAATAATATAGTATGTGTAACCTAAACAACAGCAATATAACCCACGACGATAAGCGTTTTCACTGCGCAAATTTTATTAAATATGTATGTAAAGTGTTCACAAACATTCAACCAAAGCATTCAACAGTTGGTGTGTTTATTCAAAATGTCAATCAACTTTCAAATTATGAACATTTTTATTTTACTTTCCGCAAATAGGCGTAGGTAGCAAGTTTTGAGTTCTGTAAATAAAAAATGACGTCACAAGAAAGTTGACTAACTAATAAATGAGATGTTATAAATAATTTATGATCTAATTACGTTCTTGTTTAATTTTAGTATATTACATTATTCATGATGATAAGTATATTATATATGTCACCGTAAAATTGTAAAAACCGTTAGATTGTAAAATAACTAACGAGATTGTAAAAATATGTCGTAAGATTCAACTATATATTTATAATGAAACGAAAAATAGTGTGTTAAATTATAGGCAGCATATTCGCATCCGAAGTTTATCAACATTTTACAATTTCACTAGTTATTTTACAATCTAACGGTTTTTACAATTTTACGGTGACATATATACATTCAATTTATATTTTATTTATTCTATCTACTCAGATAACTAGTAAGTTAATGGAAGAAGTGTTAAAAAAAGGAGGTAAAGGTTAATACACTATGCTAAAGCTTTTACAGATTTATTCTTTTTAATTATTAGGTATTATTATTTAAATTATAATATTATATATTGTAGTTATACTACCTATATAAATCGAAATATATAATATTGCTAAGCTCGTTTCTTCAATTCCTATTTAATGTTATGTAATTTAGGGAACCACTGTTAACCCCACAGAAACCGGACGTCCGCGGCCTTGTACCCGGGTACTGACTGAGATTCGTTACCTCAATGCTGTGCTCCTCCTCAATTCGTTATCCCTCAAACTTTATCGGCCTCTAAACTTTGACCTACTACTTTTAAGACGTCCTTTTTTAATTCGCAGAAATGAGAGAAAATTAAATTTTGTCTGCGACTCTCTTCGCGTAGAAATCCCCAACATTTCTCTGATATATTATGTGACCCACTAAACTAAAAGATTTATTTGCTGCGTATATAAATTGACTTTCGAAAGTAATATTATTTAGGAACGTAGATAAATGATCGGTTTCGTTGTAGCGGAGCGAACGCCATTAGTCTGTGTTTACGGTATTATAGCTGTTGATCATAATTTATTTGCCATTACGAAATCACAATTCCAGTGTTTCCAAAAAGGATTACTTTCGTCGTGGGATTAACATTGAAAATGCTGTACCAGTAGGTAGAACAAATTAGAGCATTTACAGCTTTAGTCTATATACGTCTATACTAATATAATAAAGAGGAAAAGTTTGTTTGTTTGTTTGCATTGAATAGGCTCCGAAACTACAGGAACGATTTTGATGAGATTTCGCACAGATGTAAAGTAGACCACGGAAAAGGACATACTTTTGCGCACACGAAGTTGCGGGCAACATCTAGTAGTTGAATATCTCGTTAGTTTTTAGGGTTCCGAAGAGCTCTGTGGCCTAGTGGGTCGACCGTTTGGTTTACACTCGAGAGAGTGCAGGTTCAAATCCCAGGTTGTGGCGTGTACCAATAAGACTTTTTCAGATCTCAAGTACATTATACGGACGCTCTAACGGTGAAGGAAAACATCGTGTGGAAACCCGCACAATAGTTGGCCCCAGACTTATTGACCAGTTCATTCCTCTGGACTAGGCTGACTATGTTGTGAGAATGCCGTATGCGCTTGGGCAACCATACGACATTTAAAAACCAACTTCAAGAGTGGTTACTTCGCTCGGAGAATACTGTATAAATCATCCATTAACGGATGTAAAGGCCTAAGTTTTTTAGGGTTCCGTACCCAAAGGGTAAAAACGGGACCCTATTACTAAAACTTCGCTGTCTGTCCGTCCGTCTATCTGTCACCAGGCTGTATCTCAAGAACCATGATAGACAGTTGAAATTTTCACAAATTATGTATTTTTGTTGCCGCTATAACAACAAATAGATACTAAAAATAAAATGAAATAAACATTTCACGAGGGCTCCCATACAAACAACGTGATTTTTTGCCGTTTTGTACGGAACCCTTTGTCCGCGAGTCTGATTCGCACTTGGCCAGTTTTTAATTGACCGCTTTGCTTATTCAAAATAAATAAGTAAAATATTATTCAAAGCCTGTGTTTCATTTGTTCAATGCTCATAATTTATAGTAATCATTATTTTTAAAAGAAACTAAAATTGCCAGTAGATTTTTTAAAGAAATCGATTGGATAGCATCTCGTATTCTCCAAACGGTGAAATCCAATCGAAGAAAATAGTGAAAACGTGCTGAATTGTTCCAGCGTAGAATATTTATCTCTAGTCAGTATTTTAGTAATACGACAATTTCTGCACTTATATTGCTAAAATAATTAAAAATGCACTAAACTTTAATTAAATCAGTTATGAGTAACAATGTTCAAGCACAGATTAAAATCCCTGGCGCAGAATGTCTGAGTCCACACGGAGAGCTTTAAAAGCAAAATGTTATAAATTTTAATGTATACACACTTACAGACAAGGGTACCGGCATTTAAAATTTTATGAAAATTATAATAGAATGTTTCGCTTGAATGTTGTCTAGACGAAAAAATGTTTTTATAGCCGTTGATGCCATAAACCATGGCAATAAAAGTATTATCATGTGGCCATGTTAGCACATTAAATTCAATATCAGATATATAAATTATTATTAATTCGAAATACTGAAGTAAATATTAATAATAATAATTGTTATCAATTTTTATAAATTATTGCGGGTAAAACACGATATAAACTGGGTTGCTTTTCTTTAATCGGATCGAGTGACTGGAACGTAATAAAAGAAAGTATTACGTTACAGGGCCTTTAGTCAAGATGCATTCGATAATTTCGACGATGAATTTCGAAATCAAAAATGTATAGGATTTGACGTAAGACATCGTAAGCGACATGTCACTTAGCGATTACTTATGTCAAATCCCAATCATTTTTGATTTCGAAGTTCGCCGTCGAAATTATCGAATGCATCTTTACTAATGCCTCAGGTAAGGTTGGTCTACACAAAGTGCCTTTGCTAAATAGACTATCACTGGCAGATACTCAGGGAAGTCATTTTCACATTGGCCCGTGTTTTCCGACGCACGCCAACCTGTGACATGCAAAGCGATCGCTTTAGTAAAGACTAAAGACTTCTAATAAAGTAACCTTAACGTTCATAACATATATTATGTGTTTATGTAATAAATATAAATATTATGTGTGATCTATTACACATTAATAAGAGCCCATAATAGAGAGCTATATAAAATAGTTTTTGCTTTCGAAATGAGGTACGTTTGGAAATTGTAAGGTCATTATTACTTAAATGTATATATTGTTAACCTACCTATACCTACTTGCACCATCTAAATATCGAAATATGCTGTTCCTGCTTAAGAAAGGAAAAATCTGGACATCAAGACGGAATTTCGAAAGACAATGTCATAAAAATATCATACCAAATCGTTTCAAAATATTATTGAAAAATAAGTAAAGAGTATCACCTACCTAAATCATTTTGTGAATGAAAAACAGAATGTGTTTAAGAAATCGGGCGAAGTTTCACACGGATCAACGTTACAGCCTGATCAGTTTCTTACTTACTCCGTCAAAGAAAAGATGAAACAAATAAATTTTCTTCTACAGAACTGATGGCAAACTTTGACATAATAATTTTAACCATGGGTTACTATTGACAAATGAAATACAATTTGGGATAAGAACAGCAAAACGTTTTATTAGCTAAAACTATAAAACCGATATTATAAACACACGTCTTCTCGATTAGTAACAATACAAATTATTTTTAAACCTGTGTTTCAGTATTGTATCTGATCTGTGGTTAAGCTCACAAATGGAGAAATAGACATTAGAATTTGTCACAGATTAATTGTGGCAGCGGCCACTTATAATAATTATTGTCATTGGAATTCCTTTGATGTTCGTTTCTAGCTAGAATTATATTCTATCAAAGCTTAAAATATTCCTTCGCTAGCTTTGTGGAGGTATTAAATAGTTCCATTTGATTATGCAATTTACAAAGCAGTACTAATTACATTATAAAGAAATTTCTCCTTTACGAAAATAAATGTGAAATGTCAAGCGTTAAAGGTCGTTCGTTGTTTTTATCAAACTTTAACGGCAAAAATAGGTGCGTTTAGGTGTGTATGTCTGTGGCAATATAGCTCTTAAAGGAATAGACAGATTTTGTGCAGCTTTTTAATTGAAAGCTAATAAGCTTAATCTTGATGGTCCTAAAATTAAATATATACCTAACTTAAACATTTTAATTTTGTTTAGTTACACTATATAATATCTTAAAGCCCCTATCATTTCCAATACCATAAATAAATCTCTTAGTATCAATTATATTAGTAGGTATCCCATATACTGTATGTGTCATCGCGAGGCAAAAAGATTTTAATAGCAGTTAATAGGCTTTATTTTATCGACAAAACAACCCCTAAAGCTACAAGCATTTGAATACTAGATGTTTTGATTACTACCTAACATAAAATTAAACTAAATAAATATTTTTTTGAACTACCAATATAATTAAAGGGTCTCATTTTATAGCTACATATAAGTATTTTTTCCATTAACTCATTAATAATTTATTCAATAATTTTTGAATAAATAAAGAAATTGCAATGGAATCCCATTGTATTTTTTTATATTTACGTATAATAAAATTATTTTTGTTTATCCCAAAGTTTTATTTATTATTTGAATTTCTAATGATATTGCCAACAGTGAAAATTTCTTCTACCGACATAAGCCGTTGAAACTAATAAGAATACCCAAATTGTATACAAACCACCCCTTTGGGAGTCGCAACCGGTGAGGTGACCCGCAAAAGAGGGGTATCGTTTTACCAATAAAATTTAACCTATTATCTGCTTTTAAAATCTTTTTATCTCAGGACGACACATATTGTAGATCTTTCAAATAGAGATAAGTCCGTTTGGTGGCACTGCACTCTATCGAATGGGATATCGTGATAGGAAGCTAATGGATTAAGGTTTGTGAACTGCGAATTTTTTTTATTTTTTTTTAATTGTTATTAAAATTTTCATTTTCATTTTTCCAATTTACATTTAATAAATAATACTAATAACTTGCATTGATGAAAACAATAAAGTAACGATTACAGGTTGCTACTAAAGTTAATAAAATGAGTTTTGTATAATCATATTGATTTCATAAATTGTTTTAAATACTTACGTGGATTGTCACACAAATCTTTTTCCGATGTTTCGGCTACGTTTTGTATTAAGGGCCCTATACGGCAATCGAGGGTCGGGAATATAAGAGAATTATACAGAAAAAGATACTCCACAACCTTGAAAAAAATCACACGGCTAGTTAATGAATGTTACTAGCCGCTGAAACATTCGAATTTAAGATAATATTTATGGATAAGTGTAAAAAAAATCTGAATATCACTGAAAACGTGTAAATCGCACTCCCGTATTATAATAACTGAGTCGTAATTATCAAGAATTATTAAACTAATTTTATCAAATAATAAAGTTAAAACTATAAAGAAGTAGATGAAATCTTTATTTCTTAGTAAATATATTCTTATTTTGTGTTAAGAAATCATAAACTTGCCCAATTTTTTCGCTCAAATTCTTCATACAAATTACTATGAACTGGCGAGTTTCCACAAATACATGTGCGAGCGCCCGCTGCGGTCAGTACGCCACGCAACTCCGAGGAGAGAGCACGTCGCTTTACGCCGCATCCACAGATCGCGATCGAACCACAGTATAATTAATAATAGTAGGTACATTTGTTCTGTTGAGCAAGTAAATATTTCTTTTGGAACGAAGTTCCTTATGGCGCGTTGCAAAAGGGAGACGGAAAAAATTAAGACCAAAAGTTGTAACGACACTTTTTGCCATAGTTGTAAGCCGTGCGGTGTGTTTCTCTGTCCCTCTCTCTCTCTCTCTCTCATCATCAATCAACCAAACCCAACAACCCTCCACACCAAAAACCCCACCCCCTATACAATGTAACCCCCCTCCCCCTCTAAAATTTTTTGACCTTACCAATAGCCTTCCCACGAAACCTCCCCCCATCCCCCCACCCCCCAAAAATTCCCCTCGAGGCATATCTCAGTCAACTGGATCCCTAGACCCCTCGAGTCAGGTATCATTGGAATTGCGAGAACGAGCCCTATAATTTAGCTTAATCAGATCCCCTAAATTCCCAACGGGACCCGGGATATACCTCAAAAACCTCAAGAACCCCCCTCCCCCTCTCAAAAAATTTTGACCCCTCCAATAGCCTTCTCACGAAACCTTTCCCCCTCCCCCTCCCCTCCCCCTCCCCCCCAAAATCCCCTCGAGGCATATCTCAGTCATCTGGACCCCTAGACCCCCCGAGTGAGGTATCATTGGAATCGGGAGAACGAGCCCTATAATTTGGCTCCATTAGATTCCCTAAATACCTCAAAAACGTCAAGACACCCCCCCCTCAAAAAAATTTTTTGACCCCTCCAATAGCCTTCTCACGAAACCTTTCGAAAATTGTTTTTGGACTTGTGGAATGGATTTCGATCAGGACTAGTGACTCGACTTAAACTCGCGACAGGTCAACAGGACAGAACAGGACAGGAAAATGCGGTCGGCGTTGTGCACTAAGCATGTGTCGTTCGTTCAATTTCCGCGAACCAGTTTTGAGGTTTTTAGGGCCATTTTGAAATTTAACGTATGGTGAAAACACTATTGAGAAAAAAAGTGTCTCCAGTTAAATGGCCCCACTTTTGAGATTTTTGGGGCCATTTTGAAATATGACGTATGGTGAAAACACTATGGAGAAAAAAGTGTCTCCAGTTAAATGGTCCTACTTTTGAGATTTTTGGGGCCATTTTGAAATTGAAAATACTATGTAGAAAAACGTGTCTCCAGTTAAATGGCCCCACTTTTGAGATTTTTGGGGCCATTTTGAAATTTGACGTATGGTGAATGGGGCCATTTTGAAATTGAAAATACTATGGAGGTGTCTCCAGTTAAATGGCCCCACTTTGGAATTTTAGGGCCATTTTGAAATTTGACGTATGGTGAAAACACTATGAAGAAAAAAGTGTCTCCGGTTAAATGGCCCCACTTTTGAGATTTTTGGGGCCATTTTGAAATATGACGTATGGTGAAAACACTATGGAGAAAAAAGTGTCTCCAGTTAAATGGCCCTACTTTTGAGATTTTTGGGGCCATTTTGAAATTGAAAATACTATGTAGAAAAACGTGTCTCCAGTTAAATGGCCCCACTTTTGAGATTTTTGGGGCCATTTTGAAATTTGACGTATGGTGAATGGGGCCATGTTGAAATTGAAAATACTATGAGGTGTCTCCAGTTAAATGGCCCCACTTTTGAATTTTAGGGCCATTTAGAAATTTGACGTATGGTGAAAACACTATGAAGAAAAAAGTGTCTCCGGTTAAATGGCCCCACTTTTGAGATTTTTGGGGCCATTTTGAAATTTGACTCTCGAAGTCTTTGGGGTATTGGTGACGACTATTGGTCTGGTCAAAAAATGTATGGTGTTGGGTTGGGACACTTCGTCGATGGTACCTGAAGGTTTACCGGTTCTGCTAAGGAGCAGCAGGCTTAGCATGCACATCGCAGAAACATCGGAGAGTTGACAAAATGAGAGATTGAAGAAACATTAATACCATTTGTAGCAAAATAGGTCTTATTGTAAGGCAGCAAGGTCGATGCATTGTCGTTTGGAAACAATCTTTCTTTTCTTCCCGAATTTTCTCTTTCTTTTCTCACAGAAGATTTCCCGACAGCCATTTTAAAACTAGATAATATGTCTGTTTAGAAATGTTGATTTATATTGGCAACCTTGTCGCCAAGGATTAAGAACTATTTTGCAACTCACTATTTGGATAAAATATTTCTTCCTTAAATTTATTTCTTCGGATCGCCATGCTAAGCCCGCTGGCTGGTGTTCTTGAAAATTATTATACGAGGTGTGTGCATGCGTGCGGAATTGCGGATTTAAACCGAAACGCGGCACGTTTGTATGCAGATGGTTTACTGTTCTTTATACTGTGGCGCGAGGCTCGATCGTTGTGAGAGTAGCGCTAAAAACCTAAACTTCGCGCGGCGCGTCTCCGAATACGGTCCTTAAAGTAGCCCAAACTTCAAAGAGCACCGCGACGCAATCTTGTATAGTATAAGAATAGGTGTAAGGTGAATAGGAATAGGAAAAAATAGGTGTATTTGTTGTAGGATAATTGGAAAATTAGGATCTTTGAGAAAATCCTGGGATAATGTGGAAAGATCCGGAACATTTGATTCTGAGATAAAATTTTGCGAACAAACATCAAATAATATGTACATTGACCAATCAACGCATCCGTGAAAAATGTGTGTTCATAGTATAAATTCACGACATAGAAAGCGTCAGAGATTTTTCACTATCATCCTAGTACAGTATCGTTTTTAGCGAAGATCCTGAAAATTGTTAGGAAGATGACGAAATCAAACAATCCGGCTCTTTTCACATTTTCCTAGGATTTTCGCAAATATCCTAATTTTATAATAATTATTCTACGACATACTACTTTCTAAAAAGCGTTTATATTATATTCACCTATTAGGTGTACAGATCAGTCTGCTGGGAGATATAGATGACATTAAGTAGGTAAGGATTTATTTGTACAAATCTTCTAGCAGTGTAAATAACATTAGCTTCACTACCAATAGATACGTAAGTATAGATAAGTCATGACTTATCTATATTCGATGACTATATTATAATTGCAAATGTAATGTTTATATTCAAACCTAATCTTCTTATCAAAGTACATAACATTACGTCTAGCTTTGTAGTCTGCCTACTATTTTGGGTTACGTAAGTACTCAATAAACCCTTATAGTTTCGTTCTATCTATCCGTCTGTCTGTCTTATATTATTATTTTTCATACATGATTTTTTAACAAAGTTAACTATTTTCAAGTAATTGGCCTCCAAAGCGCTTTATATGAATTGAACTTTATATGAAATTAACCATTACTGACATAAAACAACAGAGAGCCGCTTAAGAAACATAACTTGAAATAGAACAGAATTTATAATTTAATAATAAAAGACTTGACTATACGGACAACATCGCAGATAAGCGTTGAGGTAGCTTTGACAATAGAGCACAAATCTCTTGTAGCTCTTGGAATACTACCTACTTATAATAGTGTAAATATAGGCCAATGATATTATTGCTAGCTTGTTATTATTAATAACTATTATCTATTCTTTTGTTTTTATGAGCTTATAACTCAATTGTGCAATTTGTTGGACAGATGTACCTATCTAAAGGATATAGTAAAATAAGTAAGTACTTCATAGTTTTCTGAAATTCGTCCCCTAAAGGGATGAAATGGACGTCCAAAGTTTGTATAGCGAAATTTCAACAACTGAACTCATTGCGCTGAATTTCGGCAGACAGATAGTTATTATGACAGAGATATTCGTTAAAAATGATTTTTCGGAATTCGTAGGTGCAGCGGACAAAGTAGCGCACAAATTCTAGTAACTTACCTATATTAAAATTGTTTTTGTTGCATTATTATCGATAATATCGCTATCGTTATTGTAGCTGTACTAATCTTACTAATATTATAAATGTGAAAGTTTATGAGGATGGATGGATGTTTGTTACTCTTTCACGCTAAAACTACTGAACGGATTTCGATGAAATTTTTTGATGATTCGATGAATGATTCGATGAAATTAATCCAGAGCCTAAACTACTGACATACCAAATGTCAGTAGTTTAGGCTCTGGATTAAAACATAGGCTCATTTTTATCGCGAAAAATTACAGTTTTCCCGAGCGAACAGCTAGTTTAAAATATATTTAACATAACATGAAATAAACAACTGTTGCCATCCAATGCCAAGCGTCAACACATCAGGATGGACTCTGTCATCAGTATTATTATTATTATGATGAGATAAAAGTAAGATTTTGATTAAAATAATAATATGATTTGTTTTTTGATATTATGTGCGTAGTAGAATGAATGCGGACCATGGAGAGCCGCTTCGCTACGTTGAATGTAAGAGGAGGAATGGATGGTAAGAATGAAAGTGAACGAAGCGAAACGAGTATGTAAGGATCGTAGCAAGTGACAAAAAGTGGTCTCTGCCTACCCCTTTACGGGAAAAAGGCGTGATTAGGTATATGTATGTATGTATGTAGAATGAATTTTAATAATAATGTTTATATACTATACTAGCTGTCCCGACAATTTGTTCTGTCTTAACTACGAACTGGAATAAATAAATTGCACCTTCACATACAACCTACACCAACATCTACACCTACACCTACAACAACGCCTATCAACCTAAACAGGTGAACTGAACCTATAAATATTTGACAGTCAAGTGTCAAATTAAACACAGTGAACAGAAAATACTAATGTAGAAAGCATATGCATATCTGGTTCCAAACTTGATATATTCTCAAAATGTATGTTAAAATGTTTAAAATATTATTAATGTTGAAATACCTACAATATAAGCAAATGTGCATTTAAATTAAAATTGCGAATAAGAATGTATGCAGCATTGGACAAACCTCAGTGGTTTTAAATGATGTTTATAATAACGTTAAATTGTATCTTTTTTTGTATTTTTATAAATAATTTTAAAAAAAGTTACTATGGAAAAATTCAATCGTCGATTTTAGTATTTATCTACATAGATGTATTATATCGATCCAGCCATTCTCGAATTTTAGCGAGTGATTGGAATTTTTATATATACTTATATGATAAAGAGAAAATATTTGTTTGTTTGTATCGAATAGGTTCCGAAAGTCCTGGACCGTTTTTGATGAAATTTTGAACAGATACAGAATAGACCACGGTGAAGGACCACGGCAAAATGCATAGTTCCCGCGAGATTTCCTTTTGCGCGTTTAAAGAGGCGAGCAACATCTAGTTAAATATAAAATTATAACACCATCTCGTTAAGTATGTTTTATTCACAAGAAAAAACTTGAAATATCCTCGAAATTTTCAGCCCTTTGAAAATAAATTGTCTTTATTGAATCAAAGCATTCTGTAAATTCAATTTCAAACATCTTAGAAATAAAACCATCAATTTACTTATTAATTTTGGCAGATCTCATAAGTTTTTTTTATTTATTGTATAATTTCCTGTCTGTAAAAATTGTATTAGGATTTTTGAACATCTTGAATAGTTTGTTTTTAATAATCAATATAATTTAATAATATCCGCTTTTGCCCGGACATGAAAACTAAAATCTATGTTATTAATATCATTATACATAATTATTAAAGTCTTTAGCAGGTTTTCGTGAAAGAAAAAAAATCCGTGACTATAGTAGGTATAGTACCTACCATGTCCATACTAGATATACCTACTGGCTATTACCATTCATCCAAGTACAATCTTTTGTATTTTTAAATTATTATAATCTAATAAAAAGATAATATATTTTACATTCACCTGAAACCAATGAGCTAAGTAGGTACAGTTTAGTTACTCAATTATACAAAAATCCATCACGGCCCAAACTAATTCAAAAACTTGTAAGTTGTGACCCGGATTTCAGTATATACCTAAAACGCTTAATGTTTCATGGAATATAATTAAGGTGACTGCTTAAAATGTAATTAAAATAAAATTTTGTAAAGGTCGTAACATAAAGTAATTTCGAGGTTGGAATATGCAAATATTAAAGGCCCAAAATATCCACGTTCAACATACGGCGAACTCGGAAATTGAACGCTCGCGCTGTTGGCTAGTTAAGCTTTTCTATTTGTACTTTGAGTATTTATTAAAGAACAACATTAATGTGCTTTCATTTTACGAAACAACATTGGTAATTTACAAACTCAGAAACAGTGTTCATATTAATGACTGCTTATTTAGAATAATTATAATTTGTTTTTTCCTGCTGTTCCACCCCGTTATAATAATCAGTTTACCCTGACGTATATTATAGTTCTTGTATACTATAAAACTTTCTCTGATGCCTATTGAGTACTGATGAAATTCTACTTAAAAAGCTTGGGTAGTTATCAAAATCAAAGGGTACAAAGACAAGATGATGTAGACATGTAAGAAACTTTGTTGTATACTATACTAAGTTTAATACTGTTTACTAGATACTATGCAAGAAAAAAAAAGATAGGAAGATAACTCAGTAAGACATGTGTTTTAGCTATGCCTATCGAATGGATTTTAAACAATCCTGTCTTAGCCCTTGTACATACCTGCCTACACAATGTTTGTCTACGTGCTTTTCAGTGCTATACATTCAGTGCAGTTTAGAGCTGCGTGTTAATAGAATAAGTCAGTAGCTGTTACATACCTATTATACAGAAATAATATTAATTCTCTGTCGCTTTTGGCACCCTCGTTTAGGCACATCCAACGCTATATCATGTATATATTATACGATCCATAAGTAAAGGAAACTGAATACTGAAGGTTATCAAAATGGTCGCTAAATGGGAAACTTGACGCTAAAAGCAAAGCGATTCTTGAGAGCGCTCGACTTGGCTTCGGAGCGAAGTTTACTATACTTGATATGTGTCGTGTATCCATGCTACTTAACATTTTTATTAAACCATTTATTATATCAAACAAAAATAAAAAATAATTACTTGATATACCTAATATAATCTATATCTATTCTATTCTAATATTATACATATCTGTACCTAAATGCGAAAGTGTGTCTGTCTGTTGCCTATTAACGCTTTAACCACTGAACCGATTTTTATGAAATTTGTTAAAAATATACTTTGGATCCCGGGAAAGGACATGTGATATTTTTTATCCCGAAAAAGTAGTGTTCCCGCGGGATAATGTATTTACGCGGGCGGAGCTGCAGGCAAAAGCTAGTATTATATACAACTCGAAAATCGCTCACAATAATGAATATAATTTTTAAGTTTAAACTTTATAAGAGTTCTTTTGCCTATTAGATAGATAAAAAATGTAAATTAATGTTGTGACTCGTTGACAAACTTCATCGTGTAACAAAATTACCTCTATCAAACTTACCTTGCATTTGATAGATATAGGTTATAAATGGGATAGTTAGCGTTCGTTAATAATAACAATCTGAGGTAAAATTACTTGAGGTAGAGACCTAGTATGTGTTGTTGTTACTTTTATTAATTTATGTATTTCTGAGCATTATAAAAATATATTAGCTTCTGCATATCTTTCTCCACATGAACTTTATCTGTATCAAATGTTCGCACAGTTCTCAACAACAGTTCTGAAAGTTTTTGCTTCACTTATGATTATGATGATTATTATAATGAAGAGGCAACAAACCCTACGACAGTCACTAGTCGCGCAGTGCGGTGTTAATAAGCTCAGTTTGATGTATTCCCATAGCTTAATATAGCTTAGTTTATGTAATCAGGCGGCGTTATTACAGTCGTAAAGTTTAGCTTATATTAATCTATTATTACCCAGTATTACTGATATTAAATTGTTTAGCAATAACTGCAATCTATATAAAAAACTTTAATCGGACTACGCAAATTTCATAGCCAATGTTACCCGGGCTGTTATTACGAATCTATTAACACCTCATTTATTAAAGTCGGACCGGGGCATCTAGTCAAGATGTATATTCAATAATTTTGACGGCGAACTTCGAAATAAAAAATGTATGGGATTTGACATATTAAGTCATCGTTATATGACAATCATTTGCTTGTGATGCGTTATGTCAAATCCCATACATTTTGTTTTCGAACTTCGCCGTCAAAATTATCGAATGCATCTTGACTAGACGCCCAGTGGTCTAGGCACTACGGTGGAAAAAACATACATACAAAATAGACTGTCACTCATTCCGTTTGGCAGGTCATTACCCTTCCTTTTGGCATCTGGATATTTGATCAACGATTAAACTTCAGGCGTTGCGCGTTGGTGAAATTGGTACTAAAGATTCTGGGTAAAATTTTAAAATACGTCGCCATTTTAAGGGGTCGCGAGTGGTTGGGGGGGGGGGGGGGGGGGGGGGAGGGGTCGGATTCCCCCCTCACCATTTTCACCCGCCGGAAATACTTGATTTCCTTAGAAAAAATAAAAAACAGTTTTTTTTCAAAAATTGTTTATTCCACTTTATAAACATGTTTTATAGCTTTTATTAATTCCACGAATGGATCTTTTCTATATTTCATGTTATTTCGCCGCCACAAATATTCAAAAATAACATCTGCAAAATTGTCTATGTTATTAAAATTGTCTTTTTTAAAAAATCTTTTAAAAAATCTTTTACACTGGGACTCAATTCGTTGAGTATGAGTCCCATCTTCAGCTATGAATGGGTTGTCACAATCCGAGTGGTTGACTTTTCTGTGTATGTAGCCATGTTCTGACAAGCAATCATATGCTTTCCAAAAATCAGTGTGGATGGTGGTGCCATCGCCACATTCTTTAATATAAGTGACCAAAACCTCAGCAGAGCGAATATTGTCTGGACACACTTCCAACCTCAAATCTTCAGATCCATCCTCAATCAAACCTAGAACCCAATGGCCCTCAATAACAACTGACTTCAATTATGAGTCAACGGAGCCCCGCTACGCGGGGCTCCTACTTCTGGGTGGTTTACAAAAAAAATAACCACGATGGCTAAGGCGGTAGCTTCGCTGCGCTACACTCCCGCCTTAGCCATCTAACCTAACCCAATGAAGTCGTATTGGGCCAACTCGGAGAAATACATTACTATTAATTACCTAAGAATTATATACTGTTCTCATACATTTCCTATATCACATTATATATAAAATATAATTACCTCGATTATATTTTCTTTTTCCAAATTTCAATTCCATACATTTTGATCGGCGATTCTTTAAAGATAAAATATATAATAATAAATATATATAGAAAATATAAAAGTTTTTACCGTGTTTACAATACGGTGAAATTTTCAATGTAACAGCTCGTTTGGTATGATCGAATCGAGCATTAAAAAGTGATTTATAAAGGCACACACGAAATTGATGAGGCCGCCACGGCAATTTGATTATCTAATAAACAGATATACTAAAAGCGTCCGCGACTCTATAAAACAAATGTAATTTTATGATCTGTATCGAAAAACTCTAGTCCATTAGTGTAATAATAGATAGATTTAAAACGATTCTAATCGATTCTATTTTTGTTGTTTCACCAAACTACTCATTTGTAATTTGTGTTTTTTATAAGCTTTATCTTGTATCTTGTACTAAAATTATAAATGTAACAATACAAACCTACTGTTTCGTAGGTAGGTACTATGTGCAAATGTCTTCGAACATCAATTTAATGTAAATATAATTAGATTCGTATATAAAAAAAAATACGTTGCCTTTGAAAATGTTGTATAAGGTTAAAATGTTGTATGTTGTATAAGGTTCGGTAAAATCAATTAGGTACGGATATTTTGGGCATAGTACGCTCTATTGCTTATCTAAAGAGCAGAATTTTTTCTTTCTTTATATGGGCGAGTTTGCGTTTTGCGGGGAGTCAACCATACATGAGATGATTTTTTACTTCGAGTATGACAATTATTTTTTTGCCTAAACGTCTTTACATGAGCAGTGGATCATGTGTCCAAAGTATCCGTAATTGATTTTCGAAGTCATATTATACTATCCTACTACTACTATAAATGTGAAAGTTTGTGAGAATGGATGGATGGATGAATAGATGACGTACAGTTATATTTGGATGTTTGTTACTCTTTCACGCAATAACTACTACTTATATACTACACGCAATACCACGGATTTTGATTATATTATATAGGGTACTTTTTTCCGAAAATTTACAGTGTTCTCGTGGAATATTGTATTTATACGGACGAAGCCGCCGGCAACTAAGAATAGTGTTCTAAATACATTTAAATAGAAGTAAGAATCAAACCGCTTTCGTAAGCCGAAGTCACATTAAGCTGGCTTAATGCGGCGTAATATTTCTTATTCTGTATTTTTCTTTCTTGTTTCTAGTTTCGTAAGAAAGATATCCCCTGTCTGGTACATTTCCGTGTAATCATTTGACGGGTATGGTGAAATTAGATTTCGTGTATCACAAATATTTATCGACTCGAGCAAAAAACGTATCGTTTCCTCGTGGGATGTAGGGGTGGTTGGAGATAAATATCTCTCTCTCGCTACTGTACCTAATAAACCGATGAATGATGAAAACGAAAAGTAAAGATTTTTCAATATTTTTGTTACCTACCTTCTTACTGTATGAGCGAGTTCTAAATGTTCATTTAAAAGTGACGTTACTGTTAGTAACACACCACACCACCACACGTCCGTAGTTTGATCCAACGGTACACCTTTAGGTCAAACATGGCTCAAACACAGGTTAGGTTAATATCCCATGGTGATTGTTTATAAAACCATAGTGTGATTATTCATAATATTATTTATGACCAATTTCCCATACACAATTTAATTAAAAAGAAAAACTTATCAAACAATTTTAATATGGGTTTTACTCTTACATCTAAATTCTAAGGTACTAATTACTAGTTATGATGAAAACCAAACCAAGTTATCACTAAATGATTGATGCCAGATCACGATTTAGGCAATTACCTACGCAAGTTATAAAAATAAAATCCTATATCCTATCATCGATTGGCTGTTTTTCACCGGGGCGGCCGATGACATATTGTGTCATCGCCGTGACGTTTCCGGGTCGGTAAGTGAAAAAACATGTCATCTTTTGATTTAAATGAGAAAATCTTGTATATATATCATCGGTTTCTCGAAAACGGCTGCAATTATTTCCATGAAATTTAGTATGCAGGTAGTGTTGGGGGAGAAAAATCGATCTAGCTATGGAATCCCTGGGAAACTGCGGATTTTAAGGTACATGTGTTTTTCTTTCGTCCTGCAACAATATATCTATAATGTCGTCCCTATAATGTCAGTCCGATTGTCAGTTTGGTAATGCGTATGCATAGATTTATTATAATAAAACGAGGTAGATATGGTATTACGCGTAAAAAGTGAAGACTCAAATTGGCCCCCTGCGGGCCAATTTTGGTAAGTGTGATCCAAGATTAAGGGGCCCCATACATGATCCGGTCTGCCTTCAGTTCGGCCTGAACGGATGCAAAATCGTATCGTCTGTGTGCAATTTCGAGATCGCGTCAGTCGGCCGTACGGACTGAAGCGATTCGTTCCAGTGTTGCCAGCTCTGTTTTTGTGAAACTACTAAACTCGTATTAATTCTAGTAAAAAGTACCTACTAAAGAAGCTAAATAACTACTAAAGAAGCTACTTAGGAATTCCTGAAGCCCCCCCAAAAACCATTGCATTTTAGGTTTTGTTATATAATTTTTTTTTCATTCATTGAATTTTACTATAAATTTTACCATTAAATTAAAATATACTAGCAAATATTAAGTATATAGTAATTAAACGGGTAGTTTTAAGAAAATTACGGACGAATGTATTATTATGATAGGTTTTTTTTTTTGTGTTTAACCTAGGCCATTTTGCATATGATTACTGTCTGGCTCTTTCCTACTAAAACACTACTAATAACTAAATTTCTACCAAGGAGGGAATAAAATACTCAATTTAGTAAAATTTTGTAAAATAACTAAGTTGGCAACATTAATTCTGGCCTGACCGAGCGGCCTGAACGCGCGGCCTGTCCTGACCGTGTGTGGACAAATCGCTTCAGTTCTTGCCCGAGCCGCAGCCGTGCGGGCGTGTATCGTGTACAAGCGTTGTATGAGTTTTCGCGGTGTTTAAATACAAAATTGATAAACACGACCGTAGCGCGCGGCAAACCAGAATGGACTGATGCGACTGTTCCTTGTGTGGGCCCGAATCAGATCAGGCCGAACTGACGTCATTTGTAACTGAAACGATCGGCCTCTCGTCTGTGGGGGCCTTAATAGTGTTATGTATTGGTGTCTACAGGCACACGAATTTGATACGGAGCGTACAGCGGATCTGGTACGCTCCGTACCAGATCCGAGCGTGTGTAGGGCAATCCGGCGAACATAAGAAGAAGGCGAAGAGTTCGCCGTTGTCCGCATCGGATCTGGTCCGCTCCGTACCAAATTCGTGCGTGTGTAGAGCAGTCCGGCAGTTAGGCCGTACAACGGTATCAGTGTTGCCAACTTAGGGACGTACCCCCCAAAATTAGGGAAAATATCTACGGGGGTTTACTAGGGGACAGGATGTTTAGAGTTTACTCTTTATGAATCAATTTGTATGTAATAATAAAAATTATTTTAATGTGTGTATATAGCCAGGGATATGAAAATGTATTGGGAGTGAAATCAGATTAAGACAAGTTAGTTTTATGTTATTCACGCGTAAGTCTCTATGTTAAACACAACAACACAGACCTGTCAATGGTATAAGTTATCAGGGGTAAAATTTGGGGAGAAATATTTTTTAAAGTGTTGGTATCACTGCCCGTTATCAATGAATTGCGGGAATCATCGTCGTCGTTTAAAAACCGCACTGTAAATAGAACTCTGTGCTAATGTAATAGAGCATAAAATCGAACACACGAGTGTCGATCGTTTCGCTCCACTGCACCGTACCAAATCCGTGCGTGTGTAGCGACACCGAATTTGGTCTCCGGATATGGTTCGCTGTACGCTCCGTACCAAATTCGTGTGTCTGTAGATAGCATTAGTGTGCGCCGAGTCGGTCGACGATTAGCACGTATTTCGCGTCCCGCGTTAATGTGTGTCGCGACTCGCGACCCAGAAATATTTTCAGTTTTGTAAGGGTTTAACGTGTATCAAAGTGCGTATGTATAATTTTAGCATTATTCGGAAATCCGAAATGTGAATTTCGAATTCTGGTCAGATAAATATTTTTGTGATTCTTTTTTTTTAATCTACTAGAATTCCGAGCAAAACTCGGTTACCCATGTACTATTAACTAATAGGTATATTATTATATTCAATTAAGTACATGTTTGCTCCCCTGGTAGCGGACAGTTGCCGATGCGTATGTTTCTATGTACACAGAGCACCATTTTAAAAACTTACAACCTAAACTCTGCAAATTAAAAAAAAAGTATTTAAATGTGTCCTTTATATAGATAGCTACACGTGGCCCTTTGTAGTGCCTTTGGTCGAGTAATTGCCGCGGTAGGCGAAGCGTGAAGCGCGGTAGAGTTACTTACGAGGGACAAAGATTATGGGCCTCGCTGATTGGACTCGCCACATGTCCGTCGACCACTGAGGCCTCACTTATATCCTCGAGATAAGCATCCTCAAAATCAAATGTCAGAGGCCCAATTTGGCTCTTTTCAGTGATCTAACTTGGTCTTAGTCGCATGAAATATTTTTTGTTATTGTACTGTATTTTTTTCAATGGCTGAAAAAGTTTGCTTGTAAGTTGTATCCCATTTCAAAAGATCTAATGAATTTTGAAAGTTTTGAGTGTAGAAAACTCCATGTTTAACCATAAAAGTTGTTATGTATTTATTCGTAAATCAAAAATATATATTAGGTTCATTCATATATACTAAATTCTTACTATAAATACACGTCGTCTTATGTAAATTTGTAAATTCGAAATGAACATTTATATAAGCATGTTATATATCAGTGGCGTGGGGTTCCCATAACCCCATTCCTATCGGCTTCCCTTACCACTTACCTTTTGAAGACCCTCATCTAAATCGCTACCTATTATACAGGTAAGGGCTTCTCTATGAAGGAGAAACAGCCTTCGCCACTGTTATAATATATTTTTTATAACGCCTTTATTTCGTCGATGCAGCCTGCAGGAAATGGTCGATTTGTCGGTGGAGCAGTTCACTAAATCAACAGTATTTGTAGTACTTGTACCTTGTAGTTCTAAAACTATTATCAACTGTGAACTGAAAGTTTAAAGCGAACTATGCCATTAACTTTAATCAAATAATAGCTTTGCAGTTAAGTTTGCGAACGTTTCTATTACTATCATTTTACCGACTTACAAAATATAAGGTACTCTACCTAGAAGTAGAGTCAAGGTAGAGCATTACAAATAAATATGACATTGACATAGACGCAGCTCTGACCGTGGGTAATATGGGCACGCGCCGTTCCAACTCGCGCTCCGAACCGAACGTGTAAATGCGAGGAGCCGATAGTCCGATCTGGCATCATGGCATGTCAAGCTCATTTTCTACTGTTCGAACCAAAGACTTTCGAACCGCGCGCTATGACGTATTTTGACGTAATGTAAGAAGCCGGCGGCGTGGCATTGCAAACCGTGATGCATTTCGAATCATAATTAGCACGACCGATCCAAACTTTAAAATAATATATTATTTCCAAAGCTTAGACTAGCCGGTTGCATAATATTTTATTGGCAAAAAGAGCTGTGAAGGATCCTTGCTCAATGCGGAGCTCACAATTTTCTTTATTGAGTCAGCCAAGCATCACGTTTGATCGGGTGGAGTGTGCCAAGTGTTTCCAGCTCTAATAAGATCACGTCGGGTCTGGTAGAGCGTGACACGCCGCTGATGCGTGGTTCACGGTCAGAGAGCCACGAGGCTGCTCCTGGTACAGATAAAGTTACATTATCCTTAAATTACGAATGGTTGTTTGAAACGTGTTTTTAATATCATATCAGGATAATAAATATTAATCGCAGGAAAGGCATACGACTCGACGCAAAATGTGTTGCTTTTTTCTAAAATGCCTGTTTAGTGCTTATATATATATTACAATTATCCATTAAATAAAATTCTCGTAGTGTTGGAGGGCCACTCACACACACACACACTCCACCGAAACGGCTTGACCGATTCTTGATGCATATTCGGTAGGTCTGAGAATCGGTCGTAATTTATTTTTTATATATGCCAAAACGTTTACCGGGTTAGCTAGTTTTTCATAACTTTAAGTTTGAACTTTATAAGGGTTTTTTGCCTCTTGCCTTTTTAAAAAAAAATTGAAATTTTGTGACAAAATTGCTCAAAATTGTATCTGCTATTAATCAACTGCACGGTAGTGTGTTAATAATCTGAGGTACCTAGTGTGTGTTGTTGTTATTTATATTAATGTTTTGTATTGAAAAACATTATATTTAAAAATATTTGCCTTCTACATACATTCCTCCGCATAAATTTTAATTGTACCAAATATCACAATTCGCACAATTCTCGTTAAAATATATAGGTACTGAAAGTTTTTGCTTCACGTATTAATATAATAATTCTCCCTTTGTTTGAACAAAACTTTTAAATCATAACCACAACTAGAAACTCTCCCAGTTGTGGTCATAATTCAAAAGTTTTGCCAACAGAACATTATGATGGCATTTAACCCTCTATCCGCATAGAAGTTTTAACTACGTTACATTATAATGATGGTGTCCATGTTTTAAACGAAAAGCTTTCAGTCTGCGTCGAAAGGAAGCCGGCAGTGCGACGGGATATTTTTATATCAAATTCAAAACATTTAAAACCCAATTGCTGAACTTGTAATTAACCACAAGTTATAATTATATCCACAAATTACAGTCGGTTTTTAAATGTCGTATAGTTGCCCAAGCGCAAACGGCATCTTCACAACATAGTCAGCCTAGTCCAGAGGAATGACTGGTCAATACGTCTGGAGCCAATCATGGGCGGGCTTCCTCGCGATATTTTCCTTCACCGTTAGAGCGTCCGTATAATGTACTCGAGATCTAAAAAAGTCTCATTGGCGAATCAAACGGCCTACCCACTAGGCCACGGAGCTCTAATTTAAACATAAATGTTAGTCAGTACAATAATTATGAAGCTTGAATTGCAAATAGTAAATACAATTTGAATTATTAAGATTTTCTTAATATTATGCTTTCCATAGTAGGCTCGTTGACAGATTTTTTCTTGCATAAAATTTCTTGCAATTTCTTTCTTCAAAAAGTTCCTGCGATCCACATGGGTTTAATTTTTTTAGATGTATCTCATTTTACAATTATAATTAATATTTTACATGACGTATCAAGTAAAAATACCTCAATTTTGCTGAAAAGGTATATAAAATAAACTAAATACTACTCAACTACTCTATTGCATCTACCCGGCACAACGGATAGCCATTGCTATCCAACGAGGCTACACTGTCAGTTTGCTAGGACTCTGCCAGATGGGGACAGTTTTTTCCATTTATAGGGATAGTTATATTTGTAGATAACACTTATTTTTTAATATTAATTTTCGTTGGATTTTAGATTTATCTTGTAACTTGTTTTTTATTATTTAAATTATCTAATAAATAGTAGAAGTCAATGTTTTGAATCTCTACTGCGTCAAATGAATTTTCATAATTTAAGTATTTCAATATTTATTTATTATCAATAAACTTTCACAAACATTTAAACTGGTGTAACAGTTTGTCTGTGGGCAATGAGTACATCAAGGTTTCAGTTTTAGTTACGAATAACAAAATTATATCTTATTTAACAATAGCACACAAAAAACAATAGCAAGTTAGCACAATACGTTCTACTACAGTGAAATATCCAACTAGTATTGTATTAAAGTGACATTAAAAAAGTTAGTCGGAGCGGAGAGGCGGATACAGGGCCGTTTCCGGGCCGCTCTACACCAGACTCGCAGCGCCTATCACTCGTAATTTATATTCACACTGAATTAACTCATTTCAACCGAATGGGATAGTTTTAATTATAGTGCTGTTATTGCGATAGTTTGTAGTGTTTTAAATTGTGATTTCCGAATATGCCTCGCTTATGCTACAACTAGCTGTTACTATCTCACGGGAACACTAAACTTTTTCGGAATAAAATGTATCCTATGTTTTAATCCAGAGCTTAAACTACTACCATACCAAATTTCATCGAAATATGTTCAGTAGTTTTTGTGTGAAAGTGTAACAAATATCCATACATCCATTCATCCATGTATCCATCCATACTAACAAAGTATCACATTTATAATATTAGTAGGAAGTGCGAATTACTTTATTTCTTGTATGACTAAGTTTTGTATATGCCATAGAAAACTTGAATTGCAAACAATTCAAGCTTCATAAGCTAATACTGACTAACTTTTATGTTTAAATTAGAGCTCCGTGGCCTAGTGGGTGGACCGTTTGATTCGCACTCGAGAGGTTCGATTCGCATTTCGCAGAACGTTTACTCGTGAGTATGTTTGCGAGCCCACTATTCAACAGCGCTGTTGAGCAATTTTCATCTTATGCCTGGTCGAGGGAACTTGTTCGGTAGTACCTGAACATGGAATAATCGAACCCATAGGTGATTTTCGGTTCTCACATTAGCGCCCTACACACGTAAAGTTCGGGCTACGGATTGTGTTCCAAGCCACGGTAGGATCTGTGCGGTTTGGCCGGCGCTTTACATACTACTTACGTCAAAATACGTCATACGTTATCGACATGTCAAATCGGACTGTCGGCCCCGCGCATTTACACGTTCGGTTAGGAGCGCGAGTTGGAACGGTGCTATTTCCTGCGGTCAAAACTGTAGGTGTGAAGGGCGCTATTGACACCTCGTTAAGATTCATTGTCGTTATTTAACAAGTGCTCTTAGATTAGGCAATCGGACATTTTTTTTATTGCATAAATGAATAGTACTCTTAAATATGACTAACTTCTCAGAAGAAACCGTATATCAAAAGTCAATATTTTCAAAGGTACAGCGATTTTTATACAAAATTTCGCGAGTCTTTATACCAAAAAAATCAGTCCGCTTGCCTATTTACTATCGGGAAATTGATTCATAAACAGGTAGACTATTGTGTACGGGTTGCTGCCAACCGTACATGTATAATTTTAGCACAGTAAGCATTTTCTTCGTTTGTCGTAGCGTGTTATAATATGCGCGATTGCAAATTGTATTACATTCATTTTATTAATAAAGTAGTGTAAGGCGCGCATCCGTGGGTTTAGGCGCGAAGCAACGAACCCTAAATCATATAGTTACGATTCGTCCGCGTCTCGATAGAGTAGTGACCAATGCCTCGAGTGGCAGTGAAGAGTTTACAGAGCTCACACTCGCCCGCGTCACGCGTCATTTTGTGCCCTCGCAATTCATCGTTTCTTCCATGACCACATGCATTCTGCACTAGTTTATAGACATTTTGTACTACTGTGTAATGTTAAATGTGTTATGTTTAATCTCAGTGTGTAAAATTTAATGCAATAAACTGTATGAAGCATTATAGTGGCTGCCCAACTAGTGGCTTCGAATTACGAACTGTTCCTACTACGTAACAAGTTTTCGTCGCGAGTGTTGGAAAACGTTTACCTACTCGGACAATACAAAAGCAGGTCATGCCGATGAATACGAGAAGTCGACCTCAACACGACAACATGCACGAAGACCGCGTGGACATCCTGGACGAAGCACCAGAGCAGAGAGACGAAGCGCGAGAGCTGCGCGCCGAGGGCGCCCCCGTCGCCACCGTCCCTGCACCCGGCCGCACCGGCGCATCTACTTATGTGGACACCGAGACTTTCCTGGCCGGCGTGATGCAGTCCTTCATCAAGATGCAAGCGGAAAGTAACAGAACCCTAGTGGAAACCCTGAAAGCGCTCCCTTTCAACGGCTCCGGGAACACACCAACATCGACGCCAACGCCCGAGACGCGTCCGGCCAGTAAACACTCGTCCGCGGTCACCGGAGGCAACTTCGCCAAGTGCACCGCACGTTTCGACGGGAAGTCACGCGACGCGGAAGTCCTGGAGGCGTTCATCGATGCTGTGCAGGTGTACAAGGAGTGCGCGGACGTAAGCGACGAGCACGCGCTGCGCGGCTTGCCCATGCTGCTGGAGGGCGACGCCGCCGTGTGGTGGCGCGGCGCGCGCGCCGCCGCCGGCACCTGGCCCGACGCGCTGGCGCGCCTGCGCGCCATGTATGGAGTACAGCAACCGGCCCACAAGGTTCTGCGTGAAATCTTCGCTACGGAACAAAAGGATTCCGAAAGAGCGGAAGTGTTCATTAGTAGAGTGCGTTCTTTAATCGTTAAATTGCCGTACAACGTACCTATTTGTATGCAAATTGACATTATTTACGGTTTGTTACATCGTCGAGTAAGAAAACGGTTATCTAGAGACAGTATTCATGATGTTGATAGTTTTGTAGAGAAGGCGAGGGTCATAGAGGACGCGATAGTTGAAATTAATGTAAGTACCTACTCAGCGAACCCGAGCGTTGTTATGACTTCTACAAGTTCAAACGCGACCGCGCGTCGATCACTCGCACCACAGCCGCGTGAATTCTCGGAATCGGCCGAGCGCAGCGTTACTACGGGTCCGAGGGGTACCATTGTCGCGAAACTCGCCTCGAACTCGAATGAAACTTCGAAACGCGTTCGTTGTACTTTTTGCAAGTTTTATGGTCATGCAGTAACCGAATGTCGTAATTTACAAAACAAGAATAGCAAACCGCGAAATGTAAATACGGTTTCTAGTAGTAGTGATAACACCGGGCCTAACCCGATACGATGTTATGGGTGCGGTCAACCCGGTGTGGTGAGATCGAAATGCGAGAATTGTCGTACCAAAAACATACCCGCGAAGTCGGCTGATTTTAATGTCGTGATCGGTGATGACGTCACACGCACACCTTGCGCGACAGAGGCACCGCACCCTACGGTATCCGTCACTATTTCAAATAGGGAAGGCGTTGCGATCCTCGACACGGGGGCTACTTGTAGTGTTGCTGGCTCCCTGTTATATTCTATTTTACGAGCGGACGGAATACAGTTCCGAGAGGTGAACCGCACCTTTGGGCTTGCGGACGGCTCCCGCCAGGTAAAGTCAGTGCTGATTGCATCAGTACCAGTATTCTTGGAAAGTAGGCAGGTAGATACCGAATTCGTGGTGTTCCCCGGGGAAAACACCCGAACCTTGCTAGGCCGTGACTTTATTTCTAAGGCAGGGGTCAAACTGGACTTAGCCCAGGAGTCATGGTATTTTTCAGACAGTCCCGAACAAATATTTCCGTTCGTGCGATCTGTCATCCTAAAAAGCACAGAGCCGATGCACGCGGACGTCTCCGACGTCTCCTTGCGCAGTGACGAAGGGACGAAGCTGTCACCAGAGCACAGGGCCGCGCTCAACACATTTCTGCGTGGCAGAGTGGACCAGTTTGCTCCTGAGGGACCCCCTACGGACTTCGCCACCCATAAGACCAAGGTGAATGATGGTGAGGAGTCCCTCGCTTCGCTACCGTATAGGTCGTCGCCGTCAAAGAAAGATACTTTGGAGGAATTGCAGAAGCTGATTGCAGCGCCGATCCTCCGCCAGGCTGACGCGACGAAGCCGTTCGTCCTCAGTACTAACAGTAGCGAGTATGCACTTGGAGCGGCTCTGCTCCAGGGGGAGGGGACCAATGTGCGACCACTTGAATACGCCAGTGGCCTCCTTACGGCTAATGAGAAAAACTACAACACGACGGAGAGAGAGGCTCTGGCCGTCGTGTGGGCTGTGTCAAAGTTCCTAACCCGGCTTCGAGGACGTAACGCCTGGGTTAGAGGGGGAGGTTGTAAGGCGCGCATCCGTGGGTTTAGGCGCGAAGCAACGAACCCTAAATCATATAGTTACGATTCGTCCGCGTCTCGATAGAGTAGTGACCAATGCCTCGAGTGGCAGTGAAGAGTTTACAGAGCTCACACTCGCCCGCGTCACGCGTCATTTTGTGCCCTCGCAATTCATCGTTTCTTCCATGACCACATGCATTCTGCACTAGTTTATAGACATTTTGTACTACTGTGTAATGTTAAATGTATTATGTTTAATCTCAGTGTGTAAAATTTAATGCAATAAACTGTATGAAGCATTATAGTAGTTATCATCCAGCATTCAACCGGAACGGTTTTATTTATCATCCCCGATTGTTCTAACTTAACAAATATTTATCATACATCTTTTATATTAATAACTAGCGATCCGCCCCGGCTTCACACGGGTACAATACTGATACTAATACTACAGAATGTCGCCCACTTCGCAACGGGCCGTGCAGCAGAAATCGTAATATTTTAATTTCGCCATAACTTCAAAACCAAACGTCCAATTTTAATCATTCAAAGACCAAATATTATCTACATAAATTATACTTAGTGATGAAATATTTTTTTTGATAAGGATTAATAGCATGAGTAAAATAAACGCGTTTAAATGTAGTCCAAAAAAATTCAAGATTTCTAAATAAAAAAATGGTTGTTGTGCCTCACTCGACATAGATAGGTATAGTGTGTCGCGGACTTTTTTGTAGATATTTATAAGATCTACAATTAATTAGAACATTATATGGTTCTATCTTTTATAGTTTAGGCAGCGTACGCAAAATAAGTAACTTTTCTGGTTGATTTTTTACACCTTTTATCCGAAAAACCCAAATATCTTACGGAACCCTACTTTTTTTCAAAATAAAATTTAGCCTATGTTACTCGTGGATAATGTAGCTTTCGAATGGTGAAATAATTTTTGAAATCGGCCCAGTACTTTTTGAGCCTATTCATTACAAACAAACAAACATACAAACAAAGTTTTCCTCTTTATAATATTAGTGTAGATGTACTGGATACTGCAGCAGTAGCCCCTACACGTTGTTATAATTTGTTCGTATTATATTAACAATTGTGTATAAAAACTAAATTATATGAACATTATACCTGCTTATGAATTATATTTCCTGATTTCCTTCTTAAAAATGTAAATATTACAAAAATTCTAAGTAGCTTATTTTGTGCGTGGAGATTCGTTGCATATTAATAAAATAAATAATGGCTATTATTTCAAACCCTTTGCCTCTCGTAATATGCTAAGCGGTTATAAAAACTTTGTATATTGGTTGTGAAGTTTTGTACTGGTCACCGAGCACGACTGACCTTTACCGCAACTATCCGCCACCTTTAGCATTTAAAACTTCATACCATTAATACATCAAAGCCGATTCCGCGAAAACTTTACACTAGGCTTTCCCAGCATTTTCCGTTGATCCATTCAATTAATATTTTCATCTCTCTGTCTCAATTATTATTTCTGTATCACCTTGATTTATTTACTGTAAAAATTAAAAGTATACTAAATTTTTAATTTCTATTTATCAATATCTGTTTATATTAATACTAGCTTTTGTCTGCGGCTCCGCCCGCTTAAATATCTACAGTATTCCACGGGAACACTATGTGTCCTTTTTCGGGATGAAATAAAAAATATATATTTTTTACACAATGAGTACTGATAGCTTTTGTTCTATTTTTATGAAACGAGCTGACGGATCGCCTGACGGAAAGTGGTTACCATCGCCCATGGATACCCGCAACACTGGAGGAGTCGGAAGAAAGTTTCCGTTCTTTCAATACGATTTTCTTGAAGGTTTTAAGGTCGTAATGGTCCGGAAATACCGCTGGCGACAGGTCATTCCAAAGTTTTATTGTACACGGCAGAAAGCTTCGGGTAAAGAGAACGGTGGATGACTGACACGCGTCAAGATGACACGGATGGATGTTTTGTCGCGTGGAACGGTGGCAAAAAGTTGTACCGGTATAAGAGCCGATTCATACCAAAATGGCAGCGAAGCCAACCGACGCGACGGTCGCTAGTGCCATCGGCGGCCGTGAGCGGCGGCGGTTGTTTCAAGCAAAACTGTGTTTTATAGTATTGAAGATAAAGTTTAAAATTATCAGTTATGCTGCTGGCCGCTCCGCTGCCATTTCCTGATATAACCGATAGAGGATGTAGAGAATGTATATTAACATCTGTAATGAATATGGACATCGGACAGGCTTTTAACCGTATGAACTATTTACAGACTGGACTCATGCTGCTCTACGATTTTCAAAAAGGTTTGAATAAATAGGTGATTATATTAAAAAAAACTCCATTAACACGACCATTAACGATGCAATAATATGTACGTAAATGTTTTTTCTTTTTAATTTATAGACCATTAATAAAATTTAATAGGTCTTTCTATAGTTTTTCAGGGCATTCATTCGTGAAATAAATCACTGAACTGGGGATTTAACGGTTAAGTGTATTGGCTTAGATTTACATTCTCTTGAAACTGCACAGGAAATTACCTACTTTAATGTAGGCGATATTATTTATTTTTATAAATCGAGTGTCAAGTAAAAGATTCGATAGTAAAACAAAACATATTATTTTTGGCACAGGAAAATGCCTTTAATGTCTTTGTGATTTCTTGCACAAAAAAGTTCATAACATAATATACGCGCTAGTTTGGGTTTATCTAACTACTAGTAGGTAGTTAGGTACACATAATAATTTATCTTCTTCAAACGGAGAGAAAAGCAATATTTCATTTTCACGAGTGCAAAAACATCTTTGCAGAGAAATTTTGGGAGAAACATAGGTACATTCATATAGGTTATTCTCACGCATATTTCCCATAGGAGTAAACAGAACTGTGCCTTTATTCTTTCACTTCATTCATAATTCCTCAAATGGGTTGACTTTGTAGGTAACTAAGTACAGACACAAAACAATAAGTCAACATAGATCACAATAAGTATAGCATCTTTACACTTTTTTTAAATAATATCATCAGGTACATAATAAAAGCATTAGAAATTATTAAGATATACTCTTAGTGTATAGTGGCGAAAATCCCATTAGACACGAAATGAAAAGGGTAGACGTCTTTATGGCGGCCATTTTATTAGCTTAATTGGGTCCCTGGTGATGCAATTAATTGCTCAAATATCAAAATGGCTGTCGCGTGAAGATCATGGGGGACGTGTTGATAATATATTGAATATACGATCTAGAGATAGGATTTGCAATTATTTTTCTCGCGAGAACATGCATAAGCGAGCGAAAACTGTGAATTGTGTGTGTACAAACCAGCCAAGTACGAGTGAGGCTCGCGCTCGAAGGGTTCCGTACAAAACGGCAAAATTCAGTTTTGTTGTAAATTGTATTTATTATTCTGATTTTAGTATTTTTTATTGATATAAATCCGTTATCTGTGAAAATTTGAACTGTTGACTAGCTATCACGGTTTGTGAGATACTGCCTGGTGACAGACAGGTCAGACAGCGAAGTCTCAGAAATAGAGTCCCGTTTTTACCATTTGGGTACGAAACCCTCAAAAGGTATTATGCCTAAATATGATAAAAGATGAAAGGAAACATTTCATATCCACATTTTCCGTGTGATGAATAAGAAAATTTCGCTGTAATATAAGTAAGGTTCTACTTATCCTTTGATTAGCGTTGTGGTTTAATTACTTTTTGATTAAACCTATTCCAATAATGTTTGCCTCTGAACTCATTTTCTTACGAATTTCCTACTAAAATTGAGAGGAAATTCAATGTTTTAGTCATAATTCAATCTCTTTTAGGTGTTTGGAATTTTGCCTTCAGGCCAGGCCTAAGTCATGAGTCTTTATTTTTATGAAAAATATCAGATATTATACCATAATTATTTCTAATATCAGTCTAATACTCTTTAGGTATGAAAAATGTCATATATAATAATATAATAATATCAATTTCCCTACTTCTATCACAAAGTAAAAATATACATACTTACCTCTTCTACCCCTTATTCATGAGGAAAAAAAACACCACTTAACTACACAAAACTATAATCTACTGACATAACATAATGACAGCAATATGACAAACCAACATGTCATATTGGCGGGAAGCGAGCGATAAACAATGGGGAACGCGTCGGCAATATATTTGGATAATAGCACAATCTGTAAGCTCGATGGGGCCGAATAAACACCGAAAGGCTTTCACGTCGGTTAGCTCGCCTTAGGTAATTTACTGCTAGGTAATATAGCCGCATTCAGCGCGTTCCACGCCACTTTGTGATCGTACTTTGTGCATGAGTGGGATACTTGGGGTTATCAAGCTGAATCTGCTCTATGCCGCGTTAGGGTTAAGAAATATTGTGCTGCAATTTTGATTAAGTATAATGGATAAAGTGAAATAATAAAATATGCGAACAAAAACCATTATTAATAATAACAATGAGAGACGTGTTGGCTTTTAAAAAATGTAACTTGCTTTCAGCTAGACACTTAAGTATTTGTAAGCATAAAAATTTTCGTAAAAGGTCAACAGCATTCGTTTGCTATTATAATCTATAGATGTATAAATCATAAAAATATAAAGAAAACCTTTTCTTTTATATTCATCTGACAGGCTAATTTAAATTATCTTAATCTACGAAGGCTTATAAAATCAGAGTAGTTTTATCTCGTAGCTTGTCCTGATGGCAATAAATTCAATCGTAAATCCCTAATAGTAAGCTCTATGTCATTTCGAGGACAATTACCTTGCACTAGACTTGTCTAGCGCCGAATTTAACTTTATACAATGTACCTATTTAAGTGCTGCAAAAGATTTAGATTTGAGGTATTAAGTTTAACGCCTTACTTAATAAAAATATTAATATTAGTGAAAGCTTGTGACATGGTAAAAAGTCTATGGTAATAAATACCACAATAAGTGAAATTTTCCCGTAATGAAATTGTCGCGCAAAAGAAAAGTAAAGCTCTAGCTATTCAGCAATGTAATCAACATACACTGTATGGAGATTGGAGGTAGTATACAGTGTGTCATTTTGAGGCAAAGAGATTTAAACAGCAGATAATAAGATTTTATCCACAAAATACTACGGGGGTCGCAACCATCACCAGTAAAAAATCGTAAAAAAGTATTCTTAGAATTATTTTCTTATTTTATAATTAATTTTAAATCGAGCTCATTTACCCAAAACTTTATTTATTGTCTGAATTCGTGATGACATTTCTTTGGCTGGAGACGACATATCAGCTATACTATTTACTATTATAATATAGAGGTTTTTTTTTGTTTGAATTGAATAAGCTCCGAAACTACTGGACCGATTTTGATTAAATTTGGTACAAATAAAGATTAGAGCATGGGAAAGGACATATGCTACTTTTTATCGCGGCAAAATTTACGGTTACCGCGGGATTTCCTTTTGCGCGCACGAAGTCGCGTGCAACATCTAGTACCTACTGTATAATAGCGTCGCAAGTGGTACCAACATAAAAATGATAATCCTGCAGTCTGACTAGTAACTATCGTCAAGATTTTACAGCTCCAGCTCGTTGTAGCTAAGCCGTCATTTGTTTTGTGACACTTTGAAAGCTTAATGTGCATATTTGAATAGATCATTACGCATTCGCTTCGTTCACTTATTCTAAATCTTACGGCGAGGTTTCAGTGACATGCAGATGCTTACAAAGTACAAACTTCATTTAAGTAGAGTCATACATGTCATGGGATACTCATCCCAACTTACCTGTCCGGTAGTTGTGGTATAGTATACGGGTACGCGACCCCGGCTTCCCTAGCTATTACTGTCCTATCCCTTGCCCTCCTGGGCGGTAATATTCTACATTTCCTATTTCCCACTCTAACTTACCAATCTTCCTTTCCGCACCACCTATCCTTCCCTTTCCCTATTCCTACCCTCCCCACCAATCCGTGGAAACGCAACGGATAATCATAAAAATAATTTAATTATCCAAAATGGCGGCGATGTGGTTCACCACCAATCACGTCTCGTTTCTCGCGGAGGTGAAAAGCGGACCATGGAGAGCCGCTTCGCTACGTTGAATGTAAGAGGAGGAATGGATGGTAAGAATGAAAGTGAACGAAGCGAAACGAGTATGTAAGGATCGTAGCAAGTGGCAAAAAGTGGTATCTGCCTACCCCTTTACGGGAAGAAGGCGTGATTATATGTATGTATGTATGTATGCATACATGAAGGTGATGGGTATCGTCTACGAAATGATGAGTATTCAGTATCTCCTGCTGCAAATTAGTGATTATAACTTTTATGCTTTCTTAATTTTTTAGGATTCCGTACGTCTCGGAACCCTTATTTCGTCATGCCCATCCGTCCGTCCTTCTTCGGCCTACCGTCCAAACGGTTAATGGCAGAAAGATGAAACTTTGTATGGATTTGTGTATTTACCACGTCGACAAAGTGCTAAAATAAAATCATTAAAAATTTTTTTTGGGGGTACCTCCCCTACACGTTAAGTGGGCACATTTTTTTTTCTCGTATCTCTCCATAGTGTAGGCCCCGTAGAGTACCATTAGATAGGTATTTTGAAAACATTGAGAGATTGCTAAAACGATTTTTTGTTTTATCTATCCGTTTGGGAGATATTGAACTTGAAAGCGAGTTTTTTGTAAAAAGTAGGGCGTCCCCCCACCCCCTTTAAAATCGAAATCTAAAAATCTGAAAAAATTAATGATGATAGTCCATGTGATGAATTTTAAAGGAATACTATAACGGCTTATGTACAACTTTATTAGTTTAGGAATTATAGACGCCTAGCTCGTGAAATGCGCTTGCTTGGAAAACTTCGTACGAAAATAACGAAATAAACATGTAAAATATTGGTATAATGGTCCGGAACACTACGTGCGCGAGTCCGACTCGCACTTGACGCGTTTGTTTATTTTAAACTAGGTACTACAAACAAACATACGAACTGAGCATGAACGTACGAGCTGGAAAATAAAATTATTCTAAAGCTGTACAGGGTCTCTAGTCAAGATGCATTCGATAATTTCGATGGCGAACTTCAAAATCAAAAATGTATGGGATTTGATATAAGGCATCGCAAGCGACATGTCACTTAGCGATGACTTATGTCAAATCCCATACATTTTTTATTTCGAACTTCATCGTCGAAATTTTCGAATTCATCTTGACCAGAGGCTCAGGTATACAGCTTTGTAGATAATTATAACAGTATGCAGGTGCAACCCCCGCCTTATCACGTATGGCAACTGTAAAATCAATTTCTACCTGTAATTATTATTTATGACTTTAATGATTCAGCGGAACGAGAGACGGAATGTAGCGTAATGAATGACAGTTGTGTATCAGTGGCGATCAGTTGGGATCGTCAATCGTCCATTTGCGCTGAACCATATAGCTGTTTTCATTTCGTGTCATCAGCCATTAGCGTCATCACGATAATCACTTCACATAATCATTTCAATACAAAACGTACTGAAAACCAATACATTTAGCTCTCTGATGGCTCTCTGTTGATGTATGCTCCTATTTTGATTTAATGCAAACTATTCAATAAATTCATATTTATCTCATCATTGCCAATTAAATGTAGCGTGATTAGCTCACATCAATTAGAATATTAAATACACATAATTCTTGTGTACTACACTTTACAGTTATTTTTAAGAAATCATGTATATTATGTAGTACGAGATCCATAGTAGGTAATGTGTAATCCCACAAATATATCAAAATTACATCGGACTCGTCAGACTAAGATGGGTATGTTAAGTAGGTCTCAAAGAAGCTTCGACTAAAAGCCCGTTTCAATAACCTACGAGTATGTACCAATTTGTTAAAAACTTAAATTTTGTATTACAAAAAACCGGCAAATTATTGAATGACGACGTTTGTAACAAATAGTTATTGGTTATTGTAATAGTTATAGGTTATTGAAACGGGCCGTTAAAGTACTGACGGTTTAGTTTGGGATAAGCTCATAGGGACATATTTAAAAACTACAACACTTTATTTAAATAATTGAGTTTCTCAGATATTTTACATTGGCCTCAGCAGTCAGCATAAAGGTCTAGTCCGTGTTGTCTAAAATCTGATGATAAATTACCTGCAAAAGCTACTTTTATATGTCATTTTCTTTTTTATAGGTTTAATAAGGTTGTTTCTGCTTTCTAGCTACTAGAAGTGACTTTTTGAATACATAATAGGTACAGCTTACATTTACAATCAAACGTTATGGTTTCACACGTGTTATTGACAACGCGAACGGTATCGATTACATTTCTTTAAAAATTAGACGTTTATTAACGAGTAGCTATGTAACGCGTTCAATTTATTAAATAGAATATTTCTCGATGTCGTGACTGTGTCTGCAATATACTGCAAAACTAGTCTAAGATCCGGCTGCTAAAAGTAATTCTCGCAGACCCGGAAAACGAAATGTTCCTCTAAAAGTCGGGTAATAATATTACTACTGGAGGGCAAGTTTTAATTGGCACCTTATGAAAAATTGATTCCCCAGCTTGTAGAAATTAGATTTTGTTTATCTTCATTATTCATGACGTAGTAATTTCGCAGCCGGATCCCGTACTAGTTTTTAATTAATAGTCGTGTCAATTTTCAAGCACGTAAGTAGTAGGTAGGTTGTAAAGTTTTACCTGCATCGCGGTATGAAATGCACTGGCGCTATATTTTACTATAATATTCCCGCTTTCGGTTTAATTTAATATGTAATTAAAAATGTGTGCAAAGATTTCCCGAGTTTAATTAAATCGACGGTTCAGCGTTTCAAACACTTTAATATGTTACATAATATATTGTATGTCTCAAACTCAAACTCAAAATTTTTATTTCCATATAGGTTATGAAATAACACTTATAGAATTGTCCTACATGATGCCTACCACCGGTTCGGAAACTAGCCCGGCGAGAAGAACGAATGTGTTACGGAACATTGGACTTTTTAAATGTGCGATTGTAGCAAAGTTGAGTTTGCTATGATTATAGCAAACTCATACTGGATACTAGTGAATTGACATAATTTTTAGTCACATAAACTGGCTATAATACACTAAAGCCAGGGTTAAGATAGCTATACAATAACCTAACCAAGAGCGTGTCAGGACATGTCTAAGAAGGGTTCCGTAACTATAAACGCGTAATATGTTTTTTTCTTTTTTTTTTCAAATTACTTCAAAAGTTACTGTCCGATTTGGTTTAAAATAATTTTCCTACAGAGTTTTTAGTATTATCTATCTGCATAAAAAATGCAAGTTTCTAAGTCTTATAGGGTACAAAGTAAAAAAATACAATATTAAGCTATATATAATAATTATGTATTTACGTACAGAACAGCTCTCCGAGAACGATACAAAAGAGATGTTCAAGAAATGTATGAGGCCTGGGCCAGCCCTATGTACAGTATATGTAAATACAGCTACATAATATATTAACCGATTCCAATTCTTTATTTTGTTTAATTTCACTTCGTTTCCATGTACATTTAAATTAACTTCGTCAAGGAGAGCAACACTAAGTAAAATAAAACATGGCGGATCAGATCAGAATTATCTAAAGAATGTCATTTTGTCAATGACATGACTTTTGACAATGAAAGACGTATGATATTCAAGACGACGTCTCTTTGTAAAACTGTCTATTACGTCAAAAGTCAAGTCAAAACAACTGTCATGGCCGCCCTAAAAATAGTGTTCTCGCAATAAAAAACTCTTCAAATAATCATTTTTGTACGCATGTACCCTTCTTCAAATTATTTTTTTCGTATTTTTATGATATTCGCATATTTTTTTCCTATTTACCTATGTAGTGTACATAGAACTGGCCCAAAATCAAACATCTCTTTTGAAATTTTGACGTCCCCTTCAACGGCTTACATTTTTTTCACACAATCGTGGACACACCGTATGCTTGTAGTACTGCAACCAAATCGAAAGATAACTAAGTATGTAGCTACTTATCTGTTCCTCTTTCTTAAATACTGTGCTCCGCTAACTTGGCTGTTTTTATGACTATTTATGGTAAAGAACTTTCCTGCCTTTTTGAAGCCGTTCAAAAATAGAAATAGCCTCATATGTAGTAATACAAAATACTATTTAATATTCAGTCTCCAAATAAATAAAGGTCGTATTTTGACCGCCGGCCGACCTCAAGTGAAAATATATTGAGAGCTTGCTGAACATTGTCGTTCAAAATTTAAAACTCTTCTAGGTATTTTAGCCCCTCACTTTTAACATTGTGTTTTTAACGCTGGTCGCAACTAAAATTTTAACGGCGCCTGTATATTTACTTCGTTTGCTATTATTTTAGAGTGGCGTACGTTTAAAGGGTTTCAACCTTTGGTTTAAACAAAGGCCTAGAGAAAAACTTTTTAAAACCTCACCATTACTAGCATGAGTTGAATAGAAACTTTTTATAAAAATATCGAATGAAACTTCGAGGAGGTTCGCCAGCCAAGTTCATTGTAATAGTATCATTTCTATCTATTATAAAATATATAGGCAGTTAATTTTTATCCAAGGATTTTTTTTGGAATTAAATGTATGCTTATAATTTAAAGAGGAAAAGTTTATTTATTTCTTTGCATTGAATAGGCTGCGAACTACTGGACCGATTTTGATGAAATTTGGTAGAGATACAGAGAACATAGGACATAGTCATTTATTACAGAAAATATACGGTTTCCGTCATATAGGTATGTATTATATTAAAAAAAGGATTAAATTTTGCTCGCACGAAGTCGCAACTCGCAGGCAACATCTAGTACTTAATAAGTATGTTTTGTAGAGCTGTGCCATCTTCGAAATATAAATGAACACATAAATAAAACTTAAAAATATAATTGAAGAGATAATCCAGTAAATATTTTCCATTAAAATTTCATTTGTCCCCATTTCCATTTCCTAAATAACTTAAAATTTATTCCGCGATAAAAATAAAATTCTTTTTACACAATTGCAATCCCGAGGGCTACGAACACAAAAAAAACTTGCCCAAAGAGATTTTTCTTTGCATAAAATTATTATAATTTCATAAGCGACAGACGTTTAAAGCCGTTATAGAAATATGAAAGTCATTTCTAAGGGAAGAAAAATTTTAAATCCCTCACAGACACTCATATTTTTAAATACAGGCAATTTATAAAAATTATTTATCAACAGTATGTTACAAAAATATAATTTTTATTACTGCCTATACCTATAATATTATCAATTTCTTGGCATTTTCGTACGCTTTCACCGCATCTTCAGGGCTCGTAAAGCGAATACCTCGAATTTTATCTTTAGTTCTTGGGAATAAATACAAGTCGCAGGGCGCCAGGCCAGGACTGTATGGCAGATGACTCATTGTCTCGACACCTGCCATAGTCAAATATTCAACAGTCCGTTTTGCGGAGTGCGCTGAAGCATTGTCGTGGTGAAGGAGGATCCTGCTTCGAGGGCACAGCTGTTGAATTTTTTCCAAGACAACAGGCACACAGCGATTGACATACCAGTCTGCAGTAACTGTCCTTCCATCTTCTAGCACAACTGTTGCGAAATGACCTTTCCGACCAAAGAATGAGGCAATGATCTTTTTTCCTTGACGTCTTCCTTTCTTTACCTTAGTTGGCCGATCCTCGAAAGGAAACACTCACTGAGCTGATTGTCTTTTGGTTTCGGGTTCGTAGCAATATGGATATCCAGCTTTCATCACCTGTGACGATGTCAAATACAGCATTTGAGTCACCTCCGTTGAACTTATCTAACATTTGGCGACACCAGTCCATAGTCCATACGAAGGTGTTTCTGGTCGTCGGTTAAAGTATTGGGAATCCATCTGGTACAAAGCTTTATGACGCCTAAATATTCGTGTAATATTTTTTGAACTTGACTCCTACCAGGCTTGCCCGCATCTGCTGATAGGTCACTCTCTTATCTTCCTCTATCATATGTCGCACAGCACTGATGTTATTTTCAGTAGTCGCTGTTAAAGGACGTCCCTCACGCAGATCATCATTGAAATTGTTACGTCCACGCTTAAATTGTAAATAGTGGCATGAGATGGGGCTTCATTAAGAAATGCTAATCGCAGCCTATCATAGCTTTGTTGTTGAGTAAGCCCACAACGAAAGTCATAATAAATCATTGACCGAAAATTTTCTCGCATTAGGTTTATTTTCACGTTTTAGATTCACAAAAACAAATGAAAAATGAATGCAATAAATGCGGTAACATTAGGTTACCAAAGAGTTCTAAATTTGAAATTAAAAAAATAATAGTTAGCAATGTGTCTAACTGGCCAGTTCTAAACATTTTCAGTGTTACCCACGTAGGTACTTAAAATGGCCTTATTGTGTAGGTAATCAACTTTTACCGAGATATTTATGAAATGTGTAATCTGAAGATTCTTGTCATCTCTTTCAAGTCTCATAGAGCAAAATATAATAGTATATTGTTATTGATAAACTATAAAAATAGACTAAAAGCTGCAATAAATAAAAACCATTACTCATAAGTTACTTACTACTTGCAAAGCACAAAGTCTTATCGAAAATAATTCGGTTAATAAACGTACAACACACAGTTGGAAAATACATTTTTATATCTCGTGAAATTATTTATTGGTGATATTACTTATGTATGAGTAGTTTTAGCAGTTATTACATCTCAGATTTGGCCTGATGAAATTTGGCAAGCTATGCTATATTTTGGTTGTGGTTAACTTAGGCCTATTCATCCGTTAATGGATGATTTATACAGTATACTCCGAATGAAGTAACCACTCTTGAAATACTGTAGTGCCTGGGACAGTTGGTTTTTAAATGTCGTATTGTTGCCCAAAGGCATACGGCATTCTCACAACATAGTCAGCCTAGTCCAGAGGAATGACTGGTCAATACGTCTGGAGCCAACCATGTGCGGGTTTCCTCACGATGTTTTCCTTCACCGTTAGAGCGTCCTTAAAATGTACTTGAGATCTGAAAAAGTCTCATTGGTACACGCCACAACCTGGGATTCGAACCTGCACTCTCTTTTGAGTGCGAACCAAACGGTCTACCCACTAGGCCACGGAGCTCAATATTTTGGTTGGGTTCCTTTTATTACTATAGTAGTACCATCTAGTATAGTAATAAAAGGAACCCAACCAACATTTCGTGAACCAAATGATGACGTGATGGGTGGTGAACCACATCGCCGCTTTCCTCTTTATTATATTAGTATAATAAGATAATGTTTCAAAGCTGGCTTTTTTTAAGGCTATAATTATGATCCGGAATCCGGCCGGCGCGGAAAAATTAAAAGCACTGAGAATAGAACTCTGCGCTTAAATAATAGAGTTGAAAATGGAAGTGACGAGTGTTGAGCTGTCATTGATATGTGACTCGACACTTGTGTATTTGATTTTCAGGCCCTCTAGTCAAGATGCATTCGATAATTACGACGGCGAAGTTCGAAAACAAAATGTATAGGATTTGACATAACGCATCGCAAGCGATATGTCACCTAACGACGACTTATGTCAAATCCCATACATTTTTGGTTTCGAAGTTCGCCGTCGAAATTATCAAATGCATCTTAACTAGAGGCCCTGGTCTATTATATTAGCACAGAGTTCTATTTTCAATATCATGAATTTACCCCGGCTTTCCGGATTCCGGATCATGTAGACCCAGCCTTAAACGAGGTCGCAGGCAACAGCCAGTTACGACAATAATTAATAACAACACTAATGACCGAGTAAGTCATAATATCTCCGCGCTCACAAGTGTGCCAAAATGAAGACAAACGGACATCATATTTCAACCCTGATTATAAAATAATAAATGTTCTTTAAGATGAAGCGTTTAATTATATCAACGTTAATAGGTCCCTGCTCGTCACTGATATTAGAATCAGAATGATTTTTAGGGTTTCATAGTAGATACCTACTACAAGGAACCCTATTTTCGCTCTGTCCGTCCGTCTCTCTGTCTGACCGTCTGTCTGTCTACCGATTTAACTTCTTCAATCTATACTAATATTATAAAGCTGAAGAGTTTTTTTTATTTGTTTGTTTGTTTGTTTGAACGCGCTAATCTCAGGAACTACTGGTTCGAATTGAAAATTTTATTTTTGTGTTGGATAGTCCATTTATCGGGCAAAGGCTTAAAACATCATGCTAAGCTCAATACGAGCGGAGGTCCAATTAATAATGTTTCAAAATAGGTTTTTTTTTCTTTACTTTTGTGAGATTTCGCTACGTACGCTGCAGGAACGGTTAAAGTTTCCTACAATTATGTATAACAGAATTGTTTCCATTTAAAAGTTCTAAAAAAAGTCCGCGACTGTATCACCCTTATTAATAAAAATATTTACACCATGGATAAGCAAATCCAAATCGCTCTCTTTGTCTATCAAGTGACTGTTCCAAAGTATCTGACAGAGACAGCCATGTTGGATTAGCTAATCCGTGGTGTAAATAATTTTATTAATAAGACTGTAAATGTCTATCTTTTAAGGTTGGCTCACAATAACCTTTTTATAGTAACCAAATTTGTTCTAAAATTAAGCATTATTTGTGAGGGTGTTTTCATAAAGTTGATATTAAGTAATCCTTATCCAAGTAAATACGTTATTCATTACAAGCATTTATTCTAGAAGAAATTTTCCATTTACATCATTTGTTTTCAATGAGTATATTTTTAGAAGATATCGCAGTAATAAAATAATCAGCGCGCAATAATAATGTACGGCGCGCGGCGCGCAGTCGTGAGGTGGAAGCGCTTTTCCTTCTAAGTAAATGAAGTCGCGGGCAAATTTTAGCGATATCCCAAAGTAACGGTTCCACGCGGACAAAGTCGCGAGCAAAAGCTAGTTACTAATATAAATGGAATAAATTTGATATAATTATAGATTGCGTATATATTTCGGATTTAGCATTATAAAAATACAATAATAGTTTTCCTTTTAATATTAAAAGTTACCTTCATGAAAAGTTTTTTATATGTTTATATTTTCTCTTACCTGCAGCAATTCCTCTTTAGCTTCCAACCTATCCGCTGCTAATTATTATTATGTCAAAATATTTCAGATAATAATTAGATAGAGGAGAAGGTGGTAATGTGACCCCTGCATGTATTTTGGCCCCCTTCAATATTTTGGTTTTTAAACAGCGTCATCCAGTTCAAAAGCAGGTTAACTAGTAGATAACATGCCAAAATGATCATTAATATCCAAAGTCACCGCTAGATGGTATTTCATTTTTAGTTATCCATGCAAGTTTTATTGAGTCCGGGCGAAAACTTTGCGTGTGCGTTTTTAAAATTCAATATTTGTATCTAAAAGTAATTCTGGATTCATCTGATGTATTAATTAAACGCCTGAGTCTTCGATTTTAAGGTAATTATCATTCAATAATTGTTCAATAAAAAAAAATATTATGTTGTCGCAAAATGTCTCATTTTGGTATTATGACCCCCTAATATAGTATGTAATATGACCCCGGGGGTCATATTATATGTATGATGAATTATTTTTTTAAATGCCATGAAAGACCTTGACGTCAACTTCGATTAAAAAAAGGAAACCTGAGATCCCGAAAAAATGAAACAAGCAGTTCAGGCCATCCGAAACAAACCCATGGGTTACAAGAAAGCCAGTCAAAGCTTTTACTGTTCCGAGGTCCACATTGATACATCTTGTAAAGGATGCTGAGGAATCATTAGACTTGGCAGTGAAAAAAACCACTCGGAATCGAGTCTATCCTGCCACATAATTTAGAGAAAAGTTTATTAGACTATGTTCATGGAAGCCAAGTACCTATTATGGATAGACTAGGCAAGATATTCGGCGGTCTGCATACAGGATAGCCGTGAAACTGCTTACTCCAATGATCGTCGAGGTGAAGAGTGGATACAGTGCCAAAGCTGCCTTCTGTGGGCTCATAGCGCTTGCGCGGGCCCTGAAGAAAAGCATAATATCTGCGATTTTTGTCTTTATTGGTTCTTACATTTAATATGGCCCCCAGGGTGCCATAATACCATCCTAATATCTCAATTCACATTTTCTCTACTTTTTCGAAAAAAAAGTTTTTTATAAAAAAATAATCGCTTTTCATTCAATACAGACCCAGACACGAATAAATAGATAAATGCCTAACATTTTAAGGTATATTGTTTATTAATAGACCTATTAAATAATTTCTTATAAGCTAAAAACAAAATGGGGGGCCACATTACCACCTTCTCCCTGTACTATAAATAAACAATTGGCTCAATCTCTTGGCTGGGCCATTGAAAGAGGATTATATAGGAAATATAATAACCTCTAAATATAATTTTAGACATCTGTATTACGTCTGTTTAGTGTTCCATGGATTATATGGGAGCATAGTTATATCAAAATATTATTGTAGTATAACATATAACTCCCCACACCGATTTCGGTGACGGTGGCCGGTTTCATTGAAACCAGGCCAGTTACGCAGGAGTAATTTTATAGTGCCCAAGTGTGTGCGCAGTACACAAGAGCACTCTCTCTTCCTTTACTCTCATAACCCAGTGGGACGGATGACCGACACGACTGGCGAGAGATCAGGCGCAGGTCCGACTTTTTACATGCCCATCCGACGCATGGATTATCTTTCTTGTCAGACAATCAGGTGATCAGCCTGCATTGTCCTAACCAAACTTGGAAACAACATTTTTTGTTGTTCCAATGCGGGAATCGAACCCACGACCTCCCGAGTCGAGAGCCAATGCTCGAACCACTAGACCACGGAGGCTGTTATTGTATTAAGTTGTAACTGGCGTAGTTTTCTATGTTTATACTCGTAGTGCCTTAGAGGTTTTTTTTTTTCATTTAATACTAAATGTGGCGCGACTTTGTGCGCGCAAAAAGAAATCTCGAGGGAGCGGTACATTTTGCCGCAATAAAAAGTTTTTTTTTTTTTTTATGAAATAAGGGGGCAAACGAGCAAACGGGTCACCTGATGGAAAGCAACTTCCGTCGCCCATGGACACTCGCAGCATCAGAAGAGCTGCAAGTGCGTTGCCGGCCTTTTAAGAGGGAATAGGGTAATAGGGGAGGGTAGGGAAGGGAATAGGGTAGGGATTGGGCCTCCGGTAAACTCACTCACTCGGCGAAACACAGCGCAAACGCTGTTTCACGCCGGTTTTCTGTGAGCCCGTGGTATTTCTCCGGTCGAGCCGGCCCATTCGTGCCGAAGCATGGCTCTACCACGTAGCTTATATCCTTCCTTTTGGAGAAGTTCTTTCGGAACCTATTCAATGCAAACAAATAAACATACAAACAAACTTTTCCTCTTTATTATATTAGTATGTATTGTATAGATTATACATCTGTTGCTATAAAAAATTGCAACAACTTTACAACTATACCTACATAATTGAGTACCTATTTTATACATTGTTTTCTTATTTTATACATTTAAGAACTTAGAGTAAATGAAAATGTGAATAAAAACCACGAAACATGAAAATATTTAAAAGGAGACAAATTAATGTTACAAAATTTCGTTATAGGTACAATTACTTAGATGTAATAGGTAGGTAGTAATAGTCTTTGACTACTCAACCTCCATACAACTAATTCACATGCCGGGAATACAGTGAAATTATTTTCGCATGAAACACATTTAGGCAGGTACTAAGACGTAGAACAAATAATGGTTCATCACACTCAGAAAGCCTTGACACAGTTGTGAGATATGGGCCCACATTACTCATTACAATATGAGGCTTACGGAGCTTACGTTTAGACCCGCTATCCCCAACCCGCGGCCCGCGGGCCGCATGCGGCCCGCCGGGCCTTTATCTGTGGCCCGCGTGAAATCTGTAACTTAAAAATCAGCCAAGGAAAAGCCATTTTAGTAAAAAAAATAGACAAAATTTTTATTTTTTATGAAAACCCCTTTTATATTAATTTTTACTTTGAATTATATATTGGAGTAGAAATCAATTTAGTATCTTGTGTATATTTAAAGTATTGCCATTGACTAAAAAAAGGACAAAAAATCGCGTTTTGTTGTCATAAAAAGGGCTTCTCCTTATATTATTTGTTTTATCTTGTTTTTTAGATATGATATTATGTTGTTATAGCGGCATCCGAATTAAGACTTATGAAAATATCAGCTTTCTAGCTAAAGTGGTTTTTGAAATACAGCCTACGATGTAATAAGGATAGTATGCAGCGACAAGCCAGCTCTAGATAAAGTTGTGAAAAAGCGTTCACAATTCCAAAAATCTCTAATTAATTATATAATACATATTTGTTATTTTATTTTAGTTTGTGTCGTTATCTCATCTTAAATGTTTAGTTTCACTCTTTTAGCTACCTTGTGTTTTTCTATTATTAAATCGTTAAATTTAAACACCGTATTTTTTGTCCCTAAAAATTTTGGTTGCGGCCCGCGACACCAGGAGTACAACGGGTTTGTGGCCCGCGTAAAAAAAAGGTTGGGGACCACTGGTTTAGACAATTACAACTTAGCGTATTACCGTATTGTGGAATTCGAATAGGTAACTTAAAATTCTTCATCCATTTTATATACCTATTCGGATCTATTTTTTTTTGGATTAGGTGACATTTATCACATTAAAAAAACTAAGGCCTTTTCATCCGTTAATTGATGATTTATACAGTATTCTCCGAGCGAAGTAACCACTCTTGAAATACTTGGTTGCCCAAGCACATACGGCATTCTCACAACACCGTCAGCCTAGTCCAGAGGAATGAACTGGTCAATACGTCTGGGGCCAACCATATGCGGGTTTCCTCAAGATGTTTTCCTTCACCGTTAGAGCGTCCGTATAATGTACTTGAGATCCGAAAAAGTCTCATTGGTACACGCCACAACCTGGGATTTGAACTTACACTCTCGAGTGCGAACCAAACGGTCTACCCACTAGGCCACGGAGCTCTATTATGACATAAGGGTACGAAAAATAGTTTACAACCTCATACCTACCGAATACACTTGCAAAATTTCATAAAAGTCGCTCAAGGTCAAGAGTCAAGTAGTTTCGGAGGAGTTATTTATAAAAAATAAATTAGTATTTTGAATTATTTTGCGCAAAACAATATCACGTTTATTGTTTTAATTGGTTTGTTATTAAGTATTTACAGTATTCGTATTTGGTCGAACAAACATCCACACAATTTGGTAATTACTTAGCAATTATCCGAAAGGCAATTAATAAAATTATTATCTACAATTTCCGTTTTTGGTTTATATAATTTTCTGTATACTGCAGAATCACGTAATTATGTAATTACAATTTAGTATTATTTATGTTCTTTTTAAAATTTTAAAATCTTTTTCAGATCACTTCAACATTCGCAGTCACAAAGAACGAAATCATGGACGAAGCTCTCCGCATAATAAGAAAATACAGTCAAAAACGTGAGTAACATTTTACATTTTATATTATCTTGTTAAATTATTTGGAAACACGCACAGCGGCAGTTAAATTTGCATTGTATAAAACACAGAATAGTTAGGACCGAAATTTGTAATACCTGGCTTGGCCACGCTAAATTAGGTACTTAACTCGAGCCGCCATTAAAATTTACACTTTCATACGCTACAACACTTTTGTAAAGCACACATTTTTAAAAGATAAATTAACTTTGTGTGGTCGTAACATTACAATTTTGAAAGTGTATTACATCGTTTCGCTTAATTTTAAATTAAGATTTTTTGGATTATTTACAGCTTTGGTAGTTGGTAAATTGTTATATAGTTTAAAATATAAATTGTGTCCATGAATATTCCTCCAGTGTACTGATATTAAAGTATCGAATTCATTTTGGAATTGAAACCAACCCTTTTCCGAATTTCAAGAATTCTATGGCTTCGGCTGTACCTACCTATAACTTTTTTGTTAGTTCAACAATTTTGATTTGAACGAATTTGATTTTCCTTTCATGCTATGAAGGGTATATATTATAATCTCAACTGATCCTTTTTAGGGTTCCGTACCCAAAGGGTAAAAACGGGACCCTATTATTACGACTTTGCTGTCTGTCCGTCCGTCGGTCTGTCACCAGGCTTTATCTCAAGAACCGCGATAGCTAGACAGTTGAAAATTTCACAAATTATATATTTCTGTTGCCGCTATTACAACAAATACTAAAATTAAAATAAAATAAATATTTAACGAGGACTCCCATACAACAAACGTAATTATTTTGCCGTTTTGTACGGAACCCTTTGTGCGCGAGTCTGACTAGCACTTGTTTTTCTTTGTAGTTGTCGAAGAGATAGTTCGGTGAGGAAGTATGGAAGGTGCGGACGATGAGGCACAGGAGTGGGACGTCTACCAGCGCTGGTACAACGGCTCCAACGTCACCGACACATGGGGCAACACCACCCACAACGACACGTGGGAGCCCGCGGCTTTCGACACGCCCTCCGCGCTCATCCGCGCCGCGGCCAAAGCGATAGTGCTGGGCTTGCTGATACTAGCTACGGTTGTAGGTAAGTACATATTAGATACTAGCTGTTGCCCGCGACTTCATCTGCGTCAACTGATGGCGCAATCATTCATTAATTTCGACCAAATTTGATTACCATAAGAAGGGTTATAGTGAGTTAATCTTAAAAGATGTCAGACATAATAGACATATACAGTCGCGGACATTTTTTAGATCATTTAAACAGGAATAATTCTTTCATACATATTTTTTGGATAACTTGAACCGTTTATGCAGCGCACGCAACAGAAGCCCTCAAAGATGAATAATTTTCCTCGTTTTCTCCACATTTTCTACTGATTCTTCGCTCCTATTGGTCGCAGCGTGATGTTATATAAACTAAAGCCTTCCTCGATAAATGAACTACCCAACACAAAAATAACTTTTTAGCTCTGGTTTACTTAAAAAACGGACTGGGTTTTTGGCAACAGTTTTTTGTAATAAAGGGCGAATAAATTATTATTGGCGTAATGGCAAAACTTTCTTTATATTTCAGCTGCTTATAAATAACGGGAAACGTATTTTCATTAGTGATTTACTGTTTTCTTTTACAAAACATTAACTCAATAATTATGCTTACAGAAAAAAGAATTATATACAAAACGTGACATTTTACTACATTCTTTATTTAATTAGTTTTTAATAAGGCTTTCATGACCAGTTTTATATAGATTAATATAATTTGATTGTTCTACTTCTTGACACTAATCACACATTAATTATTATCTATACTTAATAAAATAAAGAGGAAAAGTTTGTTTGTTTGCATTGAATAGGCTCCGAAACTACTGAATCGATTTTGATGAAATTTGGCACAGATGTAGAGTAGATCACGGGCTACTTTTTATCGCGGAAAAATGTACCGTTTTTTTTACTTAAATTAACTTTTGCGCGCACGAAGTCGCGGGAAACATCTAGTCTGTAATAAAAATAAATATTGAAGCTCTTAAATAAGATCGTACATATCTTCATTAGATCAGTTTAGACTACAACGTCTACAAGCAACTAGTCTTAATAGGTGTTTCTTATGACGTAAGAAGTACGTCACAATTCACAAACGAAAGAACTATCTCGTTATAGAAAATAACTTGCTGAAGTAGTGTATGCTGATAATACGTTTGGCAGGGGTTCCAACACTAAGGCATTCGCCAAGAATGCTGGATTCCCCCGGGTGCTTCAGGAAATTGGAAAATGCTCCTCCATGCAATGGAGTCGAGTATTGTATAAAATTATTCCACTAAAATTCAATTTTAGATCACTTTTTTTTATTTTATTAAATACGTATTGACGTAATATGACATGAAAAATATTTTAATTGATTATTTTGCGGGACATAACATTATATATCACTCATAAACTCAGTAAAATTATTTTCATGTAGATTGTAGACAAATGAAACACACACACACAGTCTCACACAGTAGTCTGATTCACAAGATCCATTTCAGTGAATTTCTGCCCAATGGCACCGAGAGCCCTGGGTCATAGGGCTCACTCGATTCGGAATGACCTATAGAAACTTTTAAAAATTTCAAGAGGGGCTCGATAGTACTGTTTGTTTTTTACTAAATCCGACTAATATTATAAATGTGAAAGTTTGTGAGGATGTATGGATGGATGTTTGTTACTCTTTCACGCAAAACTACTGAACGGATTTGTTATTGGTATCTTAGAAGTTTTGGCTCTGGATTAAAACATAGGCTACTTTTTATCCCGAAAGAATACAGTGTTCCCGAGGGAACCGCGGGCAACAGCTAGTTGTTTATAACTTTGCAATTTTTTCGAGACCCTCTTGAAAATTTTCAAAAAGTTTCTAGAGATCATTTCGAATCGAATGAGCCCTGTATTTTCGGTGCCTTTGCACAGAAATTCACTGAAATGGATCTTGTGAATCAGACTACAGTTACAAAGTACGACGTTATTAAAAATGTCAATCCCGTGTTCATTTTACATTCCGATTCCACGTATTCTTGTTTCATTTTGCTAGCTCCTATGCATGTCATATTAAATCAACTGAGCTTTGATATTTCGTACTTACAGGTAATATTTTCACTTGAAATTGCAAAATGGCGAACCCTAATAGAGAGAATTCACAACGAAACGTTATGCGACATAGGGCTGCATTTTAGGATAGCTATTCAAATTTGAACTTTATATATTACACAAGCAAATACACGTTTCATTGTATGAGTTCGAAATCAGAATGTCATGTTGCACCGCTCTACACAGCACATGTGCAGTGTAAAGTAGTAATGGAAATTAATGCTATATTTCATTAATTTCATTAGCATGCTAATTTTCATGTCTTAGCATGCTACGTGCTATTGCTATGCTATTTGCTAAAATCGATTTTGCAACATCGGAAACTCTCGGGTCGCATCGCGCGTCGAGTCAAAATTATTTCACATCGGATTTTAGCATTAGCAAGTAGCGTTAGCACGTTGCCAGTTAGTACTTAGCACCGCGGTGCGAACCAGCGCGGTCGCGTATTTTTTTCATTCATGAACGCAGATAATTAATTGCTGCGCACGATAATATTAGCATTCATTTTTTTTAGCAACTTCGAATAATTTAATGATTGCTAATGGGCATTTGGCAATTAATAATTATTGCTAATGCTAATTATTCCAAAACTAGTGTAAAGCTACGCGCACATTATGCCGGGCCGCAGCGTGCCGGGGCGCAGCGCCAAAATCCGCTCAGATCGCTTTCATACAATTTGTATGAAGTACACTGTGTCGGGCCGCAGCGGCGCGCATTATTGCGAGGCGGATTTCCGTCCATGCGATGCGGCCGGCCCGCCCCGCTGCGACCCGTCAACAGTGTGCGATAGCAAGCGGATTTGTTTTATGCAGATCCTTTAATATTTTAAGTAATTGAAAATATCGATCAGGAGTCATCTGAAAATATCCCTAAAACAATAATGTACCTTTACCTGTACCTTTCTTTTGAAACAAAGTGGATGAATCCATATTTTACGTTTTCTTTTTTTTTTGACGAACTTCTTGTCTATGCCGTTCATTATGAAACGTGAATCTTTTTGTGTAGTGAATAAAGTACAATTTTCTATTGCTATCTTAAAAATGCAGCGCGTAGCGTCGCGTATCGTTGCGGTGAGAACTGACCCTTACCATATCGTTTTAAATGATAATAATAGAACCATAATAAAACAAGACACGGGATAGGCGTCCATTAGTTAGGTACATTTGCGTGTCGAACAACATTGTCATTTCAAAATCCGACTCCATGCGGCGTAATGAATGCCTGTTAATTACGAAAATAAATTCACCTCGTATGTTATATTATGATAAATTAGGTTGTTTCGAGTAATAATTATGCGAACGTTTTGAAAAGTTTACTTTCGCTAAAATCCAGTTTAAACCATAATTAGCTTTTTGTATCCACTAAGCAGAGAGTAGCAAATATTTGTACCTAAATACGTACAGATAAACAGCTTTTATAGAACGATCCAAATCGACCTAAAGGAGATGTTTGATTTTGGGCCAGCGCTATATACACCACATAGGTAAATAGAAAAAAAATATGGGAATTTCATAAAAATACAAAAATAAAATTTAAGGGTATATGCGTACAAAAATGATTTTTGGAAAAGTTTAATGCAGTAACCCTATTTTTAGAGCGGCCATAACAGTAGTTTGGACATAAATTTTGACTTAGGTTACAGTTTTAGGAAGAGACGTCATCTTCAATGTCATACGACAAAAGCCATGTCATTATCATAATGACATTCTTTGGTTAATTATTATCTGATCTGCCATGTTTTATTTTACGTTGTGTGGCTCTCATTGACGAAGTTTATTTAAATGTACATTGAAACGAAGTGAAATTAAAAAATAAATAATAAAAACGGTTACTGTATTATGTAGCATATTTACATGTAGTGTACATAGTGCTGACCTACGCCTCATATATTTCTAGAACATCTCCTTTTAAAATGTTGACGTCCCGCAACTACAGCCCATAATTTTTCACACAATCGTGGACACACTTGTCACAGTGTAAATAATGTGTGCTTGTAGTATTATAATAAAATCGAAAGATAACTATGTAGCTGTTTATTTCTTCGTCTTTCTTTTATCTGTGCTCTAAGCCAGCATTTTTTTTCATAGGTAACGTATTCGTGATAGCGGCGATACTCCTCGAACGGCACCTCCGGAGCGCCGCCAACCAGCTGATCCTGTCCCTGGCGGTGGCGGACCTGCTGGTGGCGTGCCTGGTGATGCCCCTGGGCGCGGTGTACGAGATCGCCCAGCGCTGGACCCTGGGCCCCGAGCTGTGTGACATGTGGACGTCGGGGGACGTGCTGTGCTGTACAGCCTCGATACTGCACCTCGTGGCCATTGCGTTGGACAGGTACGCACACCTATTTTATCGTAAAACATTAAACAAAGCTATGAAACTTTCCAAGCACGAATGTATTTTTTTCTATATTTCTGTCTGGAAAGTTCGTTTTATCGAATTTAGAGAAGCCGTTTAAATTAACTTTAAGTATTTTGTGCCTTACTTTATTTTTAAGGTAGAAACATTATACAAACTCTACATATTACCTAATAGGTACATACATTTTTGAGCTTCTGGGCCGTAAAAGTATTTATTTGCCAATAATTTGTTTCGAGTCGCGGTAAAAAAATCTTCACTTTAGATTGTGTTTGCTTAAAAATCATTTGTAATAATATTAGTTCTAGCGTATTTCTGTAATAACGTTCATAAAACTTTTACGACTCTAGTACCCGGGGTGTCTCTTATCATCTCGACTCTGCTGTAATATACACGGAAATAGTAACTTCCTACTTCATTCATTTCCCCTGGTAGACATTATTCAAGAGTAACTCGACGCATAACAATCTTTGTTACGAAAATCTTTCTGCTACTGGTCTTAATTGATGAATTTTTATACTTAAAGGTATATATCGCATTGGATAAAATGTTTACGCTTGACTAATTTTTCTTGTAATAGGGGATCGGACTTTTTTAATTGCATAAATGAATAGTACTCTTAAATATAAGTAACTTCTCAGAAGAAACAGTATATCAAAAGTCAATATTTTCAAAGGTCTAATAGCGATTTTTATACAAAATTTCGCAAGTCACGTAAAAACGCTCCATACTAAAGTCGACCCACGAGTGACGTCACTCATGGGTTAAAGTGTAATAATAATAATAACTCCCCACACTGGGTTAAAGTGTATGAAGTATACGGCCGCAGGAACATAATATTTATAAATATCTCCGATATTTGTGCGTGTAAGTTCATACTTACCATAATAAAATATGATCTGTATTAGATGTAAATAAACGAATGATACTAGGTTTTGTTTACTAATTTAGCAAAAAAAAAGATATGTTTTTGACTTTTTAGATGTATTTAATTAACAAACTATACTTAAAATAATATATTTTCTTACATATACCAATTAGGTAGCAATGCCTAATATTTCTGAGTATATCAATGAAGTTAAATATTTTAGATGTAGTCCGATCCCCTATTGTACTTTGTTTTGCTGTTCGTAACTATAAGTACATCTTATTATCTAGGTACTCTTATTTGCTTGTAGTCTCCCTTAACCCTTTAGCATGTTAATGTCATAGGTATACCAACCTACTCGTGGGTTGTCTAGATCCTCCTAAATGAGGCAATTCAGGATGTTCAAATGACACATAATGTGTGGAAACTGACGATAATAACAGTCGTGTGGAGAGAGATAGGGCGGAGTAGACGATATAATTTTCGCTAAGTAATATTAATGTGACCCGATTCCTGATGAGCTCACAATTCATCCAATGAAGGCATTATTATTTAATATTCAGATAACATAGATATAGATTTGTCATGTCATATTAATAACTAGCTTTTACCCGCGTGGAGTTCGGTTTCCATACAAAGTTTTAACCCCTTTCTCATCCCCTTAGGGGGCGAATTTTCAAAAATCATTTCTTAGCGAATGCCTACGTCATTACAACTATCTGTATACCAAATTTCAGCAAAATCAGTTCAGTAGTTTCTGCTGTGCATTGATAGATGAGTCTTTTATATATTTATATTAAATACCTGCTCACGGACGTGATATTATATATGGATGTACATTATAAAATGTATATATTTATTTCATTAACTTAAAATCTAAGTTTTCTAGTAATATTAATCTGTGGCTAATTAAAGTTCGAGTGTAGGAGATGTAACTCTAAAATTGTCGGTATCCCTTGTTCATATAATATTTACATCGCAGTGTTAGGTGTGGCCAGGTAATATTGTTTGCAAAGTGCCAACCCTAAAAGTGTATGCAACTTGCTAAGGTTGGCACTTTCAACTCGTGTATGGAAATTTCTCTGGCAGAATGTGCCTGCATAATATTTTCATGAAAGTATGATAATAAATATGGAAACGAGTGTCGAGTTACTTTGATGAAAGTAATAAGAATCAGTTTTGTGCATCTATTTTTTACGCAGCCATAATATGTGAGCTGCGAAATCCTGTATCAAAGTAGTGATTATGCAAGAGATTTTTCGCTACGAAGAATTTGTTTATAAAAGCTGCAAATAAAGTTTATAATAATGAAATGGGTTTTTACTTTCTTTCTATTTTTAATTTATTATGCTCCTATAATATAAAACGCTTTAATATTGTTTTATTTTACTAAATATACAAGTTTTTTAGAAGGTACAACAACTCTAACCTTTTTTCCGTGTCTTATTTGTATATGTTATTGATTGTACTGTAGGTTCTTGGTGGAAATTCATGTTTCACAGGGGCTAAGTACAAACAATGTTTTTTTTTTTCACGTAATGACTATTCAGTTCTAAATTCAGTATGATTGACTTAAAAGCATGGTAGGTACCATGCTTTTAATATATATAAACAATTTAACATAATAAAGCCGAAAGCTAATTCAGCTAAATAATATAAAAGCAGAATACTCAGTCAGCAGAAAGTCAACTCTGCTGGAAGACATAAAAGCAGAATGAACACGTAGCAAAACGTCTGAAATTGCAAAGAGTCTGTATGATTAGAAAACCATAATAGCTAGAAGCCAAATTAGTCGGATGACGCAGAATGACATAGTAGCGAAAACATCTGGAAAAATAAATAGTCTGAATGGTCTTTTGGGCGTTTGCCCCCTTTATTTACCTACACGACCGGTTCGACAAAGTTATCATCAGGCATTATTTTTTATTATAAAAATTACAAGTCACTAAGCATACCTAATTATTATTTAATATTAATAATTAGGTATGCTTAGTGACTTGTAATTTTTATAATAAAAAATAATGCCTGATGATAACTTTGTCGAACCGGTCGACAACTACCTAGTCGAAATAGTTTAAGTGCATAATTTAGGAGAAAAGCAAAATATCAATTTTGTCACTACTATAATCAATCAAAGTAAACAGCTGGCTGCCGTGTCAATAAAGAGACAAAATATATTTTAATAATAGCTCCCCACACCGATCTCGGTGACGGTGGCCGGTTTCATTGAAACCAGGCCAGTTACGCAAGAGTAATTTCATAGTGCCCAAGTGTGTGCGCAGTACACAAGAGCACTCTCTCTCTCCTTTTACTCTCGTAATCCAGTGGGACGGATAACCGACACGACTGACGAGAGATCAGGCACAGGTCCGACTTTTTACATGCCCATCCGACGCATGGATTTTTTCTTGTCAGACAATCAGGTGATCAGCCTGCATTGTCCTAACCAAACTTGGAAACAACATTTTTTTGTTGTTCCAATGCGAGAATCGAACCCACGACCTCCGAGTCGAAAGCCAATGCTCTAACCACTAGACCACGCGTAGGCTGAGTACGCGTATTTTAACATATTATCTAAATATCAATATTAAGTGACTCTCACTAGCAGTACAATAACTTACACGACAAAAGGTTGTAAATTATACATTAGAGTTTCCGCTGCAGACTTAATATTTCATTAGCAATAAATTATTTGATATTTTGCAGCAAAAGCACGTACGTAAGTCGCGAGTTGTTGCTAACGTAATTCTGAAACTAGAAACTATGTGAGAATTCGAGTAGAAAATAATGAACTCCTAAAGTTTTGCCTTACCGCTCTGCAAACAATATCTTGGCTCAATAATTACAAACCAGAACTAAGTTTACTAAGAATTGAAACAGTCAAGTTTAATAATATAAAGTAGTTATGAATTACGGTTTAGGGTTGTGATCATAGATGTATTATATTAAAAAGAGGTAGATATTGCAGTGCGCGTAAAAAAGTGAAGACTCAAATTGGCCCGATGTCGGTTCCGCGCGAGTTTCTGTGTTAGCGACGAGCAGCAGGTCTAAAAAGGCCGTTTTGGCAATTCATTTTCAATTCTTGTTATGAATTACTGTATGAAAGATGACAGCGATCGTAAAATGGCCACTTGAATTGCAATTCATAATATGATTTGGATACATTTCATATGCAGAAATTGGCTGAAATACATTCATTTGACAGATTTACAAGCAGAATTGCTTTAGTGTCAAATAGCAATATTGTGATGATATTGCGCAAGTGGCCTTTTTAGACCCGCTGGTCGATGAGTATCACGTAATATGCGTCCCCTGTCAATGTGTGTCGCGGCACAGAAATATTGTCACTTCGTGCCACGGTGACCTGACCCAAAGACTTTTTGGCTATAGTGGTATAATTATTTCTTATCATAAGTAAGACGCTTACAAACAAAACAAGCTACATATCCGCCCTTTTGCCAGCCCCTGTTAAACACGTAACTGTAATAGCGTTTGTTCTGGTGGTATCGTCGGCGTTAGAAAAGATAATGCCATAATAATATGTTGTCAAATTACCTTTTGAAAGAACATATAACTATAATTACATTAAATTAAATTAAAATAATTCTATTATATTGTAGATAAATTTTTTTGACATGTTTATCTTTTACTATACAAACCAATTTTTAATTATTTGATGTCCTTAAAAATTTTATTGGTCTTTTGTATTTCCTTTGGCGCTAGGCCGCGTGAAAAGATAAGTAATATTATAAAAATTGATCATTTTTCCAGGTACTGGGCTGTGACGAACATCGACTACATCCACGCGCGCACCGCCCGACGCGTGGGCTACATGATCTGCTGCGTGTGGACCGCCAGCTTCCTCGTGTGCATCGCACCGCTGCTGGGCTGGAAGGACCCGGACTGGCATCGCCGCGTGTCCGAGGACCTGCGCTGTGTAGTGAGTCAGGACGTGGGCTACCAGATCTTCGCCACCATGTCCTCGTTCTACGTGCCCGTTCTAGTGGTACTGGTGCTGTACTGGAGGATATACCAGACCGCCCGGAAGAGGATCAGAAGACGGCCGGGCACGACCGCCCGTGGTCCGCCGCCGGTTCCGTCGGGCGGCGCTCTCGTGGCCGCCGGCGGCAGCGGCAACATCGCCGCCGCGGTCGTCGCCGTCATCGGCCGCCCGCTGCCGACCATCTCCGAGGTGACCACGACCACGACCGGCGTGACCACGGTCTCCTCCAACAACACGAGCCCCGAGAAGCAGTCCTGCGCGAACGGCCTCGAGGCGGACCCGCCGACGACGGGGTACGGCGCGGTCGCCGCCGCCTACTACCCCACGCTCGTACGCCGCAAGCCGAAGGAGGCCGCCGACTCGAAGCGGGAGAGGAAAGCGGCAAAAACTTTAGCAATAATAACCGGCGCGTTCGTCGCGTGCTGGCTTCCATTTTTCGTGCTCGCGATCCTAGTGCCGACCTGCAACTGCGAGGTGAGCCCGGTGCTGACGTCCCTGTCGCTGTGGCTGGGCTATTTCAACTCGACGCTGAACCCGGTCATCTACACGGTGTTCAGCCCGGAGTTCCGGCACGCGTTCCAGCGGCTGCTGTGCGGGCGCCGCGTGCGCCGCCGCCGGCCACCCCCCTAGCTCCCCCCTCACTCGGCTCCGTGAGCCCCCCCCCACCCGACTGACCTCGTTAGCGCGATAACTATTATGTTACCTTGTTACAATTTCAGAGATATATTTACACCCCTTTATTTTTTGTACGTGATGAATGCGAGAGTATCTATCTAGAGCGACCTGTCCTCTTTATACATAGTACTATTATTTTAGTCGGCGTAATAAGATTTTTAAGATTATAAACTTAGATACAATATTTCTTACTGTGATCATTGATAGTAGTCATGAGTAACTTTAGCAAATATTTTTAGCTCTTAATAAATATCATAACTACTTATGAACGTGTGTTACTATTCAATTGTGTATAGTAATATATTTCCGTTTAAATATATAAATACTTTAACAATGTGTCGTTTTATGGAACCTATATTATACAAGACGATAGGACGCCTTCAGCCGGGATAATTGTGGAGGCATTTGCTGCTGAAACTCGCTTACGTAAGTATGATATGATGAGGGTAAATGCACTGTTATGAAAAAATGTGAAAATTTCGAAAGCCGTTCGCTTTATCGATTGAAGTACTCAATGTTTACATTTTTAATAGAGTGTTATATCTGTGGGATACTATAATTAATACGTTGTATGACGTATAATCTCTTCTGCAGGTTATCTTAAGAGATCCTAACTATACAAGTTAAACCGTAGCGCTGGGACCGTAACCTTAAGAAGGAGAACTGAATAGCTAAATTTCGTATTTACAAAGTAAGTGGGTGGAAAACAAACTTTCTAATTAACCAAAAATGGCACATTCTGTTGAACTTATAAGTCAATAAGAGGGCTCTAAGCTCTTTACACCAATCAAGTGAGAGTAAACAAAATAATTAGGTACCTGCATCGCTCTGTGGTGTCAGTTTCACTTATTACTCGTCTGGAATAATAAATACTAAAGGTCACCCTGTAGTCGAAATACGCCAATAATAATTAATTTAATTTTTAACTTTGAGCTTTATAAGAGTTCTTTACCCTCTTAGATAGAAAAAAGAGAAAATATTGTAACAGACAGACAAACGACAATGTGTATAGTTTATCTGTCGAAAGTACGGTAGTGTCTAACGGCTGGTTTCAATCACCTATATCTACCTTGTATCTACCAATAACTATTTGTTTTAAAAATGTCACATTTGGTATCGAGCTGCCAGAGATCTCGCTGTTACAGACAAAGAAGAGACAAAAAACCGGCAGTTGATACCAAATTTGATGTTTTTAACAAATAGTTATTAGATAACAAACATATATCCGGCCGTTAATAATCTTAGGTTTTTATTAATTTCTAAGCATTATTTGGAAAATATTAGCATTCTGCACACCTTCCCCTACAAACTTTAACTGTGCCAAATATACAGACTCTCTCCGTTCATACATAACTATATTGAAAGTTGTTGCCTTATCAAACGAGGTTGGTAAAAGGTTAAAATTTTAACGATCACAAGATTATTTATCATTAAGTTATCATAAATTTTTACACTTTTTAAATCTGGTTACAATTACAAGTGATACCAATTATTAAATACCTCCAGTTGCCAATTATTAAAGTTGATGGTAGATAGTGGAAACCGAAAAGTTTGAAATAAACTGCTGAAAATATAATCTGTCAGCTATTTTGGGGTGCAGAGCTCGGAATATGGTGCAAGGACAACTTTTAGACGAGGTTGACTGCCAGCAAGCGCTTTCCATGAAGATAAGAAATTAGTTAAGAAATGTTTGCGAACGATTTAGATCGCATACTAATAACTCGATTGATGAACTTCGATGCATGAAATGATCTTTATAATTACACATTGCACGTGTGTAACGTTACAAAAAGCTGAAATTCATTTTTCACACTCTTTCATTATTATGTAATAACTTTAATGGTATCCCTGTCTAATATTCGGGCAGTTACTTTCTTATATCGGCCATAAACCTTAAGAGTGAGTTTTAATGACGTCCCATATCTTTAGCCATTCGGTTTTCTCATTTTATGCGTCTGGCCAGTAACGTTTATTATTATTACACGAACGATAAGTTTGTTCCAAAATCTTTGTAAAGAAGTATTAAAAGTTTATTTCACCGAAATGATTTCAATCGCTTTTGTGCCTTTGTTTTCAATATCTTTTGTGATAGGTCGTTTTGATTTCTTATGATCGTAAAATAGAATAGTTAAATGTTGATTTTTTTAAAATTCTTAAATAACAAATGAGCTGCTAGGAAATAAATATTAACTAGGTGAATATAGCCTGTTATATTCTTACTAGAATATAATATAAACTATGTTTTACTCTTCGTGGACACAACATTTGGCTATTATTTCATAATAAATTGCATTTAGGTCCTTTTAACTTGTTTTCAATGGTAAAGATCAAATAAAAAGCTTAATAGTATCTACTAAGGTTAAAATAGCAACTAAAGTTATTTATTAAACTGCTAACACTAAAAAAGTTTAGCTCATTTATTCATAGAATTATAAAACCATAGAAACAAAAAAACAAACCCAAAAAGAACTAATTTGGGGATAAACACATTCTATCTTCAAGGGTGAATGCTCTTTTCACTCAGAATTTTTCCAATGAAAAACCAAACGAATGGATATCGCAGGAAAGGTCACAAAAACCGATCCTACGAAGAAAATAGCCCGGTGTCGATCACAGCTAATAGGAAAAACCTTTTACCGGGTTATTTAACGTCAGCCTCTCTTGTACATTTTATATTTACAGTGTTGTGGTGCTTCTGGTCTCGTTTTAATATTGATAAAGGCATCTTATAACTTTCTGAGGCATCTATCTATTCACATTTTAATATTCTATCATTATCATGTGAAGCAAAAACATTTAGTTCAGTTTTAAGAGAAATGCGCAAAAGGAGTATCTATATTTGGCCCGTAAATTAAAGCTTGTGTGGAGGAAGGAATGCAGAAAGCTAATATTTTTTCAGTAATGGTTATAAATGGGTAAGGTCATAAAAAAGTGTACTTTTTGGAAATTTAAAGTGGGCCCATGTTTTCTTGAAAATTAAAATGTTTATTTTTCCCTTAAACTTTTTTCTATCAATTATAATGAAGTAATTATACGTTTGGAATAACAAAGAAACAGCCATGATTTACTTATGGCTGCAATTTAATAAAATACACATATATTTATAAATCAGCAAAATAACAACTACTACATAAATTACTTGTCTCCTAACTACACCGTGGTAAAAATATTTACATTAAAAAAAAAATATTAGATTATCGCTCCGGATGCTTAGTTTATCTATTAAGTGATAAAATAAAGTATGTAACAATGCTTCAATGATTGCAATTAAACAACGCATTCACCAAAAAAACATTATTTAGTATGTGTCTCCAAAAAAGTTCTAGTGCGTTATTCTTATTTGTTATACCTGTAGATTTTTTGTTTACTACAGTAGGGAACACTATTCTACAAATTTTGATGTGGCGACACCTTTAGACAACTGTCAAAGTTACACTTGACACATTCCTGCCATATTGTGGTCGAAACATCCTTGCTTGTGAATTTATTATCTTTGTTGCGCATATTTTCGGCATTTATTGAGTGATTTTTTCACGGTAAGTATACACATTTTGCTAATTAGGTTTGTAGCAATTAAAGTACAATCAATTAATATAGTGCTTCGTGTTTTGAAATTGAAATCAGACTAAATTTGTGGACAGTATTAATCATTGAGGATAGAATTTTCGCGTGTGTTTGTTCCAGTTCGTTATGTGTGTTATAGTGGTGTGTTATGTCACACACTGGAATTTTGTAAAGGTGTTTCCATATTAGGTTAACCGACTGTGGAAAAATGTTAATCCCACGTATGGTGAAATGTAACATTCTCTGAAGTAGTTTAATTATACATATATGTATGTATTATATGTATGTGCGATGTCTATTTTGTGCACATAGGTACCATTAATTTAAAGTTTGTTGAGACTAGAGTTTTAAATGTAGGCTTATATGCTTACTTAACTAATTATTTAATCAATTGGCATTTTATACTTAAAAAAACATTTACGACTAGCTTTTACCCGCGTCTTCGTGCGCGTTTATCTACATCCTCCATGCCCTTCTTCACAGCATATGTGCACAGTGTTTACAAAATTTCATGATGATCGGTTCAGTAGATAGGCGTGAAAGCGTAACAAATGAACAGACAAATATATAATCCCACCAGTTGGGAATTTATAGATTCGCTGTCACCAGTTGTACAATTTAGTAATATAATTTACCATAAAATTTATCTTTCGTTTTATGGATGTCAGTACGTGCAATTATGATTTACTTTTGAGAAGTTGGATCGGTGGGAAGAATTGCACGTACTGAGTTCCGATCGGAACAACTAGTTGATCCGTTTAGTTGGTCGGAGTGGAAAAACAGGGTTAAGATTGTATTATTTCTTTTAATTTTATTACAGATGCCTACTCCGGCCGAAAGGCAAAAATTGTACAGAGCAAGATTAAAACAAAGATGAAATGCGGAAAAAATGGAGAGAGGATAAAAAGAAAACAAAAGAAAAAAAATCCACTGATATTGAAGATAAAAGCAAGAACAACAGAAGAGAATTAATAAAATAATTTATAATATGAAGAAGGAAAACCTAGAACTAAAAGAAAAAGTAATATTAATGAATAAAAAAAATTAAAAAGTTAAGAAAGAGACTACAGAATGCAGCGGAAAAATAAGGAAGGAAGAAAGGAAGGAATATATCAAAGAATTCAAAAATAAAAATAATGTGACACATAATACATATGAAGAAAATAGCGAAATGACTCCTTATACAAAAACAACAGCTTTCATTAACCTAAATTTACCTAAGAAGAAAGAAAAGAAAAACGTTAAAAAACGACTTATGGAACATAATGTTTTAGTAGATTCTTTAAAACAATGTTACGAAAGTACAGGGAGTAGTGATTCTAAATGCATTATTAAGTGTTGTTTTAGCTTTTGTTGTTAATGCTACATACGTGGCATTCATAGTTTATTCGTAGATTTGAATTACGTTTGAGTACAAATAAATATATTAAAATAATGTAGGCTTATTTTTTTTACACCCAGCTTACATGCACCTTTACAATGTTCCAGTGCGTTATTGTGTTATTGTGCGTTATGCGTTCCAGTGCGTTATAGTACAATTTTTTACGACTTTACCCAAATATTTGAAGCGGTAGTGTTTTCTAGATATACAAATTTACTTAGAAATTTTGTTACACGTTGGCATATTTTGTCAATCCGATACATTTTTTTTTTAGATCTAAGTGGCAAAAGAACCCTTTTAAAGTTCAATCTTAAGAATTAAATGAATTATTATTGGCAAATTACAAACATAGAATGACCTATTAGTATTATTAAAACTACGGTCTTTATCAGTTTCATCACATATTATTAAATGGTTACTACATTTCATTCTTATATTCATTACTAGATGTTGCCCACGACTTCGTGCGCGCCGAAGGTAATTTCGCAGAAACCGTACATTTTCCGCGATAAAACTAGCCTATGTCCTTCCCCGTGGTCTACTCGACATTTGTGCCAAATTTAATCAAAATCGGTCCAGTAATTTCGGAGCCTATTCAATGCAAACAAACAAACATACAAACAAACAAACTTTTCCTCTTTATTATATTAGTATAGATATTATGATATAAAACATGTAAAAGCTCAGCGCGGCTTTATTATAAGATGGCATGTAATGACTCGCCAGTGATCTGAAATGGCATTAACTCACTATATGAAATAGTGGGTAAGCTGATTTCTATTTTCCACTATTTATAAAATGTGATTTTCTATTAAATATTTTCTTATTTTTATAAACATTTCACTGTCGTATCTACGAATTACATTTACTGTTTATATTAAAGGTTACATTTTCGTAGGGTAGGTTAGTATCAATTTCAACGCCTGTTTAAGTTAATCGTTGATTAAATATCATATTATCTCTCTCGTTCTTCGTATTTATGAAGAAGAAAGCATGATATTTAGACAAACGATTAAGACACATGTGATTGGTGAAATTGGGACTAAGTCTGTTAGTATTTCTTCAAGGACCAACAACAACAACAACTTGACCATTAAAATTCAGAGACCAATCGTGTGCGCCTCATTTTAAATTCCATTTCCACTGAATGCATATTTACTTAAACAGTTTCATCTATTTGCCTCTCAAACATATTTTCGTACCATATTCTTAAGCATACATGTTTTCTTATGCAATTTCTGTACCTACATAGGTATTTTGTATTATTAACTTTTCTACTAAAAATATAACTCAAATCGATTACGAGTATCTAAACCTACCTACATAACAATATATAAGTACTAGTCAAGATCAATTATACGAGCCCAAACTCGATGGGGTTGCACTATTTTATTGCGGAGTTCCTATGGCGACCTTCAATCTCCAGCATCAGATCTCTTACTTAATGGGGATGTCCCACGAGTATGATGTAATGGATAAATTGAGAAATAATTTTTTTATTTATTATTTATTTAGATTAGCTCCATGTTATCATAATGTTAAATTGTCATGCAATGTGCATATCCGTGCAAATTTCAGCTCAATCGGAATCCATGAAGTGGGTCAAATTTAACTTGCAAATTTTTTGCAAAACTCAATAAAAGCTTGTAATAATAAGTAGTAATTTTAGACTTAATACATTGCATTAAGATTATGCAGAGAACGAACGGTTTGCAATAGATAACAACATATTATATTAATAATGCAATAATAAAAAAAACAACAACTAAATTATTTATTTATAAGTACTAATTATTAGAAGTGTTTTTCATTTAAAATTATAGTGCTTCTATCGATTATGTAAACAAAATTGACATTGAAAGTGTCGTCAGTCGCTAATTGTTCGCAAACATTGTTTACTGGGCCACCAGACTAGCTACTCCAGTTAGCAACAGGTCGATCAGCTGATGATCATTAATCACAATCAATTGGCGCCGTGGCCCTTGACATTGACACAGACTCGCCATACACAGAGCTTATGCGGAATAATTATAATATTACTATAGTATATACGTACAACAAAAACTTTCTATTTCTTTTTAAAGATTAAGCAAACTTGTATGAAATTTGGCACAATTAAAATTTATATAGCGGAGAAGCGATTTGCTGCAATATTTTTCTATATTAGTACATATTATAAATATTACATTAAATTAATAAAAATAACGTTACACAAACAACATCAGATTAATAACTCATACTAACCTCAACCAACGCCTACTCCTATTAAACAAACGCATTGTGCGTTTGTTTAATAAGAGTAGGCATTGGTTTGACACAAATTTTTTACACGTATATAATTCATATTCCTTAAATACAACATTTATATTTTAAGTGCTTATTTAAGAAATAAAAAAAAAATGACAAAAGAACCCTAAGTAGGTTTAAACTAAAAATTAAATGAATTGTGGTCGACCAATAGGCAACCATTAGTAAATAAAAATTGGCGACTCTCGATACTAATTCCCGTTATATGAAAAATGCGCTTCTCCAAGACTTTAATTTTTAAATTTAAGTTTTTAATAAACTTTATTATGACAAATTCTTCAACAAATAAATGAATCTCTGAAATATTTATAATAAATATTATGTATCATGTTTATATTAATATTAGCTGTCCTGATACACGTTGTTCTGTCTTAACTTTAAACTGGATTAAATAACAAACTACACCTTCACCTACCACCTACAAAACAACTACCTACACCTACTTCACCTACAATGTAAACCTAATTTGACAGATTAACAAAAAACAATTAGGTAAACTGCTGCCCTATTACCTAATACTAAGAACTATAACTGACAACGGGAAATGGTCTTCATTTTGACGTTTGGACTTTTTTTAAACACTATTTAAAAAATCAAAATGTCAAAATTAGACATTTTAACTTTATAAATTTTGTTTAAAAAAGGTCAAACTTCAAAATGAAGACCATTCACAGTTGTCAGTTGAAGTCCATACCATTAGGTATATTATGACAACGCATCTAATAAATATTTTACAGTCGAAAAATTTTACAATGAACACAGTGAACACTGTGGGAAAATTCCATCGTCGTTTTTAGTATTTTCACATCATTAAATTTAAACTATAATCCTTGACACGTAAAGCTATTGGTTATTTATTTTCAGTAGATAATAAGTTCTCGTGATTGAGATTTGATGATAGTTTAAAAATTCATTTCCTTCACAGCGACGCTTACGTAACAGTGCAATTTACAGCAGAAATGCTCGGTGTAATATAGATAAGATCCCATTTCATATTTAATTAACCTGTCACAGTCGTGTGATACCTTGAATCTAAACTTATACATAGATTAAAATTACTTATGGGTAAGACACAAACAAGTTTTTTTTTATATTGCTGCGACTAAGCACAAAAAAGATATATTTCTCTCTGATCTCCTTAATTTCTGTAAATTTTTGCGAGTTTATACAACAATAACAACAATCCTTGCAAACTAATATAATATATTTAAATTAGTTACCTACCTACTTAAAAAACAACATAACATACATCTTCGAGTATTATGTTAGTATAATATTATGTCGAAAGCTTTAAGTTTTTACTAGCAAACAATCTAAAATGAGCCATTTAACAGTTGAAAAACTGATAAGTGGAGCCGGGCAGCTATTAGGAGCGGCATTAGGTAATGGCCTAGTGGTGGCCACTTGGGCCTCACACTCGCACCTCGAGCACACTTTTGCACAACCTTTTAGCAGAATATGTTGGTCCGCAATTTTTATTTTAACGCTAAACTTTTCAATATACTCAATCAATGTATTTAGTTTATGGTCGACAATAATATTGGTTTTAAACCCGACGTAAATCATATGAAATGATAGGCTTTCTATTAAAAGCTTTTAGACTGACTTGTCACGACACAATAAACGTAAAAAAAAAATCAAACATGGGAGCAATGGCTTGAAAGCATTCTTTAAATAAAAAATATATTTAAATCATGCTAACAACCCCATTTAGCTTATAAGTACCTACAAGCAAAATAAATATTCAATAATGCGATAGCACAAAACTTTTAACATACTGTAAAATATAATTAGTACATCAAAGGATCACAGAATAGCCTTAAAAATTAAGGCCCGTCCTCGAAAGTCAAAGTGGGTTTCATGTATAACACTCTGTATTCACGTCATAGGGCCTCGGGGGCTCTTAAACAAAAGACTGTCAATTAAATCTCGAGAGGGCAATTCTCTGAGAAACTAGATCCGCCACTGAGAGTTTATACAGGGCGAGTGTATTTAACCATTTTAGTTTACCCTCCGTTGGTTCTCCTCTTTTATTAACTGCATTGAATAAAAGTGCTGTTATTTATTCAGTGGAGTTACGTTAGATAAAAGCATGAGACATTTTAACAGTACTTTATTAAATTTTAATTACTTTTAAGGTCAACACATAACATGCTAACCATAATATCTGAGTATTTCGACTATATCACCCATATTTTTTTAACTGTTCTTCACACTAATAATTAAAAGTATACCATAACAAATGATAATCTTTTTAAAAATCTTTAATACGAGTTCATAAAAAGTATATAATATATTTTTTAAATCATCATTTTGTGGACTGCAGCTAGCACAGATATATTTAGTGCTAGTTTTATCCAGCATCTCCGCCCGCATAAATATGTATCCCACAGAAACACTGTACTTTTTCGGCATAAAAAGTAGCGTGTTAACACAGAGCTTAAACTGCTACCGTAACAAATTTCATCAAAATTCGTTCAGTAGTTTTTGCATGAAAGAGTAACAAACATCCATCCATCCTCACGAACATTCACATTTATAATAGTAGTAGAACTAGTGAAGTTTCTACGTTTCCGACGGCAATTATGGTAATATTCAAGTTCCACCGAGCTGTCATCCTTTATCTTGATTTGGACGTGGATATGAGTAATGAAATAAAGGCTGCGGCGGCGTGCGTTTTGAATATTTCACGTTAATTACCACACGACATTAGATACCATCCGGGGAGCTTGAAGTTTGCTTATAATATATAGTAATAATAAGTATAATAAGTATAGTAATAAGTAATAATAGGTAAAACATAAAAGGTTCAAATTACCTACTGTATTAAAAAGTATAAAAACTAGTTAAAATATCTAAATTTTTACATAAACTAGAATATATAAGTTATTGTCTAAATTAAAGAAAAAGTGATGATTTAATATTTTGTACTTTTATATATAAACATTTGTAACCCACGACTTTCGTGCGGATATATATTTTCAGCGGGAACCCAAAATATTTCTGGATAAAATGTAGGCTATGAGTTTATCCAATCTATCCTTGTGCTAAGTTTGAGTTACAACAGTTCAGCCATTTAGGGTAATATTTCACTTACATATATCTAATATTTTCACAGTCAACTAAAACGGAGGTTCCCAAACTTATTCCGTCTAACGCCCACTTCGAAAATCAGTTACTTTGTAGCTGTTTTTTTTTTACCTTAAAAACCTCTTATCTCTTATCTATTCAAAATTAACCAATAATAATAATCAACATTGAGCAATAATAATATAATACTACTCATATCAGCCCCCCCCCCCCCCCCCCATTTTTTTCTGGGCCCCTTACCGCTCCTCTCTAGGCCTTCAGCACCCACCAGTGCGTTATCGCCCACTTTGGGAAAGACTGAACAAAATTAACGAAATGTGCAGTACGACCACCTCGGTAATCTTTCATTTTCTATGAAAATAACAAGCAGTTTATGAAAATAATTGATTCCCCGAAGCCATTAGTAACGTTTTACTGTAAAAATGTTATTACATATTGGCTAGCCGCATACGTGCAAAATTATTGACAGAATACAATACTAGTCAACAGATACAAAAAACGGCAATATGGCCCGCACACAAAGAATATTATGTCGTTGTTCTATAGTGCTACGCTGTAGCTACGGCGTAGAGCTACGAGCTGCGTTTCGTGCTACGTCGTAACGCCTCTACAGTTACGCAGCCTCTACAATGCTACGCGTATGATAAGACGATATTTTATTCGTCCGTTTAGCGGGCAGCTAGCACGGTCCATTACAAAATCTAAATATATAAAAGTCAAACCCGACTGACTGTTCTATCAACGCACAGCCGAAACTACTGAACCGATTTTGCTGGAATTTGGCATACAGATAGTTGTAATGACGTAGGCATCCGCTGAGAAATGATTTTTGAAAATACAGCCCCTAAGGGGGTGAAAAATGTGTTATATTTTTGTATGGAAACCGAACTCCACGAGGACGAAATCGCGGGCAAAAGCTAGTCTTCTAAATATATGAAAGGCAAACCTGACTGACACAATTATCAACGCACAGCCGAAACTACTGAGCTTATTTTGCTGAAATTTTGCATACAGATAGTTGTAATGACTTAGGCATTTTTGGCACCCCTTTAGGGGGTGATTTTTGAAAAATCACCCTCTAAAGGGTTGAAAAGGGGGTTAAAAATTTGTGTGGAAACCGAACTCCACGCGGACGAAGTCGCGTGCAAAAGCTAGTAATTTATATGAGCTTTATTTTACTATATTTATTTTAAACTTTTTACATAATATTCATTCTCATTCTTGTGTAACTTTAGGTCAGTATTTTTTTATTGACTTAGAATAGAATACGTTTATTTTTTTCATCACACAACACACAGATGGAATACATGGGAATAAACTAAAATTAGGCACAATATAAAATACCATGTATGCAGTTATGTGATGTCAAAAATATACCCAAGCTCAGCTATACGCAGCAAGCAAGCCTGCTGCACTTGTATTCTGCAAGGGCCACGACTTCTACAGTTATTTTAAGCCGCACAATATTTCACACATATACGCATACAAATAAGCTACTTATTGGCAAGATATATATATATACAATATTAACATAGTCTAAGGATATTTTATATTTTATCAAATATCTATAGATAAAAATATGTGAAGAATTTTCTGATACAGTAATGAAATAAAGATTTTATAGTCTTCAATGATTTCTTTGTGTTGAATTCTATCTTAATTCATCTACAAAAATCCCTCTCTTTTGTTTATTCAAATTATCGTTTGGAAAGCGGAACCCTAAAGTTCAATCTTTCTCACACCTCTAATCTTTGACAAGTATTTGAAATACGATTTTTACTAACATGGTTTTAGTTTAATACAATAATTATAAAACAAAAGGTCTATTCATTGTAAAATGTCTACTGATTGAGTTGTGTAATAAATATTGCTATTTTATGGCAACCAGATGTTGACAAACCATGGGAATACGAACGGCCAAGCTAATGCTAACTTACACTCTGAATTCTGGCTTACGCTAGACATGACATACCTTTTGAGCGTTAATCTCGTATCCACGATCTTCAACCTAATCTAGCCCTAAATTCAAAAGGTTATGGGCCCAGATCACGAGAGATTAAATAAATAATTATTTAATTAAAGTTATATACTTAAATAAAGACAGTTAATGTTTTCGAAGTTGTAAGTACAAAGTGATTGTGAACTTTATTGTGACGAAATTAATATATCCAAATGAAGAAAAATACACAAATATCCAATGGAGAAAATTATGGAAAAATCTATAGAAGATATAATCCGAAGCCTCATAAGTGATTTTTAAGCTGAACAATATCAGTGACAAAGTTATTGTCAAAATGAATATCGACACGATACAGACCTCACGAAAAATTTTATGCAGTTTGAATCTTTGGAATATATATATCATAGAAGATATACAATGTAACTCAAGCCGTAGCTTGTATATAACGGCGTGTGTGGAGGAACAGAGAAGATAATAAATAATAATATTTAACTAAGCATTTCTGAAGAATGAGAAGTGAAAATGGAACTACGATATAATATAGTCCTTATGCAAAAATAAAGAAATAAAGGATGTTAAAGACGACGTGGATTATATTCTATAACCAACCAGAAATCGTCGAAGATTAATGAAATCAGAATACAATTACGGGAATAAGTAATTAATATTTATAAAACATTATTATCAATGTTATTATTGTAGAAGAAGAAGACACTTTATAATGATGGTCTCTATTATCTGAATAAATAAAAACCCAAACGAATTCAGGAAAATCTAGTATAACCCAGAGTAACTAAAATTATGTAAGCATTACTAAGGGAATATGAATCAAGAAAAGTACGAGTCCATATTATCTAATTCATGACTAGAAATAATATTCTAGTACACAATAAATATACTGCAAATTTGGTAAAGTATTACAATATTGTGATGAGACCCTCGCGTCGTATTAATCGGTAAGGCAAAATTTTATTAACTACGAGTATTATTACCGAGATAGTTGGTGCCTGTCTAGTATGGCAAAAACCAATTTAATTATTTTTATCTGTAAATAATAATACTTTCAAAATATGACACTAAAGTTTAAGTCATATAAGAAAGTTTGTATTTAAATCAAGACGAACAAATTACACAAAATAAATAACATGTACCTAATGGGTTTCTTGACAATATTATGATCATTTTGTTAGCGGCAAATAACTATTACACTTTAATTCTATTTTTTAATTTAATTACTATTAATAATAATAATAATAATAATGGGTAATTCGTATAGAATTATCATTAAAATATATTTTGGTTCTGAAATGAAAAATACCTATATAACAAATTATTTATATGCTAAAGAATAACCATTGTTTTGTTTTGGCCAATTTAATAAAATATATAATTATAAAAATATTAATTGTTGCCTAAAATATGATTTTTGTAGTGCAATAAATCTTAAGAATATTAATTACTAAGATATATTTGCAAGATTTAAAATTGCTGTTGTATTTAATATGAATAAAAAAAATTGAATATTTATTTCTATAATTATTGTAATTTCAATAATAAAAAGGAAACAGCAGAAATGAATAAAAAAAAAAAGAAACTCTTTTATGAAAATTGTTTTCAGTTTCATACTAAAGAATAATTATAAATTTTGATCGATTTTTAAAAAACAACAGATATTACTATTTAAGTATATAATTATCTGAAAATACCAAAGGTAAACATAATATTTAAAATGTGTATCTAAAAGAAATTAAACTTTTATTAAAAAGGGCGATTGGTATAGTTTCGCACTAAATTAGTGAAAACTAATGTTTAAAAGTAAATATATAATAAATACTTTAAATGTACTGTATAATTATGTGCTATTTTTTAAATGTGGATCGATCCAAAGACATACAGAAAATGTCTAATGTTGACATATAACCATTAAATGAAACCAGAAAAATCTAATAATATGATAAATGTAACATCATAAGTTAATCTGGTAGGTTAGTAAATGTTGACATGTAACCATTAAAAGAAACCAGTATAAAGACTAATTTGATGCATTTAACATCAAAGGTTAATCTGGTAGGTTACTAATTTATATAAAGTGATCTGTAACCAATAAATGAAACCAGCAAAGACTAACTTGATGGATTAAACATCAAAGGCTAATCTGGTGGGTTACTGAATAATGATGTGAGAGTAAAAACTGTATATATCAGTTTAATTTGATAATATCCAATATCAAAGTTAAACTGGTGGTCTATTAGAAGTTGTACACATAAACCAGTAAAATGATTGAAACTGGTATATTAATCAATTATATTAATAAAATATTTTTTTTTCAGCGTGTAATATACATATATAATATCTACTTATTTGATATGAATAACCAAATACCAGTCATAGCTTTAAAAGTGCTATGTTGTTACAATTTGATAAACAAATTGGAAGATTAATGAAGTGGATAAGTTGGTACCAAACACTAATAAATACCAATGTAACTGATACAATATATTTGAAGACAATTTGTTTGTCAAGTCGAGATGATTTAAAACAATTGAAAAGGGTAATGTGTTCACAGGTAACTTTAGTTCAGTTTGTACTATTATGTATTCGTTGGTTCAGTATACAACTCTTACATCCAACTTAACGATAACAAGAAAATTATTAATATAATTACAAGTTCGGCATTCAAATAATTCTAGATATATGATACGATACGACTCTATAATGAGGTTGTATATTTTTGTCTTAATAAATTTATTTTTCATCACAAGTGGAAGTAAAGCACATGTGAAAGATAATAAATTAAAATCACAATAAAAAATAAAATAAACGAATTAATGAAGTTTCTAATATCGCAAATTCATACATCATAATAATATTATATTGAATAAATACTATTACAGTATGCGTTGTTTCTAATTTAAACTGAGAATCATAATGAAATCATGATTAAGAGAAGACACGATAAGTTTAATGGATAATTCACAAGTGACTATAATAATTAAATGAATGGCATAATATAAATCGAAATTACTTGCCTATTTAAAGAACAAATAAATAAACTTTAATTGAGTGTTATATTATATTGTTTAGTTAAAAGTACCTAACTTAAAAATATATATATTAAAACAAGTTATCTAATAAGATTTTTTTACACAAAAATGGTTTGTTATTTTTGCCACATGCATAAATAGGACAATTTTTTGAACTTCTATTATAGGGAAAGATTTACGACAGTACCTGCCTAAGGGCAAGCAGGGAGCCGCATTCTATTTATAGATGTCACTTAAATCTTAATAAAGGATTATATTGTAATGATCTAAGTGACAATTAACAATATTGGTGACTTATTCAAATTAAAATAAAATATAAAGGAAGCCCTCATAAAAAATTAGTAATTATATTTTTCATTAAAAAAAAAAAAAAAAACTATCAGCAATTCATATTTGTGAAATTATAATAGTTGTTTGCATTTATGTTAATAGCAATAAAATTATATCTAATATAAAATAGATTATAATATATCTATTATCATTGTTTTAATTCGAGAGATGTAGCTTTTATGGGCGTTGTTATTAAAAGTTAGCTTAAGGAAAAGGGAAATTAAATAAATATCTGGAATATCCAATCCATGGATATTATTAAACTAAATTGAGATAAATTATAATAGTAATCATATATCAAATATGAAAAGTTAGAAAAGGGTACTTACCTAACAACTAATACCAGATGAAAAAGGCTATTTATTAATTATAACTTTTAATTATCTTTCAGGTTATAATAACTATTTGTTTGTATGTTCCAGTGACCAATAAATGTTTCAGAATTGAGAAATGACTGTTAAGTAATAATGACCAAAACATTAGTCATTAACCATTATGGAATTTGCCAACCTACATTGTCCGTAGTGGACTAACATGGCGGGCTAAAATCAATTATAGTCATCCTTACTGTGAAGGTGTACCCGTATCCGGTAGTTATAAAATCCGATGCGGTAGTTAGAATATTACTGGGTAATAAATATGATGTCAAAATAAAATATTAATTTTAAGTAATTTTTGAAAAGTCAAAATGAAAATTAATAGGTATATATTTTTGTATAACCTTTGGTAAAACAATAAAAGTGTTATAGAATCTTTTGATTGTGACAAATTAATGTAATGATAACTAATATATTATGATATGTGAATGTTAAATATGTTTTAATGATCTGATGAGGTTTTCTGGGTTTCCCTCATCCTCGCAACGAATGTTGGATCATATTGTAACTTCCCCAGATTTTAAAAGTTAATGTGCAAGAAAGGTATGTTTATAATATTTTATTATCACGACAATTATATTATATGTTATAATTTAGTATTGGCTGGCTGCTATGTATTTACATGACCTTAGTTAAATGTATTTTTTGTTTATAGAGTTCATAACAAAAGATATTAATTTTTGAGGGGGCGTGTTGAATTCTATCTTAATTCATCTACAAAAATCCCTCTCTTTGGTTTATTCAAATTATCGTTTGGAAAGCGGAACCCTAAAGTTCAATCTTTCTCACACCTCTAATCTTTGACAAGTATTTGAAATACGATTTTTACTAACATGGTTTTAGTTTAATACAACAATTATAAAACAAAAGGTCTATTCATTGTAAAATGTCTACTGATTGAGTTGTGTAATAAATATTGCTATTTTATGGCAACCAGATGTTGACAAACCATGGGAATACGAACGGCCAAGCTAATGCTAACTTACACTCTGAATTCTGGCTTACGCTAGACATGACATACCTTTTGAGCGCTTAACTTAATAAAGCGCAGTTATTAATTTTATTCAAAGTGTTTTATTTAATCTCGTATCCACGATCTTCAACCTAATCTAGCCCTAAATTCAAAACTTTGTTTTAAATAAAAATGTTTATGTAATGCCATAGCAAAATGAGTCGGATAAAAAATCTTTATTTATTTAATTTAATTCAACTATCAAGTTAATTCAACAAAACTATCAATTTAATTAAAATTGAAAAATTCTTATAAAATCAAAGTTCTTTGTTTCTTATTTGTTTTATTGTTAAACTAGCTGTTGCCAGCGGCTCCGCCCGCCTAAATACAGTATCGGGTATCCCAAGGGAATACTGTACTTTTTCGGGATGTAGCCTATGTTTTAATAGAGCCAGAGCCTAAACTACTACCATACCAAATATCATCAAAATTTACGTGACAGAGTAACAGACATCCATCCATACATCCTCACAAACTTTTACATTTATAATATTATGATAGGATAAATACATAAATAAGCTATCATTTACCCATTAATTACTGCATCAGATAATAATCTTCACAGATTTTAAGATATTTGAATAAAATATAAAATATTCCCTGACTATGTTGACGTGTGTATTTGTAAGGAATATGCATTACTTGTACAGCCTAACTAAGCTGTCCGTCCGTCCTTCAGAAATCCAATAGGTTTGTGGTTCAACAGTTGGGACCGGAAACCGGACGCCATTCACCATTCACGATTCGGAATGAGTGAACGATATAACGGCCGACCAGATCAATGGTTCTCTGGCGTGTGTGGCGATAGTAAATTGTCAGAAACAATCCATATCTTAACTGTCGTTGTGACCTTAGGAAGGTCGTGAGAAATGTGCTACAATATTTATGTTTTTACATTGTTAATCCAAATATATAGATCACGTTGATACAGAGACGATGTCGTTAAATATGCTTCGCCACGAATGGGCCAGCTGTTCAACTGAAGAACGTTACTTGGGTAGTAATCCGCCCAGAAAAGAATAAGGAACGCACATTATTACCATCAGGTGATCAGACTGCTCGTTAGTAACGACTAACGAGCAGTCTGATCACCTGTTCTAACGAGAACAGATAGTTCCATAAAAATCAGTCATGTATGGGATTAAAAGCATCGCATTTTAATTTTCGAAATTTGTCGTCGTGATTAGCGTGGCAATTTGGCTAAAGACACCTTTTATTTGCATAATTTTCATACAAAAACATTCCGATAATTTCAAATATGAGTTTTATTTTTATTATGCACTAGCTTTTGCCCGCGACTTGGTCCGCGTGGAGTTGGGTTTCTATACAAAATTTTAACCCTTTTTTCACCCCTTTAGTGGGCGAATTTTCAAAAATACTTTCTTAGCTGATGCCTACGTCATTAAAACTATCTGTATGCTAAATTTCAGCAAAATTCGTTCAGTAGTTTCGGCTGTGCGTTGATTGATGAGTCAGTTAGGTTTGCCTTTTATATATTTAGATGATTACAAATACTGTTACCTATCGATATTAAGATCTTAAAAAGCTATTTACACTACTATTATTGTAAAACTATAGGCAGGGAAATTCTCGCAAATGCTTATCGGCGATGTAATTATATTTCGCCTACTTCGGGGGGAAGCCGATACGATACCGAAGCCAAATTATCTTGTATTGAAGCCCGACGGTTACGTAATTGATATTTTGTTGTAATGAGAAACGTAATACATTGTTAACATTTTTTACTGAAATACGAGTTCAATTTAAGACTTTTTTATTAAATACTTTGTATTTTTTACGATAGAAATGTTTTTTTTTTCTTAATTATAAATTATAGATATATGTTGCTTTCGACTTTGTGCGCCGTAAAAGATATCTCGCAAAACCGTACATTTTGCTGTGATAAAAAGTATGCTAGCTATGTTCTTTCCCGTGGTCTTATATGTGCTTAATTTCATCAAAATCAGTCCGGTAGTTTCCTCATTAAAATATCATAGTACTTTTCCCGTAGCTTCGCCCGCGTGAAATAGTGTTCTTGAAAAAACTTCTTCAGCAAATAACTCTACTCACTGCAATATACTTCTGTATACAATATTGAAAATGTTTTAGGGTTTCACACCCAATCGTTAAAAAAGGTATCACCTCGATATTTAATTTGATAAGGATCATACTGTATCCGCTTACATAGCTTCTGCTGTAAAGGACCATATTTATTAAATACGTCCACAATGTACTTAAAGTTCTTAATTGCATAATAAGCATTAATTATGTATTGCTTAAAATCTCTTGGTAAAAACCCATTAATAAATATTAAAAAGTAAAGGATAAAAACTGGTAATTGTGGGGTATATAATTATCCCTAAGAGATAGACATATGCCATTGTGGACTTTTTTGTAGACGATTTTAAGATGTGCAATACTGTGGTACTGCCAGAAGTAGCAACAGAATAGCCGAGAAACGACTCCCGTCTATTAATAAACACTCTGCGGGAGAAAAAATGATATGCTTATAACATGGAAATTGATGAAAATTTAAAACAATTATTTAGAACTGCATAAGCATTGCAAATATTTGAGTATAATAATTGTTTTCAAACGGAGGTAAACAATAATATGTATAATAAAATTAACCCCTAGTTTATTTGGTTACTGTTCAAAATAACAAAACAATCATCAATATTACCTAATATAATAAAAAGGAAATATTTGTTTGTGTTTGCAAAGAATAGATTTAGAAACTGCTGGACTAATTTTGATAAATTTTGGCACATATATAGATTGGATCACGTGGAAGGACTAGGCTTCTTTATGTTGCGGCAAAATGTACTGTTCCCGCGTGATTTCCTTTCGGGTGTACTAAGTCGCAGGCAACATCTAGTCAATTTTATATAAATAACCAAACGCTAAACAAAGTCATGGTCAACCTACAAGTGCCTTAAAGTTTATAATTTTCATTAATTAGTAATTTCTCACACACTCAATTCTAGTTGAAAAGTAAAACAGGAAACCTACCTTTAACGAACATATTAAGTTAACGTATCACTGTACGAAAGCATAGCTCACAATTACGACGTAGAACGTAGCATCAGACGATAAATTCCAATATGGCCGTCGTTTGATGGCCATCAGCTGTACCAGTTAGTAACACTCTCAATCATGTCAGCTTTCAAACAAAAAAAAAACTGCATTCTAAATCGGACCTTCCCTTTAGAAGCTACGATGGTTCAGAGACACACATACACATTATACTAATAACACCCCTTTTTGCGTCGGGGGTTATACGAACGTGCTTATTTTTCAACGATAAACGCTACGGCTTAAAGCTGGTTTAAATACACTTAACAGCCTCCGTGGTCTAGCGGTTAGAGCATTGGCTCTCGACTCGGAGGTCGTGGGTTCGATTCCCGCATTGGAACAATAAAAAATGTTGTTTCTAAGTTTGGTTAGGACAATGCAGGCTGATCATATGTCAATTCCCATACATATTTTTTTTCGAACTTCCCCGTCGAAAATAACGAATGCATCTTGACTAGAGGCTCTGGTTTCAATTAAACCGTCCACCGTCACCGATATCGGTGTGGGGAGTTATACACTTAACTAAAATATTACACCTATTGTCAGATGGGGCAAGATGGTCTATGGAAATAGATTCAGGCCAGCAGTGGCAAAGGCTGGTTCTCCTTTATAGGGATTTGGATCGAGGTCTTCAAAAGTTAAGTGATAAGTGAAGCCGATAGGAATGGAGTTATAGGAACCCCACGCCACGCAAGCCAGTGCCATTAAAAAAATAAGTCCCACTTAACGTGATACTTAAAGTTACAAAATACATTGTGATACTTAGAGATAATAAGTTGGTGGAAATGTAAATTGAGGTTATGAGTCGTAAACCATCGATATTACGAAGACAATGGCGGGTGATGGGCGATAAACGCCTCGTAAAGGTAAACGGGGAAATTAAATGTACGCCAAATGTCAGACATCTCACATTTGCATATTATGATGAGAACATTATTAAGATTTAGGCTACAATAGGCTAGACGACAAAATATTTTATTGCATAAATGTACAGTACCTTTAAATTAATATGAGTAAATTTTCTGAAGAAATAGTAAATTAAAAATCAATATTTTCATAGCGATTTGTTTACAAAATTTCGTAAGTCTCGTGATTACGCTCTATGCAAAAGTCGTACCTAACTATGACGACACTATGGGGTAAAAATGTATGAAATATAAATCCGCAGGAACATATTTGTATCTCCGAAATTTGTGCATTTAATGAATATTTTTGTATAACATGTAATGATGTAAGTAAACTAATGATGTAGATGTTTTATGATGATTTAGCAAGAAAGTTTTTACTTTTTTCTATTGTTAAATGTATCTTATTACTAAACTTCACATAAACTAAGTATTTTTTTTTCCGTTTATCGAGTAGTAATTACCTCAATATTTCTGAGTATTATAATTGAACTTAATATTTTACATTGTCGTCACCCCAATTCATATAACTTTTTATTCAGTCTATCTATACTAATATTATAAAGAGAAAAAGTTTGTTTGTATGTATGTTTGTTTGCATTGACATTGACTCCGAAACTACTGGATCTATTTTGATAAAATTTGGCAGAGATATTTAGTAGATCATGGGTAAGGACAGGCTACTTTTTATCACGGAAAAATGTACAGTTACCACAAGATTAACCGCGCATGAAGTCGCGGGCAACACCTATATTGTAAGTAGCCTATGTCCTCTCAGACCACGGGGAAGGACATAGGCTACTTACAATTTTAAAATTAATATACTATTAATATCTAAAACAAATAAATAAAATTGTCTATTTGTAATTGAAGAGGTGAAACGAAGAGGGGCCCATTCGACAATTTTTCACTAAAGCGTTTATTCTAATAAAACGTCTTTTGGGTGAGGCTTCTAGGTGGTCGAATAAAGAACGGCCCAATTTTTGTACTTTAATAGAATAGAAGTGAATAGGTGAACGGTGAATAGAAGACAGGCCCATTTCTTAAAATTTAAATAAAATAAAATTAAATGAAATATAAAAAGTATGTTTTCCAAAAAGACAATCCGTTGAATGTACTTAAAACCTTAAATGACTGGAATAACTGGAAATTCAGTATAATAAAAGACCAGGCAATGAATATTTTATTTCCAACCCCAGTGATAACTATATTATAATATATCTATGTTTCCAACACAAGGAATGTACGCAGGACAGCTACCCATCAAACTGGGCAAGCTTAAAGATGTCAAAGATCTTGCACAGTATATTGTGTCTAAGGCAAAGGCAATAGATTTTTATAATAACCTGTATGCTGAACCCACAAATACTCGGTCCAGTAATAAATAATAACTAAAAAAACAGGAACATGGAACATGGTCACCAGAAGAAGGGCCCAATATTTTGATTTTTAAAATTAAATTTCATTATATTTAAGTAACATATAATATGTTTTTCATTTATGTAATAGTTTTAAGCATAATCTTCAAAATAAAAATAGAAATTATGAAAGACTTTGTTTCATTTTTAACATATACAGTTTTTTGTCTCTCCTGTAAAATCAGTTATTCTTAAAATGGGCCCCTCTTCGTTTCGCCTCTTCAATTATAAAATTAACAGCTTTCCACTAAATAATTATGATATATACAGTACCTGCACCAACATTTTTTATTTTTTTATTTTTGTCAGTCTGTCTGTTTGTCCTGTCTGTTTGCTCCGGCTTATCCCTGAAATGGCCGGATCGATTTTGATCGGGCCAGTGCCCGTCACTCCTTAAAACATCGCTATTTGTCAGTACAAATAGCGATGTTTTAAGGAGTGACTTTGGCTATCTTAATATGATTCCGTTTATAAAAATAGGGTTTAGTTTTCATTAATAATTCCACGCAAACGAAGCTGCGGGCACCAGCTAGTTATAAAATATTATCAAAGACATGTTTGCAGTTGACCTTAGTTCAGTAAAAAAAAAATCGACCCCATTAAAATAACTTCACTAATGCATTAATTGTCAGGTTTGTTTAATTGCTTCAGCAGCGTAATCGAATTAGCTTCTAATCTCGGAAGGCGGAAAAAATATTGACTCGGTCCCAACTCGTGGGTAATATTAGCACTCGAGGTATACCCTACCTGGGTACCCAGCCGAGGTGTACCCAGCCTGAATAAATATCGAGCTCGTAAATATCCTGAGTGATTCCGTTTTCGCATTCGGAGGTACTCGGCGTGAAAATTTGCGTAGAAACGTTACAAAAAGGTAAACAGAGGAAATATTGCGTCAATATTTGTCAACATTCTTTTCGTTTATGTGAATACTCAGTTGCGACTTTGTCTAAAGTATATTCCACGCCCATGTTCATTATATTACGCAATAATATACGCTTAAGTTTTGTAGTGTATTTTGATTTGATGTCTGAAAATTGCTAAGTTGATTGTGGTTTTCTAGACTAATTTCTTTATGAGTTTCTAAACGACTAGACGACTGGTTTCAACTGGAGATAAAGCAAAATAAGTAGGATTTTAAAAACTCATTAATATTATATAAAATATTGTAGATATCATAACATGTATAGTTTGAATCAAACTCAAATTCTTTTCGTCATTTACCTAGTAGTATTTATAAATAACACTGGCAAGTCGCTATATATTTACTGCCTCCATTCACAGTGTTTATTGTTAGTTGTACTTTATGATTATAGTAACAAAAAAAGATCAAAGTCAGGGGAAGAACACCCTTTTGATCCAAACCTAACTTAATGATCTCTTTGTTAATAAACATAAAATTGCAAATGTAAATTCCGTGATATATTTCTATAATAATAACTATTTAAGTACTATAAAACCACATGTACCTATTTGAAACTTGAATGTCTAATTTTTAGGAAATAGCTGCCTAGCTATTTGCTAAAAATTAGACATTCAAGTTTCAAATAGGTACAGTCGCGTGCACTAATATAGATACATTGACAAATTTTGCAATAATATGTCAACGTAGAATATTTGAAAAATATGTACATCATGTTGCATTCACAGTGATGTAACCTACAAAGTGTTTCAAAATTATGAATACATTTTTTTCACAATAAAGTAAGCAATAGTTTGTCAGTGAATAGTAAACACCCCCAAAGCTATAATTATGTATACGTGACAATGTCAATAACATGTAAACTTTTTTTTTTTCAATATAATGTGAACATTAATTTTGTGTTTCCGAAAATGTAAGACACAATTTCATTACAATGGAAACAATAATTGTATCATTATTATGTACACACTCTTAAAAGTTTATCACTTTTTACTTTTCTGATAATATGTTAATAAATTTCAAAAAAATGTAATCGCTGTAGGTTGCAATACGATGTATACATTCATTTTTAACCCGTGACGTAAATCTGTCCGTGGTATCGTACCTCCTAAACGAAAGGTCAAATTTAGATGCGATTTTTTTGTATGAAAGTTGACATAATCGAGAGCGTTCTTAGGCATAATTCATCATCATCAGCTCGCTCACTGCCTGACAATAAGAGGGTTTGTAGTTGATGAAAGGTTGTAAGCAACTGCCACTGGTCTGATCGGTAATGCAGTATTTTTTTACGGTTATTAATTCAAAATTCCCATTTATAATAAATATTAGTGTGGATTGTCACCTTAGCAACTACTAGTGTTGTATGTCAGAAAGAATTTAACGAATTTTAAAAAGAAAAGTGACACACATTGTAGGAATACTAGAAATAGGAACAAGTTAGAAATACCAGTGATCAGACTTAGTAAAGTAAGTAAATCTTTTAAAGGTCAATGTATACGCCTTTACAATAGAATCCCAGAAAACGTTCAAAATCTTTCCATTAATCAATTTAAAAAAGCTGTTAAAGAACGTTTGTGTGCTAAAGCTTATTATAAAGTTAGTGATTTCACTAACGATTGCACACCTTGGGAATAAGATGGCCCCATGCAAGGCTGCTTTTATGTACTTAAGTATGTTCTATGTACTTATGACTAATGTTATATAGATTAAGTTACGACATTGTAAAATATTTTTTGAAAAGAACAATTTTCCCATATTTTTGCTAAAAGGTGGCCCGTGCGATTTTCTTACGCCGGTTCTTCTCGCCGGGCTAGTTTCCGAACCGGTGGTAGGCATCATGTAGGACAATTCTATAAGTGTTATATTATAACCTACATGGAAATAAAAATTTTGAGTTTGAGTCGATGTTCCCTAAACTCTTGTGTAAGATTATTAATTTTACTATATGACTCTATGTCTTAAATCTCATAATAAATATTTTTAAAACTATATCTAGCTTTAAATCCCAAATTAGTTTCCCTAGTGCTTGTTTTAACTAAAAGTTAGAGTTACAACTAGTTTTATCTGAAAATCAAATAGTAGTCAATTCTAGTTTTGACTAGGTATTTCTAGTTTTAACATAGGCATTTAGTAAAACCTAGTTTTAACTAGGGAAAACGAGTTATAACGAAAAACGGGTTGTAACTGTAACATATACACATGTATACCCATACAATATTGCACCTTTCTGGCCTTATGGTTTCGTCATGTCCATCCAAACTCATCTTCGGCTTGCCATCCAAACCACTGCGCCACAGATGATACAATAATTATTGTTGACATTGATTATGTTTTGTATTTTACATTTTCGGAAATACAAAATTAATGTTGACATTATATTGAAAAAAACAATGTTTACATGTTATTGACATTGTCACGTATACATAATTATAGCTTTGAGGGTGTTTACTATTCACTGACAAACTGTTGTTCACTTTATCGTGAAAAAAATGTATTCATAATTTTGAAACATTTTGTATGTTAACATCATTGTGAATACAACATGGTCTACATATTTTTGAAATATTCTACGTTGACATATTATTACAAATTTGTCAATGTATCTATATTAGTGCACGCGACTGTACATGTGGTTTTATAGTACTTAAATACTTATTATTATAGAAATATATCACGGAATTTACATTTGCAATTTTATGTTTATTAACAAATTCGCCTGAATTTCCTTGAAAAACACTTTATTCATTATTTATAAATTTCACAAATACATACTTAATTAATATAAACGTTAAATATTATCTTTCTTGGCAGTCGTATAAGAAGTCTTTTAATATTAATTCAAATTCGTACATTTGTAATATTTAAACTGCTCTCCGTCCTCGATGCAGATACGATTAAAGTCATCATTTGTCAAACCTTTTTTATGTGAACCCACGAAAAAGCCAAAAAGTTAATAAAAGTCTTGCGACCCCGTCGCGATTTTTTCGACGTTCGATACAAAAGATTCATTCGAAAAACGAATCTTTTGTACCTATATTATGTAGTTTGTATTTATTGTTTTTCAAGAGACTGCGACCCCCTTTAAAAACAAACTCGAGTTTTAGTCAACATGATAGGCATGTTATACAAATTGTAGTTAACTTTACTGTCTTCTTCACGGTGAGTAATGTCCAAAACTCGCACTCCCCACTCAGGTATGATAATTAATACAACTGTGAGTTGTGACCCACACAAGGACGAAAGTACAAAGTAGCAACACAGTACATTAAAACACCTAAATACACAGTTAACACTTAACAGACCGCTCAGAATAGGCCATTACTAAAATTATTCCCGTTCATTTGTCCGTAAAAACACTTTTACAATTGTAATGCTATATAAATGGAAAATAGCCGGTCCTTTCGCGAATTCGTATAAGGGGCTTTAAAACTACGAATAACATTTTCGTATTCAGCGTTTGAAATACAAACGCATCACATATCAATCTGGGGAAGGGTCGCGTGACATTTTCTATAATACGCCGGAGATCATTATGGATTGTGTAAAAATAGAAAAACTTTTGCCGTACCCTTATTCAGTGTTCGAGCGTTGTTTTTTTTTTGCATTATTTGAACGAGTGTGATACTTTTATGTACATAATTATACTTTTATGTTACCTACTACTTTGTGCGCTACTTGTCTAAAGTATATTCCACGCCCATGTTCATTATATTACGTAATATACTCGCTACACTTAGGTTTTGTAGTGTATTTTGATTTGATGTCTAAAAATTGCTACATTGATTGTGGTTTTCTAGACTAATTTCTTTATGGATTTCTAAACGATTATATGACTGGTTTCAACTGGAGATAAAGCAAAATGATTTTAAATTTATTAATATTATATAAAATATTATTTATTATCATAACTGTATAGTTTGAATCAAACTCAAATTCTTTTCGTTCTTTACCTAGTAGTATGTATAAAGAACACTGGTAAGTCACTATACATTTAGGTACTGCCTCCATTCACAAATTGATTGATTGACGTTATAATTGATAATGATTTTCTCGTTCTAAATCATATAAATAATTGGTCGTTAGGGTGTGATACAATGTATTTTGTATATGTTATGTGTATTTGCATACGTAGAGTGTCGCTCGGAAACGTCAAGATGTGGTTAGACTCGGGTTAAGGCCGATTTACACACGTTAAGTTGATAAGTAGGTAACTAAATTTTAACTTAATTTTAAGTGACTTATATTTAAGTGTATGTCCAAACGTATTTAAGAAGTTAAGCTCATTAGTTCACTCAAGATGAACGCGCAACAACGTATTGAAGTCGTAAATTCTGTACTTGAATTTGTTATTAGTGAGGTTTTGGACGAAGTCAAAGATGAAATTATTAGGGAAATAACTATAACTATATAATATTATACCCAAAAGACTGTAGGTGAGAAATTGGATAAATAGAAGAGATCAGTATGGCGCAAGTGTCACTTTATTTGATATTATAATATTTTAATGCGCTACCGATGATAGAAGACTCCTTTAATTACTTGTTTAATCCAAGAGCGCCACTACACTTATGCACTTAACTAATTTTGTGCATGTCCAAACGTGTCAAGTAGCAAGCCCCGCCCACCAACTTAATCGAAAAATAGAAAAAATTCTAATTATTTAGTTAAGTTGTTAACTAAATTTTAACTTGCTACTTACTACTAAATTTTGTGTTTACATGCAATTAATCACTTAAAATTAAGTTAAAATTTAGTTACCTACTTATCAACTTAACGTGTGTAAATCGGCCTTTAGATGGACATTCATGACCCAAATAAGTTTAAACGACGGTTTTCCTTGACTTTATCTTGTATTGCCCGCCGCCATTTGGATTTAAAGAGATTTAGCTGAGTAGTGAGTATATAGGACGGGAATTGAATTCATTACAAGCTGGGCCTCTCTAACTCGTATTATGGCTTAAAACTAATTTTGTTGTAGTCGGTAATGGCGGCTCGAAACTTAACCGCATAAACATGACATGACGTGGAACAAACCGCATTTAGAAAATTAAATTACTTGGGCCTAGGTTTAGTATTTTTATATATTTTTACTTACCGGTAACTACCGGTTCATCTATACTAATAATAAAGAAGAAAAGTTTATTTGTTTGTTTAAATCAAATAGGCTCCGAAACTACAGGACCGATTTTGATGAAATTTGGCACAGATGTAGAGTAGACCACGGGGAAGGACATAGGCTACTTTTATCGCGAAAAATGTATTGTTTCTGCGAAATTAGATTTTGCAGGTTCGAAGTCGAGGGCAACATCTAGTGTAAGATAATTAATTCTGTAATGTATACGTAAAATAAACAAATTTAATTTTCATGTAATAAAACATATTATGTATTTTATTAATATGTCGAAAATATCAAAAATTTCATGGTCAAGTAAAGGGCCTCAAAACTATGCTTAATTACTAATTTAAAATTAGTGAACGACCTTTCTTAAAATATTTATAACATCAATAAATATAATGGTAAAGATAAAACCACTCATCCCAGCTTCAATACGCCTAACAAGCATCGATTACAGTGGATGGGGGTAAGAAAATGTCAAACGAATAAGGGTCAAATAAAAGAAAGCTTCGGAGACGCGGGTCATGTAGCACCCTTGTTGCCGTGATGAATGGTGCCCACCTTGTGCCCACCAGATGACGTCTTGTGGTCAAATTTGTGAATAATAAAAAGTATATAAAGGAGGACGGGCAGAAATGTATGAACGACGGTTTTCCTACACAATACGAACAACGCATATTATGTCTTTGGAAAGGGCAATTCCTTCCTTTACTTTATTTCGTTCATTTACCACATATAAATATGTAAGTAATCGGGTTTTGTGTAACAAATCGAAAACACAAAACAAAACCATTTTTTTTTCCTGACTATGAGCTTAGTTTGCATTCACTTATGATTACAATACATTAAATGTATTGTAATCATAAGTGAATGCAATTATAAAAATCTATTGCCTTTGCCTTAGACACATACTGTGCAAGATCTTTGACATTTTTAAGCTTGCCCAGTTTGATGGGTAGCTGTCCTGGGTACATTCCTTGTGTTGGAAATGAAATATTCATTGCCTGGTCTTTTATTATACTGAATTTCCAGTTATTCCAGTCATTTAAGGTTTCAAATACATTCAACGGATTGTCTTTTTGGAAAACATACTTTTTATATATAATTTTATTTTAATTTTAATTTTAAGAAATGGGCCTGTCTTCTATTCACCAAATAATCAAATGTCGTATTTCTCTATGCTAAAGTACAAAAATTGGGCCGTTCTTCATTCGACCACCTAGAAACCTCACCCAAAAGACGATATATTAAAAAAAAACGCTTTAGTGAAAAATTGTCGAATGGACCCCTCTTCGTTTCACCTCTTCATTTATTTCATATTTGGCCACTATTTGTGAGATGAAGGATAAGGAATAAGATAGCCACTCTCTGCCGACAAACTGCTACGCAATTTGGCAGGTTTATTACGATATGTAAAAGCTATTTGCCAATAAAGTATTTTTTTATTATTACGTACTTACGTACATCATGTCTCCGAAAATCAATTACGGATACTTCGGACACATGATCCACGTATTAATATGTAAAAACGTTTAGGCAAAAAAATAATTGTCATACTCAAAGTTTTGTTTTTCAAAATTCTTTATTGAACATGTCACTGAGTAAACATACAATTGGATTAACACAATTATATAGAAACATATAATTTCTTTACTTACAGGCTAAATGCACCTCTTTAAGCTATCTGCATAATTTTAATTTGATTATTTCGATGAATTATAGAAGAAAACTAAACTTGTTTACATGCGGCAGTACCTACTCGTAAACGTAAGTTAGCGGTTCACTTTTAATAACATGTAATTACGATTTATACCTAGTTTTAAACTACACTTAACAAACTACACTTAATAAACTACACTGAAATATTTGCATGATCACTTACACAATAATTAATTGTTTTCATACTGAATACAATACAATTTACACATATTACTCAAAGTAAATTCATTCATTTATCATAATATCATCTCATGTATGAGTGACTCTCCGCAAAAGGCAAACTCGCACATACCTATGAAGAAGAAAAAAAATTTGTCTAGTATGACAATTATTTTTCTGCTTAAACTTTATTAGGTACATAAGCAATTGATCATATGCTCAAAATATCCGTAATTGATTTTACCGAACCTTAATATATATCATGCTATTCCGAAAACTTAAAATGGCCTTATTTATGACTAACATGAGTAATGATAAAATTATCTCATGTAGTTCCGTGAGATATATAGGGTAGGTATATGACAATTATTTTTCTGCTTAAACTTTATTAGGTACATAAGCAATTGATCATATTATGCTCAAAATATCCCTAATTGATTTTACCGAACCTTAATATATATCATGCTATTCCGAAAAAATGGCCTTATTTATGACTAACATGAGTAATGATAAAATTATCTCATGTAGTTCCGTGAGATATATAGGGTAGGTATCTATTTATTATTAACCTTATTAGTACCTAAATATGCCGCCAAGACTCAAATATTCGCCTGTTATGAGAAAATTAGCAATATAAATATACCTTATAAGTATTCTCAGACACCCCCGCATTGTATTACTTTCCAGAATTTGTTCCTTATCAGCAACACTATCGAATGTGCTGTGGGAAATATGGTGGCAAGCCCCAAAGGGAGATCTCCGACCGAGCGAAGTGCTATGCTCGGTCAGGCCGAAGCCCACTGCAGTGGTTTTCAGATGTCGTATATATATCGCCGATCTTAGAAAACTTCGATAGCGCGATTCAGGACTGTGCGCTGATTGGTCCGCTACAGTGTCATAAAACAGAGTGCGTTTTTTACAAGCTATCAAAAACTGCTGCGTGAAAAACGTAGTAGGTACTGAAAACATGTGTAAACTTAAGGTCAACTTAGAGAAGCTCTCACATTTACCTACTATATTGCTATCAGACTTTTCGCTAAGCCAAGCTAAGCTGACGATAATACGTATTGCCATGAGACCGCAACTTTCCAATTTCCACGTAACAACAAAAAGCAATTACCAAATTAATGTGTGTTTAGAAGTTGCGAAAACAAATCTCAAGTTTTTAAGTAAATTTAAAAGTCACGGAAGTTCATTATTCATTTTGAGCGAGACATTTTGTGCGAGTCGACACAAGAGCTTAAATCTTTTAAATGGAAACCGAATTGTTGGCCAACAATTAATAGCAGAAAAATAATCATTAATTACGCGAATGCGTGTAACACTGGAGAAAGAAAAGTGACTGTTTTTTTTTTTTTCCTTCCGAAGGCAGGTCAAGATCGAGCCTGACGTCACTGCGACCCAAGTAGATCTATTGTGACTCCTTCGCGTTATAGTACCTGCCCCAGGCCTATGCTGCTCATAAACTGAACGATGTGGTTTTTTTTTTTTTTTTTAAAGTTCCCCCGGCCATTTGCCAGGACAATTGGTTGCATTTGTTTATTGTGACGTTTAAATATGTTTCTACCTACTATATGTAGGTCCTATCATATACATATTTTACTGATACTTCAGTGCCTTAATTTTTACTGTTACATTTCCTTTCTACTTTGTTACAATATTTAGTTTTTTGTTACTATTCCATGTTTTGTTCTTTACTTTTACATTATACTTCTTACGTTATTACAATATTATGTTTACATCTTATTTGTTACAATATTTTAACTAGTCTATTATTACCTTATATTTTATATTTGTACTCTTATCCTGTTTAACATCATTTATATACTCTTCTACTTTACATTCTTTACATATATTCTTATTCAATTTCTAATTCTAATTCAATTTGTTTATAATTTCTTACGTGTAGTTTTACTTTTTGTTATTTGTTTGTTCAATGTTTACATGCCCCTTAAATTATTTCTTTATTACAATATGTTTAATTATACTGCTTATATTTTTAAAGACTTTCTAAGTTTTTAGATTGCTGTAAGTTGCACATGCGCGTTCAGTGCGGCGTGTCCGGTTGGCGTTTTTTGCAAAAAATTATAGTCATCATAATTTTTATCGCATTCGGTGGTTAGCTAGGCTTTCCGCCAATCTACTCTTCTTTTACACTTCTGTAAGTTTTCTTCTTCTGTAGCACCAGTTTACATTTGTTACATCGAGTCATTCTACATTATAATTCTATATTCTTATTTATAATTCTAGTTATATGTATATATATATATATACATAATAGGTTGGGGAAAAGACTTTTTCCCCAACCTATTATGTAAAAAATTTTGCTAACCATATATATAACTACATACATATATATATATATATATATATATATATATATATATATATATATATATATATATATATATATATATATATATATATATATATATATATATATATATATATATATATATATATG